>JAPJBO010000172.1:0-309816 GCA_030068145.1 Diplonema papillatum | reverse complement strand
AACACAATCTGATTTGTTCTTCGCTTACACCACCGTGTGTTGTTTTCTCACTCAGGACCTTTGACCTGTTGTGTTTGTGTGGTTTGTCGTGTAGGGGTAGACCCGCATGACCTCACGTAGTTAGTATTGGTGATGCAAAGAAGTGGGACAACCCTCAAACGTCAGTATTGGTGATCCAAAAAAGTGGGACAACCCTCAAACGTCAGTTTTAGTGATGCAAAGAAGTGGGACAACCCTCAAACGTCAGTATTGGTGACCCAAAAAAGTGGGACAACCCTCAAACGTCCGTATTGGTGATCCAAAAAAGTGGGACAACCCTCAAACGTCAGTTTTAGTGATGCAAAGAAGTGGGACAACCCTCAAACGTC
The DNA here is from genome assembly GCA_030068145.1 of Diplonema papillatum. Classification (NCBI taxonomy): domain Eukaryota; phylum Euglenozoa; class Diplonemea; order Diplonemida; family Diplonemidae; genus Diplonema; species Diplonema papillatum. Next base: position 309,448 of record JAPJBO010000172.1, on the reverse strand, counting down.
AGTATTGGTGACCCAAAAAAGTGGGACAACCCTCAAACGTCCGTATTGGTGATCCAAAAAAGTGGGACAACCCTCAAACTAACGTTTCCGGACCGGTCACGGACCACTGTCACCGATGGCTTTAGAATCTCGATGAAAGTGCTCGAAAAAGGTGAAAAACATGACCCCGGGATTCGAACCTGTGCCCTCAGTGTAGAGGTCCGCCGCACTGGTGAAAAAATCGACCCTGGCGGGATTCGAACCTGTGACTCTCACCGTAGAGGTCCGCCGCACTGTCAATTCGACCACATATTTATGCTGGGGCGGATGAATGAATGAATGAATGAAAAACAAGCACCGTTCCTTCAGCCGCTCAGAAGAGCAGCATCCGGAACGGTCAGGCGTTACTAGCCCGTTTGCGCCAAGAGACACGCGCACGAGTGACAGGTCCACAGGTTAGGGGATAGGAAGGGGGGGGTCGACGAGGGAAATAAGAAAGAAGACGGAAATAAGTAAAGAAATAAAGAAAGAAAGAAAGAAGTGTTTCGCTAGCGTGGCATGTCCCCGAGGACCGTTGTGCGCCTGGGCTGCGTTTGTGCCGTCGGCCTCTCGGCCGGGCCTTTTGCCCCCACGGTGACGGTAACGTCGCTCGGGTTCGCCTGCGCTACGACTTGCCGGTGCAGCCCGAAAACCGGATTTGCTCAATATTTGACCTGTACATGTCGGATATGAGGAAGCAAAAAACTGTGACACGTTTTCGTGGAATGAGTGTTATGTGCCGCGCTGTTTGCGGTCGAGCTTCCCCGTTGTGTGGCGGGTACGGTTGTCGATCGTTGCCGTGGCGTTGGTGATTGCGTTCCGTTGGTCGGGAGCCAGCGACTTGCAGTCCTGCATCCAGTGATGCTCCACCGAGCCGCTCCGGCTGGTACAGAATAGTTGGTTGTTTGGGTGGCCTGGGCGGCGTTTGACCAAGGGCAGCTTTGGTAAAGCACCGACAACTCCCCTTTGGGGCCTTCCAGCCGGGTTCCGTGTGGTGCTTTCCTGTTGCTTCCCTGTTAGCAGCTGTGCGGGCGTGTCGGCCTGCGCTGTTGCGCGAGACGGTTGCCCTTTTTTCCCTCTGGCCTCTGTGCCTGGCGCAGCCGGGGCTGTTTCTTGGGCTATACCACTACTGTGGTATTGCCAACGTTTGCCAATATGAAGGCGGTCACACGTTTCAACTTGTAATTGAAGGGGCGGGGGGGAAAGAGAGTCCGTTGTATGCGAGGCGCGTCCCCGTGCAGTACCGTGCCGCGGTTTACCCTTCTTCTCCCCTTCCTGTCACTCAGCCGGGTTCTGTGTGGTGCCTCCCTGCTGGCGGCTGCGTGGTTGTGACAGTTTGTTCTGCACTCACTGTTGTCCTGATGTGGGGCTGCGGTTTGCCAACGCATACAAAAGAACAAAAAAAAAAAAAAGGAGACGAATGCACAGCCAACTCCAACCAACTTGTGCGTGCGCGGAGCGGACGCGGATCTCCAGCGGCGCAGCTTCGAGCATGCGTCGCGCCGTCGGCGTACCGCGTTCCGCGAACACTGCGACCGCCGTTAGCGGGAGAGCACGCGGGTTTGCCTCTACAGTATGGGCACAAGCCCGTACTCGTGTTCTTCGGTCGTGTCCGGGGTATCGTCAGGGCTGGACGCCACAAGGACTTGGAAGGGTGGAAGGGCGCCAGCTCTCTGTAAGTAAAAAAGGGCGAGCTCGGGGTGGACGAATAAGAAGTACCAGAGGGAGTCGATGGGTCCGCCTGGGTCCTTCTTTATCCGCCTTGTTACCTCAAGCCGCAGCGTGGTCCTGAGGGGAGCTGTAACGAAGGCTCGGCAGTGCACGAATAAGTGCAGCAGGGGGCTGGGCGAGCGAGCCCCGCAGATCGGGCACGGAAGGAAGTGCCACCGCCGCTCATCCGAACCGAGGGATACGTACGACGCAGAATAAAGCGTCATGATCAGGCGGTGGTGTCCGGTCCTCAGCTGGCGAATCTCTCGCTCCGCCCGCGCCGTGAGGTGACGGCGTCGAGGTATCGGCCGCCCGTGAACAATACGGGCGAACGGCGAGATGTTCCCGTGCTCGTCTGCACGCTCGAACGCACCCTTGGCACCTAATTCGCTGCTATCCAGTCGTAGGTACCGTCGATAGCGGCAGATTGCATCAGCGACGGTCAGCGGGTAGGGCTCAGGGTGAATCGCGGAAGAGTCTTCCGCAGCCTGACGGTGTGCGAGGGCCGCAGTTTTTGCGAGGTTGTCCGCCACGTCGTTGCCTTCAAGCCCGCAGTGCCCGTAGACGAACTGCAAGGTGGCTAGATAACCCCTTGCTTCCAGATCCGACAGGATCTTCCAGCACTCTATGGCGAGAGGCTCGACTTGGGCATGCGGGCCGGCACTCAACGTTTTGAGAAACGATTGGGAGTCGCTCAGGATGAGGATGTGGAGCGGGCGAGTCGTCGGCGCGAGATGCTGACTGTAGAACACCAGGGCCGAGTACAGGGCTACCTGCTCCGCGCGGTAGCTGTGCGCGTATTTCCCGACCGGGAACGACCGGGTTGTCGTGCGCCGATCCCCGGCGGCGGTGAGCTTCATACCAGCGACGTTGCGCAGGCTGTCGGTGATAGACGGCTCGAACACGAAGTACAGTCCGGCCCCGCCCCATGTCGTCTTATCGTTGTAGCGCTTCAGCCACGGGAGATGACGTTCGTCCCAATTGTCGGCTATCGAGGGCGGCGGCTGGGGCGGCGGTTCACCTTTGAGCACCGAGCCGTCCACCCAGGCTGAGCAGTCCGTCGGGTCAAGCTCATTCAGCCGGGCTACGACGATACGCCTCTTGGCCGCAGGCGAGTCGCCCTTCTTCCCTGGCAGGGTGGCGACTATAGACACCCTAGGGCTGGGCGTCCAGGGGGCAAACGGGTTGAAAACAAATTCCTCGCGCTTGCACCCGTCCGTATCGGCCTTTTCGCACAAGTCAACGTAGTCTCGCCTCATCGTCGAGTGCATGGCGAGCTCCTTTCGCCAGAGCGTGCCGCGGCGCCGCATTCTCTCTCGCAAAGCGGCGATACGGAGCCTTGCTATCGCACGGAGCGGCAAGATCCCGGATTCTTGTTGCGCTGAGAATTCGGAGGTGTTCTTCCTGCATCCGAGGAGGAGAATAAGGGCACGGTTGTGCAGCCGCTCAAGTGTTGCCACCAGGGGAGATGTGGAACGAAGGAGGTACGGGCCGTAGACCGACAGGGCGTACGTGTATGTCGGTAGGACGTACGTCAGGTACAGAGTGCGCAGCGTGCACGTGTTGCAACCGAACGATTTCCCGGAAAGGTGCCGCAGGAAGTTCAACTTCAGAGAGAAGTTGAACTTCCTGCGGGGAAAAATTTTCTCAAGTTAAGGTGGGGGGGGTCCGGGGACCCACCTTTTCATTCTGCCAAGTCGGTGGGCCGCTCAGGAAAAAATCTGTGCTCCCTTAAGTCGGGAAAATATATAACGGAAGCTGCTTCCGTTCTATATTTTTCCCAGCTTCCGTTATATATTTTTTCTGCTTCCGCTATATATTTTTCAGCTTCCGTTATATATTTTCCAGCTTCCGTTATCACCCATACCACGAAAAAGTGTCACAGATTTCGGCTTTTTTTCGGATTTCTGCCGAAAATTTCCATCTGCAGGTCCGAAAATGGTCGGTTTCGAGATTTTGAGGACACGTTTGAATCCGTTGAGGACAGGGCTTTCCGAATATTTGGTCGGATAAAATTTTTGACCGACCCCCCCCCCGGAAATGGAGGTCGGCACCCGAAAAAATGGGGTCCTGGAGATCGGTTTTTTTTCTCTCTGCATCCAGGAGGGGGTCAGATTTTGATCGCTGGGCTAGCTGGCAGCTTGCCCATAATCGCGCATCCCAGAACTACTCGAAAACCAAAAGATTTCCCAAAAAGACCTCGAAAATAATTTCCAGACGGCTGCTTTTCACACCGAAAAATCGCAAAAAAAAAAATTCGGACCGGGGGAATCGAACCATGGCCTACAGGGGCCCAGGAGGGTGCGGTAACCGTTAGGCTATGTTGCCAAACCTCGGGCCAAAATTCGCTTTTAGCGCCTGCTCAGTTGGAATTCTTATCGGAAAGTGCGAGATCGTCATTTACTCGTTTCCAGTGTCCCAGGACGGTATTTCTGCTCTCTCAGAGCTTATTTCGCCCGGTTTGCGAAGAACTCAAAATGAGTCCAAAAATTCTCACTCGGTAGTGAACAAAAAAAATTTCCGCCGTTTTTTTAGCCCATGGTCCAGAGGTTACCACACCCACACAGGGGTTTGTGGGTCGGTGGTTCGATTCCCGCCGGAAATCGTTTTTTTGGGTTTTTGAAACAGCCCCAAAACCGACCTTTTGTCCATCTGCACGCCAGATTTTGGTCGCCACGCGAGCTGATTGCTTGCCCATAATCGCCAGGGATAGCTCTTTCCATCCCAAAAAAAATTTCCCAAAAATTCCAAAATTTTGACCCAAAACGGGCTGCTTTTCAGACGGAAAATCTGTGACACTCCAAAAATTTGGGTCCAAAAATTTGGGTCCAAAAATTTGGGTCCAAAAATTTGGGTCCAAAAATTTGGGTCCAAAAATTTGGGTCCAAAAATTTGGGTCCAAAAATTTGGGTCCAAAAATTTGGGTCCAAAAATTTGGGTCCAAAAATTTGGGTCCAAAAATTTGGGTCCAAAAATTTGGGTCCAAAAATTTGGGTCCAAAAATTTGGGTCCAAAAATTTGGGTCCAAAAATTTGGGTCCAAACTTTGGGTCCAAAATTTGGGTCCAAAATTTGGAGCCAAATTTTGGTACCTCCGAGGAAATTTCCAAAATTGTTTTTAGGCCAAATTGGCTGAGAAATGTACTTAGAGAATTTCGATTTTGGTACCTCTAAGGAAATAAAAAAGGGAAACTTGCAGATATATGCGCAGAAAATAGGTGTTTAATTCAGCTAATCCCGAGCAAAGCCCCGGCAGGAGCGCGGATCTCCACCAAACCGGATCAGTCATTTGTTTCTGGTCTACTGTTTGGCTGGAGAGCGCCCTGCCACTGCTCGCCGGGACTGAATACCGAGTAGCAGAGCATGCGTGGGGGCATGCCAGGCTGATGCCTGAGGTACGAGCCGCGGTCCACCTGAGGGGGGCCGTCGCGCGCCGAGAGACGGTCGATCGGCTGGATCCAGCTGAGATTCATCCCGCCTAGTACTCGAAGTGCCATGCGGAGATCTGTCTGGCGCCTGACGAGCGCCAGGCCGAAGACGGCCAGGCTCGCTTCGGTTGAGATCCGCCGTGCCGCGTGCATGGCGTGAAGCTCGCCTGGTTGAGATCCGTCTACCCTGATCACCGACGTGTAGGCTCGCTTTGGTTGAGATCCGCCGTGCAGCGTGCACGGCGTGAAGCTCGCCTGGTTGAGATCCGTCTACCCTGATCACCGACGTGTAGGCTCGCTTTGGTTGAGATCCGCCGTGCAGCGTGCACGGCGTGAAGCTCGCCTGGTTGAGATCCGTCCGGCCTGGTCACTGACGTGTAGGCTCCCTGTGGTTGAGATCCGCCGTGCCGCGTGCACGGCGTGAAGCTCGCCTGGTTGAGATCCGTCTACCCTGATCACCGACGTGTAGGCTCGCTTTGGTTGAGATCCGCCGTGCAGCGTGCACGGCGTGAAGCTCGCCTGGTTGAGATCCGTCCGGCCTGGTCACTGACGTGTAGGCTCCCTGTGGTTGAGATCCGCCGTGCCGCGTGCACGGCGTGAAGCTCGCCTGGTTGAGATCCGTCTACCCTGATCACCGACGTGTAGGCTCGCTTTGGTTGAGATCCGCCGTGCAGCGTGCACGGCGTGAAGCTCGCCTGGTTGAGATCCGTTCCTGGTCACTGACGTGCAGGCTCCCTGTGGTTGAGATCCGCCGTGCCGCGTGCACGGCGTGAAGCTCGCCTGGTTGAGATCCGTCTACCCTGATCACCGACGTGTAGGCTCGCTTTGGTTGAGATCCGCCGTGCAGCGTGCACGGCGTGAAGCTCGCCTGGTTGAGATCCGTTCCTGGTCACTGACGTGCAGGCTCCCTGTGGTTGAGATCCGCCGTGCCGCGTGCACGGCGTGAAGCTCGCCTGGTTGAGATCCGTCTACCCTGATCACCGACGTGTAGGCTCGCTTTGGTTGAGATCCGCCGTGCAGCGTGCACGGCGTGAAGCTCGCCTGGTTGAGATCCGTTCCTGGTCACTGACGTGCAGGCTCCCTGTGGTTGAGATCCGCCGTGCCGCGTGCACGGCGTGAAGCTCGCCTGGTTGAGATCCGTCTACCCTGATCACCGACGTGTAGGCTCGCTTTGGTTGAGATCCGCCGTGCAGCGTGCACGGCGTGAAGCTCGCCTGGTTGAGATCCGTCCGGCCTGGTCACTGACGTGTAGGCTCCCTGTGGTTGAGATCCGCCGTGCCGCGTGCACGGCGTGAAGCTCGCCTGGTTGAGATCCGTCTACCCTGATCACCGACGTGTAGGCTCGCTTTGGTTGAGATCCGCCGTGCAGCGTGCACGGCGTGAAGCTCGCCTGGTTGAGATCCGTTCCTGGTCACTGACGTGCAGGCTCCCTGTGGTTGAGATCCGCCGTGCCGCGTGCACGGCGTGAAGCTCGCCTGGTTGAGATCCGTCTACCCTGATCACCGACGTGTAGGCTCGCTTTGGTTGAGATCCGCCGTGCAGCGTGCACGGCGTGAAGCTCGCCTGGTTGAGATCCGTTCCTGGTCACTGACGTGCAGGCTCCCTGTGGTTGAGATCCGCCGTGCCGCGTGCACGGCGTGAAGCTCGCCTGGTTGAGATCCGTCTACCCTGATCACCGACGTGTAGGCTCGCTTTGGTTGAGATCCGCCGTGCAGCGTGCACGGCGTGAAGCTCGCCTGGTTGAGATCCGTTCCTGGTCACTGACGTGCAGGCTCCCTGTGGTTGAGATCCGCCGTGCCGCGTGCACGGCGTGAAGCTCGCCTGGTTGAGATCCGTCTACCCTGATCACCGACGTGTAGGCTCGCTTTGGTTGAGATCCGCCGTGCAGCGTGCACGGCGTGAAGCTCGCCTGGTTGAGATCCGTTCCTGGTCACTGACGTGCAGGCTCCCTGTGGTTGAGATCCGCCGTGCCGCGTGCACGGCGTGAAGCTCGCCTGGTTGAGATCCGTCTACCCTGATCACCGACGTGTAGGCTCGCTTTGGTTGAGATCCGCCGTGCAGCGTGCACGGCGTGAAGCTCGCCTGGTTGAGATCCGTTCCTGGTCACTGACGTGCAGGCTCCCTGTGGTTGAGATCCGCCGTGCCGCGTGCACGGCGTGAAGCTCGCCTGGTTGAGATCCGTCTACCCTGATCACCGACGTGTAGGCTCGCTTTGGTTGAGATCCGCCGTGCAGCGTGCACGGCGTGAAGCTCGCCTGGTTGAGATCCGTTCCTGGTCACTGACGTGCAGGCTCCCTGTGGTTGAGATCCGCCGTGCCGCGTGCACGGCGTGAAGCTCGCCTGGTTGAGATCCGTCTACCCTGATCACCGACGTGTAGGCTCGCTTTGGTTGAGATCCGCCGTGCAGCGTGCACGGCGTGAAGCTCGCCTGGTTGAGATCCGTTCCTGGTCACTGACGTGCAGGCTCCCTGTGGTTGAGATCCGCCGTGCCGCGTGCACGGCGTGAAGCTCGCCTCGTCTACCCTGATCACCGACGTGTAGGCTACCTGTGGTTGAGATCCGCGATGCCCGTAGACGGCGTGAAGCGCCTGGCTGAGATCCGTCTAGCCTGATCACCGACGTCTAGACACGCTTCTGCTGAGAGCCACCGTGCCGCGTGCGCGGCGAAGCTCGCCTTGCTGAAATCTGTCTGGCCTGAGTGAGCACTGGCGTGTATGCTCGCTTCTGCCGCGGTCTGCCGTGCCACGCGCACAGCGTGCATGCTCGCTTTGCTGGGATCCGTCAGGCGCCTGTCGAGCGCATGGTCGTTGACGTGTAGGGTCGCTGCGGCTAAGATCCGCCGTGCCCCGTGCACGGCGTGAAACTCGCCTGGTTGAGATCCATCTGGCCTGGTCACTGACGTGTAGACTCGCGGCTAAGATCCGCCGTGCCCTGTGCACGGCGTGAAACTCGCCTGGTTGAGATCCATCTGGCCTGGTCACTGACGTGCAGGCTCGCTTTGGCTGAGATCCGCGATGCCCGTGCACGGCGTGAAGCGCCTGGTTAAGATCCGTCTAGCCTGATCCCTGACGTCTAGACACGTTTCTGCTGAGATCCGCCGTGCCGCGTGCACGGCATGAAGCTCGCCTTGCTGAAATCTGCCTGGCCTGAGCACTGACGTGTAGGCTCGCTTCTGCTGCGGTCAACAGCGTGCATGCTCGCTTGGCTGGGATCCGTCATGTGCCTGTCGAGCGCATGGTCGTTGACGTGTAGGCTCGCTGTGCCTCGTGCACGGCGTGAAGTTTGCCTGGTTGAGATCCATCTGGTCTGGTCACTGACGTGCAGGCTCCTTGGCTGAGATCCGCCGTGTCGCGTGCACGGCATGAAGCTCTCCTGGCTGAGATGAGTTGGCCTGACGGCTGACGTGTAGGCTCGCTTCTGCTGCGGTCTGCCGTGCCACGCGCGCAGCGTGCATGCTCGCCGTACCGGGGGTCCGTCGGGCGCCTGTCGAGCGCATGGTCGTTGACGTGTAGGCTCGCTGCGGTTGAAGATCCGCCATGCCGCGTGCATGGCGTGAAGCTCGCCTGGATGAGTCCATCTGGCCTGGTAACTGACGTGCAGATTAGCTCAGCATTCCCAAACTGAGCGACTCGTGCTAGCAAGGAGTTACATGGCTCGCCGAGGAAATACGGGACTCTAATCCTCTGTGGATGTCGCTTCGGCCGAGATCCGCCGTGCCGCGTGCACGGCACGAAGCTCTCCTGGCTGCGATCAGTCTGGCCTGACAGCTGACGTGTAGGCGCGCTTTTGGCTGAGATCCGCCGTGCCGCGTGCACGGCGAAGCTCGCCTGGCTGAAATCCGTCTGGCCTGAGCACTGACGCGTAGACTCACTGCTGCTGCGGTCTGTGCTTGCTTTGCCGAGATCCGTCAGGCGCCTGTCGAGCGCATGGTCGTTGACGTGTAGACCCGTGCCACGCACACAGTGCAAGCTCGCCTGGTTGAGGTCCGTCTGGACCGCTGGATGCCTGCCATGTGGCCGGCGAAATTCCTGGGAGCTGGGCATCGCCGAGGCCTGACAACCTCTTGGCGAATCTCTGAAAGGGTTGCCCGACGCCGGGACCCGGACGTGTCAGTCGAGGAGCTGATTCGGGGCCAGCCCGACGTGCTCGCGAGGGCCAAGAGGGCCGTCAGGGGCGAACCGGTCGCCAACAAGGAGGCCATCTGGGCGTCGGTGCAGAAAGAGGTGGACAGAGGCTTCGTGGTCGAAGTGGGGCTGCCTATGAGCGAGTTTTTCTGCGGCGCTTTATGGTCGCCGATCGCCCGGCTGACGCCGGACCAGGAGATATGGCGGACGAGCCTCCATGCGTTCGTGCAGTCAATATGGCGGTCGACATGGCGGCGAGGGTCAAGCTGGGCATCGTCGACGTCTTCGTGGAGGTGGTGCGGCAGCTGGCCAATGATGGCCTCTGAAAGATTTGCTGCAGACGGATGAAGGCGCAGGACGATGTCATCTGCAGGAGCTCTGGGCGGCGACGGGACGACCCCACGGGACACCAGCTTTCGGCACCTGGACTTGATTGTCTTGACCGCCGGGCGCGGAAGGGTACGTTGGTGTTCGTTCTGGAGGGCGTTCTCCCTCACGACTCTGGCACCGGGCGAGGCCGCGTCGCTAGCAGGGAAGTTGGGGGTCGCCTCGTCCTCCCTGTTTGGCAAGGTGGTAGGGTGCCTCTCCAGCTTTTATCCAGGCGCGCCGAAGCGCAGAAAATTCAAGCTGGGTCGCGAGCCTCGTGTATCGCTCCAGTGGTGGGTTGTCTAGGGTCTTTGAGAAGTCGGTTCCCCTCAACTCGCTTAGTCCGGACATGGGAAGCTGTTTACGGATGCCTGCTCGAAGGGGTTGGGTGCAACCCTGTCGTTCTTACAGACGGCGTGGTGTCGTCTACTACTGCGCTTCCTGTCCGGGCGTCCGGGCCGCTGATTCACGCACTGAAGCTCGCGTCCGTGTCGGTGGCCGGTCTGTGGCATACGGAGATGACGGGTGTGCAAGTTTCGTTGGGACAACGTCGTTCTGGCGAGCCTTGTCCAGGGCCAGTCTAGCTAGAATGCTGCTTGCCCCGGTTCACGGGCTGTAGAAAGGCATCGTCAGGGCGAAGGCGAGATGAACGTAGCGGACCTTCCGAGTCGCCCTGTCCACTCCTATGCCGTGTCCGTTCCTCGGCGGTGCCCGGTTAGGCGGATGCCGGGCTTCCACACGAACGATGGGGCGACGGCAGACCTCTTGGTCCCGGGCACCTCCAGCTTGTGCCGTAGGCTGCTGGTTCTTGCGCATTGATCTTTGGCTTCTCTTCTCTTTTGCGTCGGTCCATTGGGATAGAGCCATTGGGATAATCCCAGAGTCCCGCGAGGCGAATGCGAGCAGCCAGGCATCGTGAGCCGGCCCGCCGCAGCCAGTTGTGTTAGATTGAAGCCAACTCAGGCCTTCGCCAGTTGAGCTGTGACTGATGCGGTAGCCAGGAGGACCGATCTCCCCAACTGAGGCAGCCGCCGGGCAGCCAACTTCGCCGGTCAGCTCGTTCCCAAGGTACCAGCAAGCCAGCTAAGGAGAGCTAACCGTGAATGATCCTTTGGTAGGTATGACATGAATTAAACGGATGTTAAATTGGCGGATGGAGAAGGAACAACGGCTCCGAGTGACTCTCTCCAAGGAGGCAATTTAATAGGTGTTTAATTCAGCTAATCCCGAGCAAAGCCCCGGCAGGAGCGCGGATCTCCACCAAACCGGATCAGTCATTTGTTTCTCCCGCCCGCCCACCCGAAGAAAATAATGACATGAGACGTTGCACGGTTAGACGGCATGAGAGGGGGGTCGAGTGGAAAGCTCTGGTTCGCTCACTCGCGGGGTTGCCCGAGGTCGTGCCCCTGACCTCCTTCCGTGTAATGCCGTGCAGGGTGCTTCCTGAATCTCTCTCATCAGGAAGCCGCGGCCGGCCGAGGAAGACTACAAGCGTTTTCGCAGCGTGGCGGCAGAGCTAGGAGCGGGGCCCCGCGAACGGGGTCCCGCCCCGAGCAGGGACGGTGCCAAGGACACACCGCCCCGGTCTCCGCCCGGTCAGCGAGCAAGGAGACGGACTCTGCAGAGGGCAGCGCTTAAGAGGTCCCTCAGTCGGAACTCAGCCGAGGTGGCCCGCAGGGCCATGCGGGCCCGTTACACGACGGTGGGCTCGAAGGCCACATACGACTCGAACACGGCCGGGTACGTGTCGTGGTGGTAGTAGCATGGGCTGAGCCTCTCCCAACCACGGTGGAGAGGTTGGAGGAGTTCGGCGGTCACCTGCTGCTGATGGGCGACGACGGGGCAGCTCACATTGCAGAGAACAAAGCCGCGGGGTTGTGTTCTCGATGACCCGCTGAATATCGTGGGTAGAATGATGGCCGTCCTCGGGAAGGAGTCGCCGGACCCACAGCAGGCGGAGCCGCTGGGCGTGAAGGAGTTCAGGACGACTTTTGATGCCATCCGGACTACGGGCGACTACGGCGCTGCCCGGATTCTGGGCGATCCGCGCAGAGGACGGCACTCTAAATGGAGGACGGCTCAGGGTCGAGTGGCGCATGGCGAAGGGCAAGAGGAACGCATGCGGTACTTGACGTTCAAGGCCATCAATTTGGTGCCTTCGCTCACGCTTTCCGGCCCAGCACCGTCCTCCATCCGCTTCTGCCCGTCGAGGTGTTCACCCTCCTGAAGCGCTTGGCCGGGTCAAGTCAGCTCCTGTGCCCCAACTGCGGGTACCGCTCATTCAGGGAGGCACTCTGCGATACAAGGACACAGCGGGGACTCTTCGCCGTTATTAACGGGATGTCGGCGGGGGAGTCCAGGAAGGAGACCCGCGTACACACACACGACGCAGCGCCAGGGTCGGTGGTTGCACACTGCTGAAGGCGGGGAGGGGTGATGCAGGTTTGCGAGCTGGGGGACTGGGCGTCGGAGGACGTGGTGAGGTTGTACGGGGAGAAGCACACGCGCGATCCGTAGTGCGTAGAGACGGTCCGGTTTTACAACCCGGTGCGACTAGCTCATTGCTACGCCGCACCCTCGTAGGTCGGTCCTCCTCGGGATTCATATGAAGCTCCCCGCGCCCCACCCGTTCTTCTCTCCCCACTTCCCCGCAGTGGATCAAGGTTAGTCTCCCTGGCTTGCTGAGCTTGACCGGCGGAGGGATAATCCCAGAGTCCCGCGAGGCGAATGCGAGCAGCCAGGCATCGTGAGCCGGCCCGCCGCAGCCAGTTGTGTTAGATTGAAGCCAACTCAGGCCTTCGCCAGTTGAGCTGTGACTGATGCGGTAGCCAGGAGGACCGATCTCCCCAACTGAGGCAGCCGCCGGGCAGCCAACTTCGCCGGTCAGCTCGTTCCCAAGGTACCAGCAAGCCAGCTAAGGAGAGCTAACCGTGAATGATCCTTTGGTAGGTATGACATGAATTAAACGGATGTTAAATTGGCGGATGGAGAAGGAACAACGGCTCCGAGTGACTCTCTCCAAGGAGGCAATTTAACTGCAACTTTTTGTGACATGCATACCGTCTTCGGAAAAATATTGGATAGGAAAAATATCCAAATTTTTCTGGGATGGCCATTTTATCCAAAATATTTCCTATCCAAACATTTTTCCTATCCAAATATTTTTCCGGTCCGATCAAAGTCCCAGGCGATTTTCCGGTTGTTAAGTCCAGAACGTATTCCCCCGCCCCCTAACTGTGGGTTCCCCCCCCGCGCCTTATGAGCCACCCAAAATCCTAGACTGAGAGCGCTTTGGACGCTCCGACCCAGCGGGTCTGGGGCTCGGTTTGCGGCCGGTACTAGGAAGCAACGAGGATGCTGATGGTTTGATTCGCAGAAGGAAAAAAACACTTGCTGATGGAACCGTTTCTTACGCCCCACCATCTTTCACCTTGAAAAGAAAAAAAACCCACGAGATTGTTGAAAACGCAAACCATCTGATATTTCGTACGCTTTATCGATTGATGTGAAGGGGCGTTACCGGTTTCGGCTAGCGCGACTCGTCTGCCAGCTTTTCAGCAACACATGTCGAGCATAGGTTCTTGTTGCAGCTGGCACAGCGGCGTGTACCGGAGGCACCAGCAATCGTAGTGGAGCACGTACTGCAAATTAACCCCTGTCTGGGCTTTATGACACGCCGCATCACGCGGTTGCAGCCGTTCCTCGGACATGTTATCGGAGCAGGGTTTTGGGGGGCGGGAACCTGCGCGTCAACCCCGCTGTCCTCGTCGTCATCAGTCTCGTCGGAGTCATCGCCAGAACGATCCGTACGATCGTTGCTTGACGCGTAGTCGTTGGACTCGTCGTTTCCTGCAATTTCCAGGACCCTGAAAGCCGTCATAATTGCAGCGATGTCTTGTTGGTTTACTGACTGAGGTTTGATCGACGTCAACGAATCGTTGGCTAGCTCAGCTTCAGGCACTAGCTCACAGTCATTCTCCCCTTCCGCACGAGACTCTTCTGCGACGGCTGGATTGCCAACTTCTGGTGCAGGTCGATGTCCCTCGACTGCAGGCATCAATTCGCGATCGTCTTCTCCGTTCTCACGAGCATCTTCGTCCGCGTCAACATCGATTGCCATCAACATCTCTCTTTCAACTGCAGCACCCACGACATCCACATCGAAAATCGGCGGTGGCAGCACCTGTTTTTCGGAAGAAAGGGGGGCCCCCAGCAGCTCAAAACCAGAAACCTACCACTTGGGTGGTCCTAAAATGCTCGGGAAATGCAAAATACGTGGTCGGATGCTCGTTTAGGCTGAAATAATGGCTGCAGAATGCAAAAACAAGACAGAGTCACCTCCCACAAGGCAATTCCTTAAGGAAAACATCAGAAAACCCAGGCCGTGCCTAACGCGAGCAGTCGTTTGATGAAATCGATTCGACGGCGCTACTTAGCCTACTGTCAGTAGATTGTTTCGAGAAAACGGCTTATTTCCGAACAGTTAACTTTGCAAGTCAGCGTCTTGGCACTGTGCTGGTCCGAGGGAAACAATCAGCATGTTCACCAAAAGGGGTCAGCAGGGTTCGCACTGACAGCTCAGCTGGTGACCTGACACCAGACTAAGTTAGAGCAGACTAAAGACAGCTGCACCGAAGCTAAGCTCTCACTGTCTCAGCTGCAGCTTCTGGCGGAAAAACTCGGGAACCATACTGCAGGCTGCACTGCAGCGTGGACCTTTGTGGTACTCATTTGGAAATTTGATACATGAGATGAGGCTTTTCATCATATTCCGAGACTAGAGGTATGCTAATAGCTCTATCGAGCCAACCCCACTTTTTAGGGGGTCGGGGGCGAAGCCCGGGGGCACTTTTTCGTAGTGTTTTTTTGGGTCAGAATTTTTGTCAGCGGCCATAGCTTTTTTTGCCCCTGGAAATTGACATCGCAGTGGCACAGTGAACGGCGCCAGTGTTTAGGGCTGGAGTTCCCGGGTTCGAACCCCGCCGAGGACCTTTTTTTGGTTCTCCTTGGTCTTCGGTCAATTCCCTTGCTCCGGGGTTTTCTTGACCCGTGATTTGGCACCGGGTAGGTTGCATACTTCAGGCCCGGACGGAACATAGCCTTACCAGAACTTAGCTTCCCCCGAACTTTGCTTTGCTTCGCCCGAACTTTGCTTTGCTTCGCCCGAACTTTGCTTTGCTTCGCCGAACTTAGCTTCACCAGAACTTAGCTTCGCCCGAACTTTGCTTTGCTTCGCCCGAACTGTGCTTTCACCAGAACTTTGCTTCACCAGAACTTCCCCGGAACTTAGCTTCACCCGAACTTTGTTTCGCCCGAACGTTGTTTCGCCCGAACTTTGCTTCACCGGAACTTAGCCTCACCCGAACTTTGCCTTGCTTCGCCGAACTTAGCTCCACCAGAACTTAGGTTTGCCCGAACTTTGCTTTCACCAGAACTTAGCCTCCCCAGAACTTAGCTTCACCCGAACTTTGCTTTGCTTCGCCGAACTTAGCTTCACCAGAACTTAGCTTCGCCCGAACTTTGCACTTTGCTTTGACTTAGCTTCGCCCGAACTTTACTTCACCAGAACTTAGCATCGCCGAACTTTGCTTTGCTTCGCCCGAACTTTGCTTTCACCAGAACTTAGCCTCCCCAGAACTTAGCTTCACCCGAACTTTGCTTTGACTTAGCTTCGCCCGAACTTTGCTTTGCTTCGCCCGAACTTTGCTTTCACCAGAACTTAGCTTCACCCGAACTTTGCTTTGCTTCGCCGCACTTAGCTTCACCAGAACTTAGCATCGCCCGAACTTTGCTTTCACCAGAACTTAGCTTCACCCGAACTTGCTGCTGACTTAGCTTCGCCGAACTTAGCTTCACCGGAACTAGCTTCACCCGAACTTTGCTTTGACTTAGCTTCACCCGAACTTTGCTTTGCTTCGCCCGAACTTTGCTTTCACCAGAACTTAGCTTCACCTGAACTTTGCTTTGACTTAGCTTCGCCGAACTTTGCTCCCCGAACTTTGCTTCGCCAGAGCTTAGCTTGACCAGAACTTTGCTTGACCAGAACTTTGCATCGCCCGTTGCTTCGCCAGAACTTCGCTTTGCCCGAACTTTGCTTTCGCCCGAGCTTTGCTTTGCTTCGCCCGAACTTAGCTTCGCCCGAACTTTACTGTTTCCCGACTTTAACTCCTGCCTCTAGTCTCGCTGCGCGCCGGTCTTTACCGGCGCAAATGTACTTTTTTTCATGTTTGTGTTGTCACAGTTGTGGATTCAGATACAGTGGAATGCCGCTGCGGTGGCCATGATGGGCGCCGGGTCAAGGGCGGGCACGGCCATGCTGCCATGTCTTGGACTAACCAAGGACTCCTGAAGGAGTGTACTGAAGATTTCATGACCAGCAAGCTATTAGCCGTATCCTCACACACGTACACAAATCCAAGGGTTTGCGGGAACCATTCCCGAAACGGTAGGACATGTTCGTGGTAGAGGCCGCGGGAAACTGTGGAAAACGGGTGGAAACCCGCCGAAACCCAAAAAAAATGTTTTAATGGCATAATGGGGAAATTAGCAAACTTTAATGGCATAATGGGGAAATTAGCACCGCTTTAATAGCATAATGGGGAAATTAGCAGCTTTAATAGCCTAATGGGGGAATTAGCAAACTTTAATAGCATAATGGGGAATCACCCGCATATGCATATATTTGCAAAAAAACATGCATATATTATATTTGCAAAAAAACTTAAGTTTTTTTTGCAAATATATGCATGTTTTTTTGCAAATATATGCATATGCATATATTTGCAAATAATCATGCATACATTTGCAAAAAAACTTAAGTTTTTTTGCAAATACCGTAAACGGAAATAAGTTGGACCGGACAAAATGGTCCAACTCACCTATTTCGGGCTCTCGCGGTCCAACTTTTGTCCGGTCCAACTATTTTCGGGGGGTCCTGTGCACTTAGTGAAATTTCGCGGCTGACCACTGACCAACACTGGCTTCACTTCCTTAGTTTGCAAGTCGCGCATGAGCCCGCCACCAGGAGTTCTAGAACACTGCGCGGCACAACCCGCAGTGTCCCATCCGTCTGCCCCTTTGCTTTGGTAGAGTGCAAACGCAAAAATGTAGAGTGAAAACTAAGTGGATCGAGGTTGGCTGACACTGAAGGGTGGAGCTGCTTATGTTGCGTAGGTCGGCTGAGTCAGGATAGTGGCGGAGGTGGGTGTCGTCGTTTATCGTCAGGACGTGGTCTGATGTAGCTGTTTCGTCACACCCGGGCACTCTACATTTGACCTTCGTACCGTAGGGCATGATGCCTCGGCGTACGATGGCCTGCAACAAGTCAGTTGTGCCATGTAACTTTCGTAGTTTTGTGAAAGTCTGTGCGCGCATACAGCTCGGTGGCGTTACTTCTGATAGACGTTTCCGCACCTCGTGGTCGCGTAAACGCTCGGCACAGCGCCGAATGAAGCGCCCGGATTCTTCCATCTGTGCTTACCTGTCGTCCTCCGGACCGTTTGACATGGATTTTTTTTTTTCAACCCCGCCTAAGCAGGGAAGTAGCTTGGGCTCTGGGCCCCACGTAAAATCCTACCAAATGTTGTACAGAGCGCTTTTCAGGGTCCTCGGGGCACTTTGTGTGTGTGGAGCTCAGACTGACACTGTGTTGGGGGGTGTTCGGACAAAATGCGGCGCGTGCAGGTGGGTTTTGCTCATGGAAGGTAGCAACACAGCAAGAATTGCTAACCGCTTTGTAGCCCACAGAGACTGTGGCAACTTTGATGTGAGCTAACTTATAGTTGTCGCTACTGTCCACCACAGAGGCTGTCCTTCGGGAAGCAAAAGAACCATGCGAAGAAGGCGAGTGCCGCTTAGCGGTTTTCTGCGACAGCAGGGCGGCTAACACTACACACGTCAAGACCAGCGCCGCAGGCGCGGAAAAATTGATATTGCCGCTTTGTAGTCCACAGGGACTGCGGCAAAGTTGATGCGAGTCAAGTGCGCACTTATGCACTCTGCAGGGTGCTCCTCTTTGTGGTTGTCACTACTGCCCACCACAGAGAGCAGCAGTCTTCTTGGCAACACGACACGAAACATGTGTATTACACAAGCCAAAAATGCCAGCGCCGCAGGCGCGGAAAATTTGCCAAGCTATTGGGCCAGTATTGCCCAAAATTGAGGGTGTACGTTGCTAGACCCATGATCCAGAGGTCGTACTGTAGCATCATCCCCACCCACTGCACTGCCTACAACACACCCACCACCACCACTGCCCACCGCACCACCCACCCACTGCACTACCTCCACGACCTCCCACCACATGACCACCCACTACCGCCGCCCCCCCACGACACCACCGGCCGCTGGCTATAGCTATAGTTTTTTTTTTTACTGCCTGTCACCTGACTTTTCTGCATCCTTGAGAGCTACTTTTCTTACACGCATAGCTACTTTTCTTGCACGCATAACTACTTTTCTTACACGCATAACTACTTTTCTTGCACGCATAACTACTTTTCTTGCACGCATAGCAGTTTTGGTTTCCAGGTGCATTTGTGGGCAATACAGGTGCATTCGTGGGCAATCCGGTGTCTTCGTGGGCAAATCAGGTGCACTCCTGTGGAAGTCACAGTGCCAAAGAACAGCAAGGGACAAGGTTGACGCGCATGATCTGACACTACTGAGCGAACGGAAGAATGATTCGAATGGCAGGACCAGCTCATTCGTTGCAGGATGCGGAGCAGGAGTCGGAGACCGCCAGTGCCATGGAAACTTGGGAAGCTGACGTGCAGCGTACATTGTGTGAGCCGACTGTGCTGTTGTACACGACAGGAACTTGGCCAGTAGCTGGTGTGTGGCACGCCATCTTTCTTGGCCTTCGGCGTCCCCCACACCCTGTGTGTAGCTCTCGCGGACGCAGAAAAGTCAGGTGATGCGGCAGTAAAGCAATCTTCTTACCTCGAGACGTCGTTTTCTTGCACTCGGTTTTCCAGATTGCCACTCGAGCCCTGCGGGCTCTCGTGGCAATCTGGAAAACCTCGTGCAAGAAACCGACTTTTCTCTCGGTGAATAAATAGCTATTTTTTGGATGTTGTATGGGGTTAACATTGGGTATATGAAGCTACTTCTCTGCGCCTAGGTGAAAACGTGCCTGGGCGGAAATATGTTGAACCGGACAAAATGGTCCAACTGTTTTGGTCGTCGCGCGGTCCAACTTTTGTCCGGTCCAACATATTTCCGGTCCAACTTATTTCCGTTTACGGTATATTGGTGTTACCCACTAGGAGCCTACACAACTTCTATCAAACTTCTATATTCAGGGGGGGTGTGTCACTTTCTATTTTGATATGTCAAAAATGACCACCCTATGGCAGCGCACACAGTCACCAAAGGTTTCATTAAATCGACCAATTTTTGATGCTATGAGCGCAGGTGTCCCCGGTCTCTCTGTTCCCGAGGGTTTAAAAAAAAAAGATGACCCCCCTTGGACGCGTTCAACCCGATATAATTATATTTAGATGGAGGGAGCGCGTGTGGTACGTGTGATATGTGCATGTTGCTCCCGAGAAGACACGGAATGGAAAGATCGGTCACGAAATCGTCAGAATACGACCTCGGATCCCAAAAAGGTTGTCCCCCATGGCCCCTCCTTTTGCACTTCACTTCACCAGGCATATTGCCATCCCCTATGAGCGCACTTCAGAACTGGGATGGCAGGTACTGAAGAACAGGGATGCTGCAAAATCTGCAGTGCGAAAACCTGGAGAAAGGTTGCTTCGTTTCCTCAGCCCGAAGTGAAGAAGAGACTGGTACAAGAGGATTCATCTGTTTGAAGTGGCGCCCCCCCCTCGGCGGGCCCCCTCCTGGGATCCCCTCCCGGGCCTCCGTCCGGAGGCCCCCGTCCGGGCCCCGCCCCACCCGAGGGGCCCCGAAGCCTCCAGGAGTGTGGTGCCACGCGGAGGAAGTGCACACGACTTGGACAGCGTCTTCAAGCTGTCCGAATTGGATGCTTGTTGTGAACGCTCCTGTCTATGCACCCCCCAGAAGTATTCTGCTTCGG
Source organism: Diplonema papillatum (assembly GCA_030068145.1). Lineage (NCBI taxonomy): Eukaryota > Euglenozoa > Diplonemea > Diplonemida > Diplonemidae > Diplonema > Diplonema papillatum. The sequence goes on along the minus strand of JAPJBO010000172.1, from coordinate 289,761 downwards.
ATGCTACACAGCGTGCCTTTCGGCGGAGCAGAACCCATCTGCCTCTCGATATCCTCTGGAAGGAGCAAACTCGGGCAAAGTGCCGACCACGGCTGCGGTGAGCACAATGCCACACGCATTCTTTATCGAGGTTCCGACACTGCCAGCGGATTTTTTGCCGCATGGTTTTGCAACACAGCTCGTTGACATGGAATACAATGAGAAGGAGAACATGCAACGTTTTGCGATTGAAGAATTCGGATGCAGTTGCAGAGAATTCTTCAGGAGCCTGCTGACAGCCGCAAAACCTCGGCCGTACAAGGAATACAACGCATTATCGCATCTTGGTGGTGGGATGGTAGTGCGCCTGATACCAGCCGGCAGCAAAATAAACGGGTACTCTTCAAGACGGCACAGAAGGTGGGGCGTTCCACAGGGTTGTGCACAAGCCGGACATCGTATTATCATGCAGGATCGAAGGTGAGCGTATCTTACTCTCACTTCTGCAAGCGACGACCGTCCAAACAAAAAGAGCCGGCGCAGTTAGTGCGATCGGAGACGGAAACTGTGCACAGAAACTCCCGGTACTCTTCCTCTTGCTTCTCTGGGAATGACTGATATACCACGTATTTTAGAACAACCCTCAGAAGACTTACCGAGCTAGCGGTTGTATTTGGCCACCTTTAGCTAAAATTCTGGTCGGGTGGCCGGGGGTGGGCAAAAGGCCCTAGCCAATCCAGAAGCTCAGGACAGGCTCGACGCTCAACAGACATCCTGTCCTGAGGGCCACCGTGTGTATACCAGACGGAAAACTCTCAAATGCGAAGAGCTCAGTTGCAAAAATATCACACAAGCTTCAAATGCACCCTCGAAGGGCCTCGAGACCGCTAAGGAGGGGGCCGAACTTTTAAGCTTGGATTTCGACCAAATAACCAGGGAAAAGTTGAGAGCCTGGAGTTAAGGGGTTAAATGGATGAACCAGGGAAGGAACAAATCTGCACATAACAATGTCATGTACGTTCACGATGATCGTGAACAAAGTTATGCTGAAACAAGGAAAGATGGCAGCAGAAACCGCACCAGTCCTCTCCCAGATAGCACTGGGCACTTACGAGCAGTGCATGGCGGGATTGCCGCGGCTGTTTTGAAATACGGTGACCACGTCAGCAACGCCGGTGGCCCGTCGGTTTGGCGCGGCTGTGATGCAAAACGGAGCCAGTCGCCCAGCCAGTCGCCCAGCCAGTCGCCCAGCCAGTCGCCCAGCCAGTCGCCCAGCCAGTCGCCCAGCCAGTCGCCCAGCCAGTCGCCCAGCCAGTCGCCCAGCCAGTCGCCCAGCCAGTCGCCCAGCCAGTCGCCCAGCCAGTCGCCCAGCCAGTCGCCCAGCCAGCTGCCCAGCCAGTCGCCCAGCCAGTCGCCCAGCCAGTCGCCCAGCCAGCTGCCCAGCCAGTCGCCCAGCCAGTCGCCCAGCCAGCTGCTCAGCCAGCCGCCAGGGCAACACCCTTGTGAGCTGGTGGCAGGGAAAGGCCGAGGCGAGCCATCCAGTGCATCAGCACATGAAACGCAAGGTCGCTTGCACATCGGCCCCTTGCCAAGATGAACATCACAGGTGGTCAGAAAGTACTGGAGGTGTTGGCAAGGCCAGTGTCTTTACCTCGCCCGAAATGGGTCCAAAGGGCCGCGTGCAGCGCGAACCACAACCGCAGTTGGGCTTGCGCGCAGAAAACGGGAGTTCGGCTCAAGAAAACGTCAGCGTTGTGCACCATCATTATAACAATAAAAAGTGACACCCCCTACTCCATACAACTTCTATCAAACTTCTATATTCAGCATTGTGGGTAACACCATATATGCATGTTTTTTTTTGGTCCAGATTTTGTTCAAAATTTTGGGAGGTCAAAAATTTGGTCAAAAATTTGGTCAAAAATTTGGTCAAAAATTTGGTCAAAAATTTGGTCAAAAATTTGGTCAAAAATTTGGTCAAAAATTTGGTCAAAAATTTGGTCAAAAATTTGGTCAAAAATTTGGTCAAAAATTTGGTCAAAACTTTGGTCAAAACTTTGGTCAAAACTTTGGTCAAAACTTTGGTCAAAAATTTGGTCAAAACTTTGGTCAAAACTTTGGTCAAAAATTTGGTCAAAAATTTGGTCAAAAATTTGGTCAAAAATTTGGTCAAAAATTTGGTCAAAAATTTGGTCAAAAATTTGGTCAAAAATTTGGTCAAAAATTTGGTCAAAAATTTGGTCAAAAATTTGGTCAAAAATTTGGTCAAAAATTTGGTCAAAAATTTGGTCAAAACTTTGGTCAAGAATTTGCTGCAGGCTACGTTCGCTCACGAGCACGCTGATCAGAGGGGAGAACGGAGAAACAAAGCACATTGAGACTAACATTGTTACTAGCGCAAGGGAGAAAGTTCTCGCCAGGGTTGGAGAAACAACCCGGCGATGTCACTTTCCATCCGCCACTACGCCAGTGAAAAAATCCCGCACCGCTCGTGTTATGGAAGCCACGGATTGTGGTGTAAACGCAGTCAGGGGAACGCGCGACGGGAGGTCGGCAGGGTTTCCTGCGCTCCGGACCCACCGAACCGAGACGGCACAACGCAGGGACCGAACCCGCTCCAAACCTGAGACGACCGAGTCGTTCAGGACCGCGCTCTTCAGGCAGGCCCCCTTGCGTGCAACACCCTGAACGGTTGTGTTGTCTACGACTACATCCAACCGGCCACCCGCCACAGAGTCGGGCAAGGACCGAATCACCAACTCGAAGGCTTTCGCCTCGAGCTCGTTGATGTGTAACTCGGACTCGGCCCTGGACCAAGACGATCCGAGAATGCTGATCTCAGCCGTGCGCGAGTCCACCAAAACGCCACCCCACCCCTTCTTACTGGCGTCAACAAACGCAGTGAGCGACGGGGGGCCAGAGGCCTCGGGCACAGCCCTTGGCTTCAGGACGGAATCAATCCAGTCCCTGAGAGACGCGCAAACAGAAGACGATACCGGTACTTCATCCGAGGGTAGCCGCTCCCCCCGATTGAGTGAGTTGGTCACCCGGCGCATAGACTTCAAAGAAAAATAAAAAGAACCGGGAAACACGCCGGCCACTGCGGACGCATGCAGGAGCCGGCCACCAAGTGTCTCGATGTCTCCCGCAGACATCGCGGGCGAGCCCCTCAGAGCGTAACGCGTCTCCATAAGGCGCCGCCGGAGCTTGCGGCTGACAACCACACGGTGCGTTTTGTGATTCCACTCCACGCCGATGAACTCGTACGTGGTGGCCACCGTCCGAGAGTCGGCGTCCTTCCAGGTCAACGCGCACTCAACGGCCGTTCCGTCGAGCCGCGTCGTAGCCGCCGCGACGCGCTGCTTCGAGCCGGTGTAGCGGATGTTGTCGATCCACACGTCGACAACTACGCCACGTTCAGCGAATTGGGGCAGCACGTAGTCGGGGTGCCCGGCAGAAACAGCCGCCAAGGTGTGCATGATTTCGGGGGCACAGGAGTGCCCCATCGGCAGCCGTGTGAGCTCCCACCATGCACCGTCACTGTCGCAGAACCGAAATAAACTGCGGGCACTTTCCGGAACCTCGACAGCGTAGAAGCCGGTCCGGAAATCACGGGTGGTGCCGCACTCTGCCCGAATGGCCGGGAGGTACTCCGACACGTGACCAAGCGGCACAGCAGCCTCGTAGCCCGCCGCCTCTGCTGCCCGGTTCGCGTCGACGGTCCACAAAATGAACCGCTGCCGGAGCCCGGCCTCCTTCTCCTCCAACACTGTGAAGGGAACGCAAGCAAAGAAACCCGGACCGGACGTCGGCCGTGCCACGCCGCACTCAGCCAGGCGGCGGGCATGGGCCGGGGAAAAAGACGAAGGCGAGCCGACAGAAGGCGGAAGTAAATCGAGCGCGGGACGGAACACCAAATCCCAGACGTAGTCAAACCGCCCCCGCGCCGCAGGGCTCATCCGCTTCCGCAGCGCGTCTACCCGCATCGGGTCGACAGGGGCAGCGTGCAAGGGCGCCGCCCGTTCTTTGTCGGTCCGGGGAAGACGGGTTCCACCCCCGCGTCGCGAGATTGAGTGCCGCGCGAAAGGGTCACTGCGCACAAAGTCCATCACAGCAGCATTGTGACCCGCCCCGTCTCCAACGCCCGTGCCATGGCGATCGGGTTTCCGCCGTAGCGGATCGTCACCTCGGACAGTGCGGTGCCGCTCTTTTCTTCGTGCTTGGCCAGGCGATCCAGCAAGTACATCGGCACCCGTTCGCCTTCCACCACCCGCTCGAGCACGTGCGTGGTCGCCCCGCGCTTGATAGAGTGACCCGTGTATCCGGCCATCTCCGGTGTCTTCGCCCACAGGCTGTCCAGAGCCGTGGTCGTCAGGTTCGACAGGGGGCAGAACGGCGCGAGGGACCCGTACAGCGTTGAAATCTTGTCCGTGAGCGGCCCAAGGATCACGACGTACCGGGACGCACGGAACGGATTCCTCCTTCGTCCCTTCGGTGTCTGGAACCAGTCCACGACCACCTCCCGCGGCGTCACCAGAATGAACTGGTCCGAGGATAGCGCCGCGACCTCCGCCCAGCGGGAAGCCGACTTCCACGCAACCAGCACCGCCAGCTGAATCGCCGGAGCCTGCAAGAAAGCCCATCCGAGTAGCCGTTCCTTGTCGACCGGCAAAGCCTGACTCTCCGGAACTGAAGCACCCGCCCCACGCAGCGCAGTCGACATCGTCCGCAGGGGCTGGTTCGGGAGGCCCATCGCCCCAAACGACGCCGACAGGGCTTTCGAGTACGTCAGCAGGCCCGAGGGGCGGACGCCCGTCGCCGCAACAAAAAGGCACGCCGTATCGGCGTTCAAGGGCAGACCCCACTGGGAGGTCCACGCAACCAGCCGGCGCCATATGTTGCGCCGATCCTTGACCGTGGTGCTCGCCCACATCTTCCCCACGTGGTTGACAAGGCGCGCATGCGCCTCCCCCATCGATACCGCTGGCTCTTGAGTCTTGCCGGTACGGGTCGTGTCTCCATGCGGATGATCCGCTATGAGGCGGTAGATCGCCTGCCCGATGAGACTCAACGGAACGGAAGGGGGCTCTGGAACGGGGTGTACGGGCTGTAGAACAAGAGGCGGCAGCAACGAGGGGTTCTGCATCGCGGTCGGGGGAGCCGGAAGACCGGGACGCGCCACGCGGAGCGGCAGAGCGCGCATGAGGGGTCCCGGTGTTAGCAGCTTTGGCCGCCCGACGGCGGCGCCTGCGGACCGGGGCCGTGGGACGACTTGCATCGCCGGAAGCCCTGATGGGGCAGCCGTTGGTACTGGCAGGATTGGGGGCCGGGGGTCGGCCAGTCATTTGCCCCCGGCCCTGGCGTTTCCCGAGCGAGGCTTGAAATGCATGGGCTTCTTACCCACCCCGCGCTCCTTCCTCGCGTCGAGTACGGCCTCCGCCCTGTCGATCGGGTCAGTAGCCTGCTCCCCGACCTGCCGCAGAATATCCCGGCGGCTGTGCCCCTTTTCGACATACAGCCGCTGTATGCGCACAGCCGCCAGGAGGTCGTTGCCGAGCCGGAGGTGATCCGGGCTCTGAGCCCACCCCACGGTTGTGGACATCGCCTGCACCCAGCTGCGGAACATGTCGAAATTCGTCTCCAGCAGCTCCCCGCCAGCCAGGTGCGCCCGGCCACACACGTACGCGGCCTCCAGATCCCGGATCAAACCGTCCGGGTCGCTGTGGATGGCGTCCGCCAGGGCAAGAACGTCTTTGGCCTCTTTCGGATAGGCCCGCGGCGCAACAGCCGCCGCGGTCTCAGCCGCCGGTGCGGCGGAAGGACGTCCGTCAGATGCAGCCGCCGGCGGAACGGGCGAAGCACTGCGCAGGCTCTGCACCTCCGCCTGCATCTGCTGCAACATCAACATCATCTGCGCCTGTTGCTGCTGCTGCGCGCGCATCTGGCGCTCGAAAAGCTGCTGCCACTGCTGCTGGGGGGCATCCGGTAACGCAGGCGGAGGGACAGGCTGCGCCGCGGCGGCGCCAGTGAGAGGGGGCACACCCCTCCACGCGCCCCGACTCACGACGCCTTCAAACTTCGCCTTGTCCAGTTCCTCCAGCTCGAGCAGCATTGCAGCCACCTTCCAGGGGGCAAGCTCAAGCAGCTCACCCCCCACATCGACCCGCAACAGCTCGGCCACAAGTCTCCGCGCCGCCGCGAGCTGCTCCCCCTGGGGAATCCCCGCGAACCACGGGGCGACCCTGGACTCCAGGTCGCTTACCTTCAGCCTGCGGGAAGCGTCCGGGATCTCTCCATACTCCTTCTCCAGGTCACCCCGGTACGACGCTGGAAAGGCGAAGGTTGTCCAACCGTTGCTGGTTCCGGAGTGTCGGAAAGGGGACTGCGGGGCTGCCATGCTAAAAACTTTGGAACTTTCCCACCGCAACCACCCTTTTACAATAAAGTACAGAAACTGTAGCTTTTAAATCGTTGGTAGAAATTTGGTCAAAAATTTGGTCAAAAATTTGGTCAAAAATTTGGTCAAAAATTTGGTCAAAAATTTGGTCAAAACTTTGGTCAAAACTTTGGTCAAAACTTTGGTCAAAACTTTGGTCAAAAATTTGGTCAAAACTTTGGTCAAAACTTTGGTCAAAAATTTGGTCAAAAATTTGGTCAAAAATTTGGTCAAAAATTTGGTCAAAAATTTGGTCAAAAATTTGGTCAAAAATTTGGTCAAAAATTTGGTCAAAAATTTGGTCAAAAATTTGGTCAAAAATTTGGTCAAAAATTTGGTCAAAAATTTGGTCAAAAATTTGGTCAAAACTTTGGTCAAAACTTTGGTCAAAACTTTGGTCAAAACTTTGGTCAAAAATTTGGTCAAAACTTTGGTCAAAACTTTGGTCAAAAATTTGGTCAAAAATTTGGTCAAAAATTTGGTCAAAAATTTGGTCAAAAATTTGGTCAAAAATTTGGTCAAAAATTTGGTCAAAAATTTGGTCAAAAATTTGGTCAAAAATTTGGTCAAAACTTTGGTCAAAAATTTGGTCAAAAATTTAGTCAAAAATTTGGTCAAAAATTTGGTCAAAAATTTGGTCAAAAATTTGGTCAAAAATTTGGTCAAAAATTTGGTCAAAAATTTGGTCAAAAATTTGGTCAAAAATTTGGTCAAAAATTTGGTCAAAATTTTGGTCGAGTTTTTGGGGACAGTCTTGGGCGGTCCACCGAACCCACACAGAAGTATGTCGAAAGCCAACACTGATGCAGCCGACCTGAAGCCGAGGTACCTGGCTTTAGAAAACCCCCCAGATGACATCAAACCTGCCCCCAGAGCAAACTGAAACTGGTCTTCGTTTGTACCTTCTAGCTTTCATTCGTTCATTCGATACATTTTGCATTTGTTTGCGGAACTTGCATAGTTCCGCAAATACACCCAGCAGATCAAAGAAAGGGGGGAAAGGTGGAAAATGCAGATCAAACAGGAGTAGAATGCGCGCACGCTTATCCGTCTCTTGACTTACTATGCCGTGTTCTGAAAGCTGTCGAGGGGCCCCTCCATAGGTTCTCGCATGATTCGTTCGCCTTTGTAACACTATCCGTTTGTAGTAAGCTTCGCAATTGTGTTCTTGCAATATCTAACCGAATGGTGGGTGGCGGATTTCCGCGCTCGTGCGCAAGACACAATTATGCTGCTTTTGCAGTGCAAGCTGAACCCGGTTCGCGACTTCGGTTGCGGTAAAGTGTTAAAAAGTCTTCGGCTTTCAGATCCGGATACGCCTTATGCAACATGATAGTTATGAGGTCACTTGAAGGATACCCGTGTGCAGCGTTCGAAAGAGTTTGCGTATCTGGAGTCTTTTTTTTTTGGGGGGGGGAAGGCCCTTTTGACCCTGTATTTTTTGAGAAGATTTTTGAAACAGCCCGAAGATATTCGTCGATTCCTGATATTCATCCAGCGTAATTGTCCAGATTACTGACCACATGCTGTCAATTCTGTCTGAGTGCGCAACGCAGTTTACTGATAGCCTTCTGTGCCAGGGGTCGGATACATTTACTTGCTGACCGGTGCTAATGCTGTAAAGGCCCACCTATCAGGACGTGCGTTCAGCTCCACAAGGTTCGTTTTGTTACTTGCTGACCGGTGCTAATGCTGTAAAGGCCCACCTATCAGGACGTGCGTTCAGCTCCACAAGGTTCGTTTTGTTAAGGCAACTCATGATCACTTCGGTGTCAGGGATTAGTCCTGCTAGAAACTACTTGTGGCCGCTGCTCCGTTGCGTGGTCTTCTCTCCGTACAGTGTTCGACGTCCTTCCAGAATTGGGACCCAATTTCTGGATCCAAATTCTGGATCCAAATTCTGGATCCAAATGGACCCAAATTTTTGGACCCAAATTTTTGGACCCAAATTTTTGGACCCAAATTTTTGGACCCAAATTTTTGGACCCAAATTTTGGACCCAAATTTTGGACCCAAATTTTGGACCCAAATTTTGGACCCAAATTTTGGACCCAAATTTTGGACCCAAATTTTGGACCCAAATTTTGGACCCAAATTTGGACCCAAATTCTTGGACCCAAATTTTTGGACCCAAATTTTTGGACCCAAATTTTGGACCCAAATTTTGGACCCAAATTTTGGACCCAAATTTTGGACCCAAATTTTGGACCCAAATTTTGGACCCAAATTTTGGACCCAAATTTTGGACCCAAATTTTGGACCCAAATTTTGGACCCAAATTTTTGGACCCAAATTTTTGGACCCAAATTTTTGGACCCAAATTTTTGGACCCAAATTTTTGGACCCAAATTTTTGGACCCAAATTTTTGGACCCAAATTTTTGGACCCAAATTTTGGACCCAAATTTTTGGACCCAAATTTTTGGACCCAAATTTTTGGACCCAAATTTTGGACCCAAATTTTGGACCCAAATTTTTGGACCCAAATTTTGGACCCAAATTTTGGACCCAAATTTTTGGACCCAAATTTTTGGACCCAAATTTTTGGACCCAAATTTTTGGACCCAAATTTTTGGACCCAAATTTTTGGACCCAAATTTTTGGACCCAAATTTTTGGACCCAAATTTTGGACCCAAATTTTGGACCCAAATTTTGGACCCAAATTTTGGACCCAAATTTTGGACCCAAATTTTTGGACCCAAATTTTTGGACCCAAATTTTGGACCCAAATTTTTGGACCCAAATTTTTGGACCCAAATTTTTGGACCCAAATTTTTGGACCCAAATTTTTGGACCCAAATTTTGGACTGAAATTGTTACCAGACTTTTTGGCTGGAAATGCACTTTGTGTTTTTTTTTGGGTCAAAATTCACATTTTCCAGATTTTGGCCGTTTTGCCGATTTTTGCAGATTTCGGCCATTTTGGGCCATTTTTGCCGATTTCTCCATATTTTGCCGATTTTTCCAGATTTTGGCCATTTTGGGCCATTTTTGCCGATTTTTCCAGATTTTGGCCATTTTGGGCCATTTTTGCCGATTTTTCCAGATGTTGGCCATTTCGGGCCGTTTTTGCCGATTTTTCCAGATTTTGGCCATTTTGGGCCGTTTTTGCAGATTTTGGCTATTTTGGGCCATTTTTGCCGATTTTTCCAGGCAAGAATGGCCCAAAATGGCCAAAAACTGGAAAAATCGGCAAAAATGGCCAAAATGGCCAAAATCTGGAAAAATCGGCAAAAGTGGCCCGAATTGGCCAAAATCTGGAAAAATCGGCATAGATGGCCCAAAATGGCCCAAAATGGCCCAAGATGGCCAAAATCTGGAAAAATCGGCAAAAATGGCCCAAAATGGCAAAAATGGCCCAAAATGGCCAAAATCTGGAAAAATTGAAAATTTGAAAATTTTGCTAAAAAGTTGCTAAGTACATTTTCAGGGCAAAAAACAAATTTGTTAGGTTTGGTGGAGTCTCTCGATGTTGGTCAATTTGAATGGAATGGAATGAATGGTTGAATCATCATATTTAAGGCAAAACGAAAGACGGATCTCAAGCGGAATCTCTCTTGATCTCCGGCCGCACCTTACCAAACCTGCCTCTTTTTCTCTCTCCATGTCGTATGATTCCCTGAGATGTTCGCTTCGGCTTGAGCACTCGGGATGATGACACAGGAGAGGGATAGGGGTCCGGGGAGGTAGGGTCCCGCCCGAGAATCAAGGGAGACAAGCTTTGAGATTTCGTCGCGAGGTGACCCCTCGCCCGCTAAAATGCCCCCTCTCAGGCCCTCACCCCCTCGCCATTTTTTTTCGCGTCAAAGTTCCTGTTCTGGCCCTCGGCTCCCTTTGTAAAAAGGTTGAGCTCTGGGCCGGTGCGGGAGCTTCCCGGCGCGGAGAAGATTGGAGATGGAGGTGTTGTGCTCAGGAGCAAGGGTATGAGGTGGGCGCGTTGTTGCCAGGTGACTCTCGTGCGCTGCTCTCTCTCCTCTCTCTCTTCTCCCTCTCTCCTCTCTCCTCTCTCTCCTACAGGCAACTGTAGGGAGGGGGGGAGGGAAGGGGGGGGGGGGGGACCAAACAATTCGTTTATTTCCTTAGAGGTACCAAAAAATGCCCTTAGAGGTACCTCTAAGGAAGATCACCCATTTTTTTTTTTGCCAGCAATCGCCGTTTTACGTGTACTTGGGAAGTACTTGGGAAGTTCTCAGTGAGGTCAAAGTTTTCTACTACATCCTGTTGGCAACACAAAACCCTTCGCGAAGAAGAGTGACACGGGGACGAAATGGGTTATTGGTAAATGGACCCCCTCATCCTCTTCGATTATGAGCAGCAGCTGTCAACAGGGTCTCCTCCAGTCCAGGGACGAAATGGCATAAAACTCTCAGCTCGGAAAAGCTGTTTACCTCTGGATCACACCAAACACCCAAGCAGTCATCGTTCAGCGGCAGCCCCCGGAACGGCGCTCGGCGGCTGAAGGTCATCGAGGGAAGCGCCGTCATCAACGGCACGATCCACCTACCCAACGACGCGATCTACTTCGTGCGCTGCACAGCCCGAGACGTCATCTACAGCACGGTCCTCGCCCGCGAACGCCGGAAGCTCCACCTGCAGGCCGCGGCATTCCTCCTGCCCACGAACCCGCCCCCGACGCAGCAGCTGGCGCACCATTTCATCAAGGGACAGCAGCTGCTGGAGGGTTGGCCCCACGTCGACGCGCTGTACAAGCAGCAGATCAAGAAGGGGCTGCTGACCGATGCCATAGGGAACTTGGCGGTGCTGGTGCGGTTCGTGGAGAAGCTGCGGGGAAAGGACGTTAAAGACGGCGTGAAAGACGACAAGGAGCCGAGCGAGGCTAAGATCATGGAGTGGGTCGCAGACACCGCGCTGTGCCTGTTTGAGAAGGGGGAAATCGACTCTGCGGAGTTCAACGCCCGCTTAGCCACGGAAGCGTTGGCGCAAGCCGCGGAGACTGCTCTGTCGACTTCGGGGTTCGGCACCGACAACTCCGGCCTGCAGAAGCAGCTTACGATCTCGACGGAGTCGTCTGCCCTGCAAAAGCAGGATTCATCGTTTCTCATGGCGGGCGTTCTCCAATCGTACGACTCGCTTAATTCGCCGACCGTCTCCATCGAGTCCGTCCCCACCAACATCCAGTCGACCAGCTCTTTCCTGTACCCGGCTGCCCAGCAAGAAAACCAACTCCTGCCGCCCACATGTGGGTCGCCGCGCACTCCGTGCTCCATCTCGTCCGCGTCGTCGACCAACTCCCTGCCGCTGAAGTGCATCCTACGCAGCCCGCCGCCGCCGCCGGCGCACGGGGCCCTCCAGGCCGAAGGTACGGCTTGGACCGCGGCGGCGCCGCCGCCGCCTGCAGCGCCGCCGGCCGCGGCGCCGGCTCCGCGGCGGCGCAAGAAGTCACTCCACCCGGGAAGCCCGAGGGTGGCCGCCGCCAAATACAACCCCGACGACGACGACGACGACGATGCCGACGACGACGAGGCGGACTCCGCAGACTCGGCCTCCGACTGCAAGAAGGTACGAGATGTTTTACATAAGCGCCAGCTTGAAAGGAAATGCTCGACGATGCTGCCCGACAAAGAACAGAAGGGATCCAAAGTGCTGTAACTACCGAACCACGTGTTGAACGGACGTGAGGTCATGCGGGTCTACCCCTACACGACAAATCACACAAACACAACAGGTCAAAAGTCCTGAGTGAGAAAACAACACATGGTGGTGTATGCGAAGAACAAATCAGATTGTGTTTGTATCGTATTTGCCCCTTACCTCTATATTTCCCCCCTTCCATTCGGAGTCGAAGCAGCTACGTCGAGTATTTCCTGCCCCCCTTTCTGTTTTTTGTATAAGCACCTGCTTTGTAGGAAATGCTTGAGGAGACTGCCAGTCGCGATAGATCAAAGGAGGTAAATGTGCTGTAGCCCACACGAAACACAGGTAAATCTGGGTCCAGTGGCGGGCGGAAGCATTCAACAACAAAGACCCACTTTGTAGTTGTATTGTTTCTCCCCCTCTAGCCTCCTTTGAAGTAAGCACAAGGCAGCCCCTCGAGTATTGTCTCTCCCTCTCAAGCAAACACATACACTCGTTGTCTTGTGACGAACACCGCAAGAATGACGGCACTTCAGGAGAGACAGGCTTTTTTTTTGTATAAGCCTGCTTTGTAGGAAATGCTTGAGGAGACTGCCAGTCGCGATAGATCAAAGGAGGTAAATGTGCTGTAGCCCACACGAAACACAGGTATATCTGGGTTTAGTGCGTAAGCGTCAACAAAAAAGACCCACTTTGTAGTTGCATCGTTTTCTCCCCCTCTAACCTCCTTCGAAATGAGCACTCTCCGTCAGCTTCGCCATCTGAGCACTGAGTGCTGCGATGTCACCTCGCAGCGCGTCGTTCTTCGCGCGTAGCTCCGCGTTCTCCGCCCGGAGCTGTCGCACCGCGCCATTGTTGTCGCCCGCGCCCTTCGGTTGCTCGGGTGTGCTCGTCTTTTCCTGACCCTGCCGTCGCAACGCCTCGAGGTACGACGAGACCTTCGGCGTCCTCTCCGCCCTTGCATCCCACACCTGCGATTTCGGCCGCCGTCCGGACCTGTCTTCCTCGGTCTCGTCATCGACCTTCATCAGCGCTCCTCCCGCGCTTATCAGTCGATGCGGGGGCGGCTCCTCGCTGGCGACGACGCGCGTGTCCCCATGCGTCTTGCTCCGGTAGGACGCGACTTGGCGACATGTCCATCCCGCCGCCTTCATGGTCGCCTCAAGATCCGAAGCGGCATCGCGCGCCTGTGCCCCCCTCACCAGGTAATGCATCGCGGGCGGACCCTGCTTCGCCGCCGCTTCGCCCAGCGATTCCCGCACCCGCTCGGACATGCCGTCTTCGACCCTCACCCCCAGCCGCGCGCGACTACGAGCAAGGCCCAGGCAGCCTTTCCCCTGCGCGAGCACGAGAGCGCTCTTCAGCGATGCTTCCTCGTCAGCTAGCCACACGACGTCGTTCGTCTCCGACCCCTCCTTCCAGCGCGGTATGCGTAGAAAGAGACCCCTCCTGCCCGAAATTCTCAGCAACCTCCCGACCTGCTCCTCTTCGACGCGCACCATCATCTGAAATACGCGGTTTACCCGCCGCACGTTGAACATGCTGTGCGGACTCAGGTCCACCTTCGCCTCTCCCGCGAGCCGCCTGCACTCCGCCTTCAGCACCCGCGTGTGTAATCGAGCGTAATAGAGTGTAGTAGTTTGGATTAGAATGCAAAGAATCTGTGGCGATAATCTGCATCGCCGACGGCGCGGTTATCTCTTCGCACGTGATGTGTCATGCTTTCGCCTCTTTAGCTCGTCTTGATCGTCGCGCTCAGGCGCGCGTTTGGTGCTTCGCTTCTTCTTCGATTGCTCGTCGAGGTTCATCGGTTGCGCGTCGATTTCTGCTTTTTCCCAGCGCCTGGGCGATGGTCGTGGCGCATCGACGCGTCCTTTGCGTCTTTTCGGTACCGGCTCCGCCGCGGAGTCTGGTTGCCGCTTCTTCGCTGGCGTTGGCGCCGTCTTCCCGACCTTCGCTGCTGATGTCGGCGTTGATGTTGCGGGTTCTCGCTCGTCTTCCTCTGCTTCCGGCAGAACGAGCACCACGTTCTCACGTTTCGCCTGTCTCGGCGCTGGCGCGGGACCCTCCGGCTCCGCCTTCCTCTTCTTCGCCGTTGTTTCTTCACCTCTCGCCACGGCCGCCCGGTGGTGCCCTTTCCTGCAGCAGTGCCCGGGTCTCCTACTCCTCAGGTCGGCGTGTTTCTTACAGCCGTCGCACGTCGGCATGCCATGATCGAGGCATCGGTGGTGATGGTTGCGACAGCACTCCGCTGTCGTCTTACACGTGGCGCACTGCGTCATCCGGTGCTCGGCACACATTTTTACGGCTAGGCCATCACCCTCCCTGTGATGGGCCTGGCAGCACCACGCCACCGACTTGCCCCGGCGCTTACACACGTCGCACTTCACCTTTTGGTGCCCGGGGCACACCCGCTCACCCCACTTTTCGTGTCGGGGAATCCCTTCCGGCACGAGCCACGGATCCCCTCCGACGACAGCCGACTTCTTCCCTTTCCTCTTCTCCGTAGCGTCATCGAAGGCCGCCCATCTCGCCGCACGCTCCGCCCTTTCTCTTCCGTACGTCGGGAAAAGGTCCATCCCCCACGCCTCGCCGGTGAACGCATGCCGGCTCGCCTTCAGCTGCGTCTCCAAGATTCCCATCGTCTCCTCGCCGCCGCGGAAAATTGGCCTCATCTCGTAGCCCGTGAGGCATGGGGGGGCCCCTACCGTTCTCAATGAACCTATCTTCTCCAGCTTTCTACCCGGCAGAAGCGGCCCCACCCCTTTCCGCTCAAGCGCTTCCCCGATCGTTTTCAGCATCCGCGCCAACATTCTCGCACGGATACACAGCGGCGTCCCACCTGTCGTCGCCACTAAACTGCCCGGTAGATCGAGCCCGGTGTACACTTCGAAGTCTACTGCGAGCTCTGCCGTCGAGACGTCACCCGCTACCGACCAGCACATCCCATCCAGCCAATACTGCAGCGCCCGGAACCACCTCTCTCCTGCTACCGCCGTGAAGGTCCCCGGTCCAGCGATCGCTTCGAAATTCAGCCGGCGCGGGGGGCAGTCGTCAGGGTGCAGTTGTCTCCAGGGGTGGCCGACTGCCCGGTCTCTTCCTTCTCTCTCCAGCCGTCGTCTCTCTTGCATGACTTCCGCCATGAATGTGTGCAGCACTTCGATGTTGATCCGACTTCCCTTCGGCAGAATCCCGTGTTCTTGCAGGCACGGAGGCCAAGTCGAGCGATCTGCGTCAACAATTTCGGCATACTGCTGTTGCATTCGGATTCGTTCATACGCCCGGCACTGCCACCAAATGTGGCCCAGAGTTTCTTCCGTCGCCTCGTCACAGCGTCTGCACAGCCCGTCACCTCCCCACAGCTTGGCAGCATGTGATTCCGTCATCACCGACCCTGCTACGACCTCGGCAACGTCCCGCGCGGCCGTCAGCGTTGTCGACGCCTTCAGCCCGTAGGCATTCGTCGCGGTGTAGTCGACACCCGCCCGTACCCCTCCGAAGTTTGTGCGCCTCTTCTCGAGCTCCCCTAGTCGCCAGCCGTGAATCGCCTTTCTCAGGGTGTGCCCTCGCTCCCCCTTACTCTGTCGCACCAGCCTCAGCACATTCCCTGCCTCGTCCTCGGCGTCGTCGAGATCTTCTGTCCATCGTATACCGAGCTTCTTTGCATGCTCGGCCGCAATACCGATCGGTCCCCATGCGCGGATTCTGCTGCCATACGCCCTTCGAACTGTTGCGACGCGGGCCCTCCATACCGGCCTCTTTCGGCACACTTCTGCGATCATGCCGAGCGACCGATATGGCAGCACTGTGTAGGGGTCGAGCATGTGGGCCTTGTTTAGAATGCCCAACACGGCCTCCTGTGCCCGATGCAGCCTCACCGGGTCCCAGACGCCTCTGAGCAATGCTGCGGTGAACTTCCCCAGCCCCCGCACCGTCGGAAGCGCGAACTCCGAGCCGTATGTCGCCGCCGGTAGAACCGCCATCGCCGCTAGCCCCGACCTCTGCGCCCTCGAGATCGGTAAGGCACCCAACCGTTCGGCCTCCTCTGCACGCTGGTCGTAGCGCAGGTCCGTTGTTCTGCGTGTCCGCTTCGTGCCGACCAGACATCCTACGATTGTAAGCTCTTCCTTCGTCACGATGTCGGCGCCACCTATCTTCAACTTCGCTTCGTACCCCTTCGGCGTCCCGAAAGCGAACGTCTTCGGTATCCCGATCGACATGCCGGTGTTCGCACAAAACCTGTCGACTTCCACCAAGGCGTCCTGCAAGCATGCTTCTCTGAGACGCGTCAGGAGGGTGAGGTCGTCCGCGAAGGACTCGCTCGTCACCCCCCCCACGTCGTCCAGTGTAGTAGAGTGTAGTAGAGCGTTGTAGAGTGTGATCGAGATTGACACTAGTATTTTGGGTTCGACCACTGGTGGACCCCTGACTGGCCCATGGGCGACCATGTTGACCACTGTCTGGCCCAAGACGTGCCAAGCATAAGCATACGAGGGACGGAAACCGCAGGCAAGTGGGCGCTGTGCATATGAGACCGGAAGCTCTCGAGATGAAGATGATCTGAATCATGGCAGCAAGCACGGGGACTGCAGGCGGGTTGGTGGCGAAAAGGGACAGAAAGATCTTCGAGCGACTGTGAGCAGCCTAGCAAGACGGGATGATGAATGATGAAGAAGCGCTAAGTGATCGCAAAGGTCCTTGTCTGGCGACCGACCTTCCTTGAAAGGAAGGTCGGTAGCCAGACATTTTTGGACGGCTTTGTCAGCAAGGTGCAGGCGATGCACGGGCTCCATGATGACCTCGTCAACGGCCCCACAGGCGTACACTCACTAGCCGTCGTGAAGAGGCCTCTGTCTGTAACCACCTTTTTCATCCTTGGGAGCAGTGCATCGCCAGGGAGATCGAACCCCAAGGCAAGGAGCGACTCTTGCAGCTTCTGAAAGTAATCCAGCACGTACTGGAGATACTTGGTTGTCGTTGCTGGATCCTTCTGCCGCACAAGTGCTGCAAACACAAGCCGCATCCTCCATCTCTGCTCCATCGTGTCCAGGTACGAGAACGTCAGGCAGAGGATATCTTTGCTCCCCGGAAGCTCTCCTGCATCCCCGGCAATGACGAAGTCACCACCCCCAAGCCGGAGCAGAAACTCCATGTCACCGAGGACAAGGTGCCTACCGAGCGCTCGGCGAACACCCTATCGCCTGGAACTGGCCCGCACGGAATGCCTAAAGGCTCAAGTACTAACTGCGCTAAATTTAATATATGCGAGCTATTGCGAGATAGTGTGGTACTCATTTGCATGCAAATGACTCCCCACTGACGCAACAAGAAGACGCCGATGCTCTATCGAATCACGCGATGGATGAGGTTCAGAGACGAGCGACAGCCGAGTATCGGGACTCGGCGACCGCGAAATCGTACGCGATGAAGAGCGCGATGCGACGGCTGACGAGTATCGTGCAGACGCCGATTCACCCGGCGCTTGAGATGCAAGTCAACGTCCTGACGTCTCTCGGAGGCGGGAACATGGCCGGACTCAACAAGAGACCACAAATAGCAAACCAGCAGGCGTTTGAAGCTGTGATGCGCGCCTACGAAGCCGCCGCACGAGAGCAGACGGCGAAGTAGGCCGGCGACAAGGTGCGAGCCGTACCGCAGGCTGGGCTCCGCAAAGCTGCAACACTGAATGGCAGTTTTCGACCGCAGACGCATTACCCGTCGGGATGGGAGCGCAAGCAGGCTCGATGGAATCACGAAGTCAAGCAGGAGAGACGAACTGCGCAGACTGAGCGCAAGACGTGCACCAAGGGCAGACCAGGACGTTGGGACCGTGCGAAGTCGAAGAAGGAGTCCAAAAGCGAAGCAACAACACCAACGCGGAAACGCAACTCGAAGGCAGCCAAGCGGGCCTCCAGTGAAGTAACGAAGCTCATCCGAGTGTCCGATGAAACCCCTTGTCAATACCACCCAACGACTGCGACGCGCGTGCGAAATGTCGGACGCTAGCGTCTGTCAAGAGCATGCGTGACTCAGCCGTGTTTTAAAGGTGAGATGAGAGGCACCGGCTCACTCTGTCAAAGGACTATACTAACGCAACAAGAAGACGAGCTAATGCGAGATAGTGGTACCCGAGCCCGTACGCACTCGACAACCTGCTTCCGTGAGTCAGCCCGAGCTTCCTGGTCTCCAGCTACACTGCCTGTCGCGGTCATTTTTTCAGACTAATATTCTTGTTTTTATTCCAATTTCAATATCCTGTCATCAGCACCTTTTTAGCCCCGGAAGAAGGTGCGTTAGTGGGCCCGTTGAACCGGCCTATCAAGATTGGCTGAGTGTCACGCCTTTAATCAATTACTGCAGTACCCCCCCAATTCACCCAAATGTTGATCGAGTGTAATCGAGCGTAATCGTTTGGATTAGAATGCAAAGAATCTGTGGCGATAATCTGCATCGCCGACGGCGCGGTTATCTCTTCGCACGTGATGTGTCATGCTTTCGCCTCTTTAGCTCGTCTTGATCGTCGCGCTCAGGCGCGCGTTTGGTGCTTCGCTTCTTCTTCGATTGCTCGTCGAGGTTCATCGGTTGCGCGTCGATTTCTGCTTTTTCCCAGCGCCTGGGCGATGGTCGTGGCGCATCGACGCGTCCTTTGCGTCTTTTCGGTACCGGCTCCGCCGCGGAGTCTGATTGCCGCTTCTTCGCTGGCGTTGGCGCCGTCTTCCCGACCTTCGCTGCTGATGTCGGCGTTGATGTTGCGGGTTCTCGCTCGTCTTCCTCTGCTTCCGGCAGAACGAGCACCACGTTCTCACGTTTCGCCTGTCTCGGCGCTGGCGCGGGACCCTCCGGCTCCGCCTTCCTCTTCTTCGCCGTTGTTTCTTCACCTCTCGCCACGGCCGCCCGGTGGTGCCCTTTCCTGCAGCAGTGCCCGGGTCTCCTACTCCTCAGGTCGGCGTGTTTCTTACAGCCGTCGCACGTCGGCATGCCATGATCGAGGCATCGGTGGTGATGGTTGCGACAGCACTCCGCTGTCGTCTTACACGTGGCGCACTGCGTCATCCGGTGCTCGGCACACATTTTTACGGCTAGGCCATCACCCTCCCTGTGATGGGCCTGGCAGCACCACGCCACCGACTTGCCCCGGCGCTTACACACGTCGCACTTCACCTTTTGGTGCCCGGGGCACACCCGCTCACCCCACTTTTCGTGTCGGGGAATCCCTTCCGGCACGAGCCACGGATCCCCTCCGACGACAGCCGACTTCTTCCCTTTCCTCTTCTCCGTAGCGTCATCGAAGGCCGCCCATCTCGCCGCACGCTCCGCCCTTTCTCTTCCGTACGTCGGGAAAAGGTCCATCCCCCACGCCTCGCCGGTGAACGCATGCCGGCTCGCCTTCAGCTGCGTCTCCAAGATTCCCATCGTCTCCTCGCCGCCGCGGAAAATTGGCCTCATCTCGTAGCCCGTGAGGCATGGGGGGGCCCCTACCGTTCTCAATGAACCTATCTTCTCCAGCTTTCTACCCGGCAGAAGCGGCCCCACCCCTTTCCGCTCAAGCGCTTCCCCGATCGTTTTCAGCATCCGCGCCAACATTCTCGCACGGATACACAGCGGCGTCCCACCTGTCGTCGCCACTAAACTGCCCGGTAGATCGAGCCCGGTGTACACTTCGAAGTCTACTGCGAGCTCTGCCGTCGAGACGTCACCCGCTACCGACCAGCACATCCCATCCAGCCAATACTGCAGCGCCCGGAACCACCTCTCTCCTGCTACCGCCGTGAAGGTCCCCGGTCCAGCGATCGCTTCGAAATTCAGCCGGCGCGGGGGGCAGTCGTCAGGGTGCAGTTGTCTCCAGGGGTGGCCGACTGCCCGGTCTCTTCCTTCTCTCTCCAGCCGTCGTCTCTCTTGCATGACTTCCGCCATGAATGTGTGCAGCACTTCGATGTTGATTCGACTTCCCTTCGGCAGAATCCCGTGTTCTTGCAGGCACGGAGGCCAAGTCGAGCGATCTGCGTCAACAATTTCGGCATACTGCTGTTGCATTCGGATTCGTTCATACGCCCGGCACTGCCACCAAATGTGGCCCAGAGTTTCTTCCGTCGCCTCGTCACAGCGTCTGCACAGCCCGTCACCTCCCCACAGCTTGGCAGCATGTGATTCCGTCATCACCGACCCTGCTACGACCTCGGCAACGTCCCGCGCGGCCGTCAGCGTTGTCGACGCCTTCAGCCCGTAGGCATTCGTCGCGGTGTAGTCGACACCCGCCCGTACCCCTCCGAAGTTTGTGCGCCTCTTCTCGAGCTCCCCTAGTCGCCAGCCGTGAATCGCCTTTCTCAGGGTGTGCCCTCGCTCCCCCTTACTCTGTCGCACCAGCCTCAGCACATTCCCTGCCTCGTCCTCGGCGTCGTCGAGATCTTCTGTCCATCGTATACCGAGCTTCTTTGCATGCTCGGCCGCAATACCGATCGGTCCCCATGCGCGGATTCTGCTGCCATACGCCCTTCGAACTGTTGCGACGCGGGCCCTCCATACCGGCCTCTTTCGGCACACTTCTGCGATCATGCCGAGCGACCGATATGGCAGCACTGTGTAGGGGTCGAGCATGTGGGCCTTGTTTAGAATGCCCAACACGGCCTCCTGTGCCCGATGCAGCCTCACCGGGTCCCAGACGCCTCTGAGCAATGCTGCGGTGAACTTCCCCAGCCCCCGCACCGTCGGAAGCGCGAACTCCGAGCCGTATGTCGCCGCCGGTAGAACCGCCATCGCCGCTAGCCCCGACCTCTGCGCCCTCGAGATCGGTAAGGCACCCAACCGTTCGGCCTCCTCTGCACGCTGGTCGTAGCGCAGGTCCGTTGTTCTGCGTGTCCGCTTCGTGCCGACCAGACATCCTACGATTGTAAGCTCTTCCTTCGTCACGATGTCGGTGCCACCTATCTTCAACTTCGCTTCGTACCCCTTCGGCGTCCCGAAAGCGAACGTCTTCGGTATCCCGATCGACATGCCGGTGTTCGCACAAAACCTGTCGACTTCCACCAAGGCGTCCTGCAAGCATGCTTCTCTGAGACGCGTCAGGAGGGTGAGGTCGTCCGCGAAGGACTCGCTCGTCACCCCCCCCACGTCGTCCACTCTGCGCACCACGATGGACAGCAGCGCGTTGATGAGGATCACGCTCAGGGGGCAGCCCTGCAGTATCCCGTTGGTGGTGTAAAAGATGTCTCCCAGCCCCATGTGCAACTTGTACCGCCTTCGTAGTCGCGCGTAAACATCGCGCAGCGGCCCGAGAATTCTCTCATGGAGGCCAAGATCCCCCACCAGCTTCAGCACGACGTCTCGTGGCACTTTGTCGAAGCACTTGGCAAAGTCTAGGGCCACGCCGTACAGCTCCTTTCCCGTCAAGAGAGCCTCTTCAATCTGCGAGGCGATTTCAAACACCACGTCCACGGTTCCGTGTTTGGGCCTGAACCCGTGCTGGCTATCTGCTATCCAGCCTTCTTGCCACTGGACGACGTCCCTGAGCCTCGTGCTCGCCCACAAGCGATAGACCGCGCTTGTGACGGTGATGGGCCGCAATGCCAGCGGGTCGAGGGTTTCGTCTTTCGGGATCAGCGTGACCGCGGCTTCCAACAACGCGTTCGGCCACGTTCCGGTCGCTTCTATCGCGTTGAACACCTCCGCCAGGGCGTTCAGCAACGGCAGTGGCAGCTTCTTTAACTCTGCTGTGCTCCATCCGTCCACGCCCGGGACTCCGGCACGCTGCTTCTTTCCAAGAACGCTCCTCAGATCATCGCCCGTCAAATCTCGGCACACCATCGGTCGACATCGGATGTATTCCGCATACTCCGCCTTGAAGGCTTCATAGCACGGTTCCGGTCTACTCGCGTACATCCGGTTGATGGGCGCCCATTCTTTCTGCAACGTCGCGTCGATCTCCCGTAGATTTGCCGTGTAGCGGCCATCCACTTTCAGCGCCACCAGACCGTCCGCCTTCTTCCTTCTGCACCACGGAAGCAGTTGCGCCCTGTTTGCACAGTGGAAGTTCTGCATCTTGCTCTCCAGCTGAGCTATTCTCCCCTTTCGCGCCTGTGCTGTCAGTGACCGGCTCCTCGCTTCCAGCTTCTGCCTCAAGGTCTGGGCGACGCTCAAGTCCGGCGGGCGTCGCGGCAAATCGCGCACCTTTGGTACTCGTCCGGCCATTGATTCCAGTCCCGATACTACGTTCTCCCACGTCTTCTCCAGCGATCTCGGCATGCACCCGGGTCCTTCCCCACTCAGTGTTTGCAGCCCTCGGATGTAGGCGTCGAGGCCGTTCAATATCTTCCGGAATCTGCTTGAGGCATACGTACCCGCGCCCGTCCCGGTGTCTGTCACGGACGCAAAATGTTCTCTCTTAGGCTTTCTTGTCTCACCCCGTCCTTGATAGGCGGCAACGGGCCCGTCGAGCAACCCCTGTTTCTCCGCCAGCTCGACCAGATATCCCTCGCACGCCTTAGTCGCCGACACCCAGAGCGCTTCCACGTCATCTGGTGCTGCATCTTCGAACCGGTGCTTCACTAACAACTCTTCCGCCCGCGCTGCTGCCCGTCCTTCGTGCGTCACGTCTACCTGGCTCATGGACCTTGGCATGCGGTACCTCTCACATGTGTCTGCAAACGCGGTGATGTCCAGCTCTACCGTCACCATCTTGTGGCTGGGCACCCGCTGCCCTTCCGCGTCTACGACGACGGTGGTTTCGCTCGCTACCAGTGAGTGTATCGCGACGTCGTTCAGCAAGACGTGATCGATGCGTGTGCCTCGCGTCCCCGTCTTCTCGTACGTCTTCGGGGCACCGCCATCGGTGCAGATCTCTGCGGCGTCGTACCATCCCGATCGCAGCATGCACGACATCGCCGCCGACGACGAGGGCTCCGCATTAAAATCGCCGGCCACAATGACCGGTACTCGTCCGAGACTTGCTGCTTCTCGGTGCACCTCCGCAATAATCTTCTCCCTCTCCGGCGCCGCCTTGTCCCCCGAGTTCGCATACAGTGTGAAGACATGCAAAAATTGGTTTCCTCTTCCAAGTCCGACGGCCACGTGCACCCACCTCCGGCTCGGTGACGGCTTCCCGACCACGAAGGCCGGCGCCGGTTTCTTCGCGAAGACTGCAACACCCGCTCCGCCGGCTTCCGCTATCCACGGTGATGCTTTGCCCTGCCGGTCAAGTCGCTCCCGACACGGTTCCCCCCACAGCGACTTCCAGTCTCGCCTGACGCCGTCCTCGAACTCCCTCTGACCCCAGTCGGTCAAAAGCGTCTCCTGTACCGCCAGAATGTCGACAGCGGCACAATCCAAAAAGTGTGCCCTCCCCCCGAGAGATGTCATGTTTATCGTCCCGAACTTCAGCGTCTCCCTTCCTCCTTGTAACACGCCCCCGTCCCGCTTCGGCGGCACCTGCTGCGACCTGGCGTCCGTTCCTTCATGTGCTGCGACCCTCACCGCGTGCTCGACCCGGCTCAACTCCACAGTTTCCACCGTGTCTGCATGTAGCGCCAGCTCCGCCAATGTGGTACCCGGGAGCAGGAGCCGGTCGTAGTGCTCCGGAACGTACGTGACCGCCGTCTGCTGCCCCGTGGCGCCCACGCGAGGTGCGTATCGTCGCAGGATGTGCGGCCTCCTGCTGTCCAGCACCCAGAGTACCGCTCCGGTGACCGTCGCGGCTGCCGTCAACGTCATCTCGTCCCCGTACTCGTACGGCCCCCGCATTGCCTCCACGTAAGCAAACCAGCTGCCGTACCTTTCGGACGGCGCGAAGTGTGCTTCGAATGTCGGGTCTTTTAACATCGCGTCCACAACCCGTGCACGAAGTCTCCTTACCGACCACCCCGGCAGTCCGGCTGCGACCGCTGCGAACTGGCAGGCCCCGTCCCCAGGGACTTCTTGCACACTCGCTCCCATCGCGTCCGCGGCTTCTCTCAACCTTAACCCCAGCGTTTCGTGCGTCTCTCCACCGCCACGCATCCCGTCGTTCCCCAGTCACGAACGCTTCGCCGCTGCTGGTTGGTGTGCCTTCTTCGTCTTCGCTAACGGTGACTTCCCCGGCGTTCCCAGCGGACGCTTCGGTTGCGTCATGTGGACGTCTTGAGACGGAGCCTCGGCCCGTCCCATCTTCTGCTTCGTCGGTGTGGCGACGGGCGTCTTCGGCGCCTTCTTCTTGACCGGGGTCCGGTCTACGGGCATCGCCGGGGGTGTCTTCGGCCTCATCGTCGCGACCATCTCCGTCAGCTTCGCCATCTGAGCACTGAGTGCTGCGATGTCACCTCGCAGCGCGTCGTTCTTCGCGCGTAGCTCCGCGTTCTCCGCCCGGAGCTGTCGCACCGCGCCATTGTTGTCGCCCGCGCCCTTCGGTTGCTCGGGTGTGCTCGTCTTTTCCTGACCCTGCCGTCGCAACGCCTCGAGGTACGACGAGACCTTCGGCGTCCTCTCCGCCCTTGCATCCCACACCTGCGATTTCGGCCGCCGTCCGGACCTGTCTTCCTCGGTCTCGTCATCGACCTTCATCAGCGCTCCTCCCGCGCTTATCAGTCGATGCGGGGGCGGCTCCTCGCTGGCGACGACGCGCGTGTCCCCATGCGTCTTGCTCCGGTAGGACGCGACTTGGCGACATGTCCATCCCGCCGCCTTCATGGTCGCCTCAAGATCCGAAGCGGCATCGCGCGCCTGTGCCCCCCTCACCAGGTAATGCATCGCGGGCGGACCCTGCTTCGCCGCCGCTTCGCCCAGCGATTCCCGCACCCGCTCGGACATGCCGTCTTCGACCCTCACCCCCAGCCGCGCGCGACTACGAGCAAGGCCCAGGCAGCCTTTCCCCTGCGCGAGCACGAGAGCGCTCTTCAGCGATGCTTCCTCGTCAGCTAGCCACACGACGTCGTTCGTCTCCGACCCCTCCTTCCAGCGCGGTATGCGTAGAAAGAGACCCCTCCTGCCCGAAATTCTCAGCAACCTCCCGACCTGCTCCTCTTCGACGCGCACCATCATCTGAAATACGCGGTTTACCCGCCGCACGTTGAACATGCTGTGCGGACTCAGGTCCACCTTCGCCTCTCCCGCGAGCCGCCTGCACTCCGCCTTCAGCACCCGCCCCCCCGATGGCTCCTGCAGGGCCGCCAACGTCTCTGCCCCGCACCATCGTGCATCTATCTCGGCGCAAATCAGCACCGTCGATGTCGGCGGGCGGTCAACCTTCTTCACGTCCGCGGGCGCGTACACCACGTCTCCCTCCGGGGACCTCGTCACGTACCCCGGCAGCACTTTCTCCGCGCCGTCAACTCGGCACACCACGTCCGTCCGCCTGCTGCCCTCCAGAGCCGCCACCGTGACCACCGCCGAGCCCTCCGGCATCCCTTCACGCCGTATCCTGCGCGCGCTCGCCATGGGCGCGAACGCCACCGTCGCTTCCGCCAGCTCGGTGTGGTCAACCACCGGCACTCCCCAGTCTTCCTGCCTCAGCTCTATCCTCGCCTTCCCCGCCCCTCCGACTGCCTTCTCGCCTTCTTGTGCCTTCTTCTGTCCGTCCTCTTCCATCGCGCGCGCGGCCGTCGGCTTCTTGCCCGGCACCTCTTTCCACCCTCCGTTGCGCTTCTTTTTCTTTTTCCCCTGTTTTCCACCCGACGCCTCTTGCTTCGCCACGCCGTCCCCGCCGCCGCTGGTTTCGTCGTTCTCACCTGCACTCGCCTTGCCTTTTCCGCCTTTACCGCCCGCTTTCTCTGCATCTGAACCCGCGACACCGTCACCGCCGTCGTCCCAGCAGAGCTCGCGCTCATCCCCCTCGTCATCCGCCCAGCTGGGAGCGTTCGTCGTACTCTGCTTCTTCGCGCCATCCGTCTGAGCCTGCCTTACCAGCCCGCTGACTGCGGCCATCAGATCAGCCATCTGCTTTCCCTGAGCCTGCACCTGGGCGGCGAGTTCCTTGAACCCCGGATCCGTCATTGCGCGCTCTCGGGGTTGTACCGCTTGATGTGTACGCGTGTGTGTGTGTGTGTGTCGTCGGTCTTCTCTCTTTGTCTTCGTCCTCTTGATACTTTCTTGGTGCTTCCTTTTACCGGGACGGATCCCGGTGCCGCTCTCCTTCGAGAGTGTCCACGGCAAGACACCAATAAAGTACAGAAGTACAGAAGAGCGTAATCGAGCGTAATCGAGTGTAATCGTTTGGATTAGAATGCAAAGAATCTGTGGCGATAATCTGCATCGCCGACTGCGCGGTTCGATCGAGTGTAATCGAGTGTAATCGACGCGTAATCGAGCTAAAGTCACTTTCAGGGGGGCTAGGTGAATTGGCTCAGGTAGGTGAATTGGCTCAGTTTATTTTGCCGAGGTGTCGGTTTTAGTCCCGAGGGAGGCCCGAGGGGGGGTTTGCAACCCCGAGCCACGAGCGGAGCGAGTGGCGAGGGGTTGCAAACCCCCCCGAGGGCCTCCCGAGGGACTAAAACCGACACCGAGGCAAAATTGGCGGAAATTATTGCCGAATAAATGATTTTATTGGGAAAACTAAATTCCCGAGGATGGAAAGAAAACCACACTGCTTTGCAGTTATGTTGGTGTCTAGCAGAACGTTGCGTAGCAAATGTGCACGGCAGAACGTTGTGTAAGACGTTGAGCATATTGCTTTGCAGTTACGTTGGTGTTTAGCAGAACGTTGCGTAGCAGAACGTTGTGTGTCTGAGACATTGCGTAGCAGAACGTTGTGTAGGAGTGGAGTTGTTGTAAGTGACGGGTCACAGATCAATGTGCCTGGTTGTTCTGCTGCAACTGGGGGAGTCCCGGCAGGTTGACGTTGTAGTTCACAACATACGATGCTGCTTGCATGGGCGCTTGCATGAAGGACTGCACAGGTGCTGTCGTGCTGGGTAGGACTGTTGGATGAGCGCTGCGGACAAGTGCTGCGGTTTTCTTTCTGCGAGGTCTTGATATGGATCAGAAAGGATGAATTAGACTCAAAACGAGCTCAAAACACGCGATTTCACTCACCACAGGGAGAAAAAAAAATTTGCGAGGGGTCTCCCCTACAGATTTCTGCCTACGACCTTATTCTGCGCCGCCAGCTATTTTCAGTCGGAAAAATAAACGAATTTATTTCCCTAGGGACAATAAATTTCGTTTATTTGTTTCGACTGAAAATAGCTGGCGGCGCAAAATAAATTCCGAGATCGGAAAAAATAATTTCGTTTATTTGTCCGGCCTGTGTAAACACAACGGAATCCTGTCAAAAAATAAACGAAATTTATCGTCACGCTCCTCAAGCCATTTCCACCAGAGGGAATTTATTTTTCCCAATAAAAAACCGGGAAATGGCCTTGGACGAACCCGCCGCGAAAAACACCTTCTTTTTTCCGTCTATCTTTGTCAAGAGCTGCAACTCAACTATTCTTGTATATGCACCTGCTTGTCGGAAACTTGAGGAGACTGCGAGTTGCGATAGATCAAAGGAGGTAAATGTGCTGTAGCCCACACGAAGCACAGGTAAATGGTTCAGTGGCGGGCGTAAGCGTTCAACAAAAAAGACCCGCTTTGTAGTTGTATTGTTTTCTCCCCCTCTAGCCTCCTTCGATGAGCACAAGGCAGTCCCTCGAGTATTTTAGAAACCTTTCGCGACTGTGATTGGACAGTCGGGATTGCCGGGGGCGGGTCTCCATGAATGAGCTGTGCGGACAAGTCGCCGTCAGGTCTCGACGCATACAGGGGACACAATCTGTCTGCTCTACAGAGGCGTGGTTGTCGTGCGGCTGTGTTCTTGCTGAAGTCCTCTTCTGTCTTCTCTGTTTCCGCCCGTTGTGTTCGGCTCGCTTGAGGGGGTGTCGCTACTCACCCGCCGTTGACACGGTTGCTGTCCGTGGTGCCTTGCATCTGGTACCGAGTTGGGTGTTTCGGTGTTTGTGCGTGTAGCAGTTTTTTCTTTGCACTCCTTTCCGTCCATCTAGACCCGACGATGCCCCACGCTAGTCTTAGAAGATTCATGTTCACCGACTATTGACATCCCGGTACAGGGTCTCTCTCCCTCTCTCTCTCTACACAACCGCTCACGCTTTGCTTACCCACCTACATGAGAACATGGCGAACACACATTTTTCATTTACAGTTGGTTCGTTTGTGCCTACCCGTTTACCGGCACGAGCTAATGGAGGAGAATACTATAGACCTCACCTAAAACCTTGAATTCTCGCAGACTTTGCTAGCTGTTTTTGAGTACGTCTCGCGCGTGTGTGTGTGTGAGAGACAAAGTGCGCGTGTGTCGGTCCTTCGCGGGTGTGCGACCAAATCGGAAACGTAAAACAGGCTCGCGAACGGCCGCCCGAGAAGGAGAAGAAGTCAGCCTTCTCGCGGCTCTTCTGCTGCTTCGGCGGTGCCCGGCAAGTGAAGGCCGGAGCGCCGGCCCCCGCGGGCCCGGCGCCCGCGGAAGAGGACGAAGAAGGCCTGCAGAAGGTGACCTCGCTGCTGGCGCGCAGCAAGCAGCCGTACGTTCCGCCCGGCCACGCGAAGCGGGTGTCGATCGCGCTGTCTCGGCGGTCCCGGAAGGTCAGCTTCAACGAGCACAGCAGCGCCGTGCCGAGTCCTTGGAAGCAGGTGCTGATGCTGCGGGTTGAGATCGCGTTCTTCCGCGGCGACGACGACCTGGTGACCTGCCTCGACGACGCTGAGGACGCCGGCTGCGACGTGTCGGGCGTCAAGGAAGGCCTCGCCATCATGAACGGCTGTTTCCTCAAAGAAACCAGCAGCATCCGCGTGCTGCGGAACTCGCCGCTGGCGATCATGGCCGTCGCGGCGCACGCGGAAGCGCTCGGCGCGATCACCATCGACGAAGACGACCTCATCGTGCGAGAGCCCCTCGACTTGGTATGCAACGAGAGAAGTCTTATTATAGCCGGTCCATCTGTTTGGCGGGTTTTACTGTTTTTTTCACACATCCCACAAACACAAGAGCAGAACGTACTACTTAAATGCCGCCACTGTGGTGTTACAACAACAAGGTCCGGCAACCCGTTCGCAAACGTGTTTGGAGTGGGTGTACACGAAAGGACTTGCGAAAGGAATATGGGAGGACTGCAAGTCCAAGCCCAGACCGAAATTAGCCCAGCACCTGCCTGGCGCGCCTGACCCAGCTAGCTACGAGGGTCAAAAAATATTCACTACCCCCCCCTTTCTCTTTTAGACAACCTTCTATTCTCTTCTCCACTTTACTTTGATCATAGGTGTCACGGCAAGTTTTGGCAGCCGCTGCTTAACAAGCTGCTAAACAGTGCATGCTAATCCATGTGGTTCATGTACTTAAAAGAACTCAATGCTTAACAAAATTTGACGTGGGCGGCTTTAGATTTACATCTGAATGACACCTCAACACAAAAACAAGTTGTCGACAACTAACAAGTAAAAGAATAAAACAAAACTACGCATTTCTTTGCATCAGCACCTGCTTTGTAGGAAATACTTGAGGAGGCTGCCAGCTGCAAAAGATCAAAGGAGGTAAATGTGCTGTCGCCCACACGAAACACAGGTGAATCTGGGTTCAGTGGCGGGCGTAAGCGTTCAACAAAAATGCCGAAGCAACTCGACAGGTCGGGCGCGGTGAGTAGAGTGAAGAGGGTGGTCGGGACTGATGTCCCGTCCCTTCTTTCATTCACCGCAAACAACCGCCGACTCACGTAAGCGTTCAACAAAAAAGACCTATTTTGTAGTTGTATTGTTTCTCCCTCTCTAGCCTCCTTCGAAGTAAGCACAAGGCAGCCCCTCGAGTATTTTTTACTACAAACTGTGTGACGAAGGTGGCCACCTGGAACGCGCGTTCACTGCTGCTGTGTGCGCTCGGATCGGCGCCGCCCAGGCGGCTACCTAAAGTCACTCGTTTGCTTGCAAAAATTGCCCTGTTCTCTTCCAGACTTGCTCTGGACTAGAACGACACACACTACTACTAGCGAGGCAGCAGGACACCTGGGTAGCGTCACTTCCACGAAGCGAGCTGATTGCTGGATGGATGCGGGCAACTGCATGCGTACCACCGACACGCCACCACGTGGAAATAGGCCTACAACACGCGAGCACACGCATTAGGCTATACGCATTGGGCTCTATTCCGCTTCACGAGTTACCCGCGATTGAATTCCAACGCGTAACCGCGCATTGGGCTATATTCCGCTCCACGAGTTACCCGCGATTGAACCCAAACACGTACACACGCATTGGCTATACTCCGCTTCACGAGATACCCGCGGTTGAATTCAAACACGCACACACGCATTGGGCTATACTCCGCTCCACGAGATAATCGCGATTGAATTCAAACACGTACACACGCATTGGGCTATACTCCGCTTCACGAGATACCCGCGATTGAATTCAAACACGCACACACGCATTGGGCTATACTATGCTCCACGAGATACCCGCGATTGAATTCAAACACGTACACACGCATTGGGCTATACTCCGCTTCACGAGATACTCGCGATTGAATTCAAACACGTACACACGCATTGGACTATACTACGCTTCACGGGTTACCCGCGATTGAAGTCCAACACGCACACACACACACACACAGGGACTGGGAGAAAAAGTATCACACGAACTAATCCATCAAAATGTCTGCACCTCCAAGTGGTGGTCCTGGGCAACGCAACACCTCCAACGAGGCAGTGCGGCCAACGCAGACCGGGACGGAGGCCCCATGGCAGTGGGTGCCAGCGAAAAGGAGCCGGCAGGCTGCAGAGCTGCGGGGCGAAGACTGGGATGTCCCAGTCGTCAACGTGCAGGAGCTGCGGGACGGTGACGCAGCCGGAGTGGCCATCGCAAGCCGCTCGGAGGCCAAGAAGGCGATCGGCGACGGCAAGAAACACGCAGCGCGTGCGGTAGTCGTGCTGGGCGCGGTGCAGGAACTGGCGGGCCACGCAGGACAGACCTGCCCTATCGTCGTCAGGCGCGGAACACGCATCGAGACGACGACCGGCACGGTATTCCAAATGGGAGAGAAGGAAGTCGGTTCCAAGCTGACGTGGAAGCGCGTGGCAATGCCAGGCGGCGATCAAGTTCAATCATCATCTCACATCGGCAGCCGTCAAACATCAACACATTTCGGCGGCCTTCAGAGGCTGTCGATATGCGTCCCTCGCCAGCACACGACGGCAAGCGAGTGGGGGGAGGCAACAACGAACCTGAGGGCCTACCTCGGGCAGTTTGCCTCGGAGCTGGGCGTTAGCGAAGGCGACGTCCTGATCACGGGAGTGGAGACGCGAGGCAGGGCCGAGGACCCGGCGCGCTCTCTCGGCGCGCTGATGCGCGTCCCACAGGAACAGGCGAAAAAGCTGGAAGCCGCATCGGGCCACCGCGGAGTTTTCGTCGTCCCGAAACTGGACGCAGGAACCGTGGTCTGGCTGACAGCGGGCACAACGCTGGCAGAGGCGAAGGACCTGGCGAACAGTCTGCCCACGCAGGTGCAGAGACTGGCCGTCAACAGACGGGGACTCGGGCTCCGGGTGACGGCAGGAGCTGAAGAAGAGGTGCGATCCGCAGTGGGAGAGAGGTCAGCACCGAGGGTAAGTGGGAAAACGTGGGATGTGTTCGGTTTCCCGAAGCAGACGACGGCCGCCCAAGTCGAAGGGTTTCTGAGGAAGGCGGGATGGGAAGGGGTGACCATGATCAAGGTCATCCCAAAGAGAGGCAAGGCGCTCGCTGTCGTCAGGGGCCCAGATCCGCCGGCGTGGGTCTTCAGTATCACGGATTCGGATCTGCGCATCGACGTGTCCACAGCCCGACCGATTGCCGAGGCAGAGCAGAGGTGGGTACAGACACCCGCCCAGGAGAAGAGGCAGGATCCCGCAGAGGCGGGCTCAGCTAGGGAGCGGGAAAGGTACACATGGGCCGAGTTCCTGGCGTGTTACGGGAAAAAGCGAGGGCGAGCACTCTGGCGAGAATCGACCGGACAGCCATCCGCAGAGGAGAGTCGACCAAGCGGCAGTAAAGGTGGCAAAGAACGAAAGGAAAACGGTACCGAGAAGGGGGGCAAAGGTGGGAAAGGCGGTGGCGGCGGGAGTCCAGCAGCCTGGACGGCACACCCAGCCGCCCCCGAGCAAAACCATGACGCGACAGAGATGGCACAGCTACGTGCGCAGCTCAGCGAGGCCCTGCAGCGGATTGAAGCGTTGTCGAGACAGCTGGAGGAAGTGCAGGCCAAGCAGGTGGGGGTACGAAAGTCGCCATCGCCGCGACGCGAGCCAAGCATGGACAACGATGAGGACAAGAAGAAGAAGAAACCCGCAGATGCCAAGCAGGAGGGCCGGAAGACAGGCACCAAGAAAAGGGCGAGGTCCGGCACCGAGTCGGCGTCACGAGAGCGAAGTGAGACGAAACCCCCGGCAAAGATGCACAGCGCCGCCTCCACCTCGGCAAAGAAGCCGGACAGACAATCGACGCTGGTCGGTTTCATGTCGTCGGCTGCCAAGTGAAGGTGGGCAGAAATGGTCGGAGGCGGGGATGTGGAGAAGGAAGGTGATCTCAGATGGATCGAGCGGATGGCACGAGACATGGGTGCGAGACTAACCCGGGTCTCGGGGGACGGTAATTGCCAATTTACGGCGATTGCGGAAAGCTACGGCGGGATAAACGCACGCGCTCTGCGGGAAAGGGTGGTTCGCAACATAGAAGCGAATACAGCGAGATACTGGGACCACCTCGGAGGTGAGGAAATGGCGCAATATTTGAGGAGGATGGGAACCAACCGCACCTTCGGGGACGAGCTGACCCTGCACGCGGCGGCGCAAGTCCTGCATTGCAACATTTGGGTAGTGAACGCAAGCCACCGTGACACAGTAAAGCGGTGGAGGTCAGACGGGGCGGGCCGAACAATAGTGGTGACATACATGCCACTGCACTACGACTGGCTCCAACTCCCGGTACAAAGCGAATATGTATTGGAACAAGCAGAAGCCAATGCGATACCGATCGCACGGCTACTACTAGTTGCGCCCCGACAAGTTGGTGCAGCGCAACCGGACCCACCGCGACCAAGCCGGCGCCGTAAGAGCCCGACCGCCGGGCCGCAACGGCAGCAACACGAAACACAGAGCCCCGGACGAGCGGAGGAACAGCCGAAAGGTAACAGGCCAGTGAATCCACAAGCTCGGCCGCGAGCGGTATCCGTTGACGCGCAATGTCGGCAGCAAAGGACGGCGGAAGGCGGAAATGGACAGTTAGATGAGGTGGCAGGCTTACTGGCGGCGAAGCGTGTGCTGATAGAGGAAGACGGAAATTGCCAGTTTGCAGCGCTTGTAAGAGGAAGCAAGTTGAGTCTCGCGGCGGCGTCGTTACGACAGAAAGTAACGTGGCAGCTCCGAAGTCTGCCACCTGCAGCTCTCCCCCTCGAAGGCCAGACGCGCTCCGAATACCTATACAACATCGCGCAGAACGGCGCGCACGGGGATCACACCACGCTACAGGCAGCCGCGGAGGTACTGAAGGCAAGTATATGGGTCCTCTCAACAAGGGACCTAACGCAACTACGGCGAGAGGGGAGGGCGGAGAACCCATCACGGGTAATCGTGCTGACCCACCGCACACAACATTATGACGCGCTCAGACTTCCCTACCTAGCTTTGAGGTTTCTGGCTTCCTTAGCCCCCGAGACAACCCAAGCAAGTGTGGAGGAGCTGACACTCGCTGTCATGCCTCGACCAGCAGCCGGGGTGGACAAACCGCGCAAAGCGAGCACGATTGTCCTCGCCACGGTGAATCTGGGTTCCCTGAACTCAAGGTGTCGCGCGGTGGCAGCGCTACCGGCGGACATAGTAGCCTGTCAAGAGACGCGGGTGGGCCCGGAGGGTAAAAGAACGTGTGAAATGTACCTAGGAGCATACGGCAAGCAATGCTTCTGGGGGGAAGACGTCCCGATAGTCGTCGGCGCGAACGGGATAGGGCAGCGCGCGCCAGGCGGCACAGCCGTCATAACACGCAGCAGCATGGTAGCGTCGAAGGCGCACCCAAAGACAGCGCTGGAGACAAGATTAGCGGAAAGCACTCGGGTGGCCCACGCCGTGGTAGCAACGGGGAATGCCCGCTCGGTATTGCACGTAATTTCGGTGTACGCACAAGTAGGAAAGGAGTCAGGTGTTGTCAGGGAGCGGGAACGGTTCCTGTCTGACGTATTTGAAATGGCGGCGGGGCTCGGGCAGGTGCCGGTAGCCATCGTGGGGGACTTCAACACAACGATAGAAGAAAGTCTCTCCCTAATGAGTGCCTGCCGAGGTGGGTGGACGGACGCGGCGGCAGCGGCTGCAACGAATGCGGCACAAGAGCCGCCGCCAACCTGCTGGGCAGGAGCGGCAGGCACGAGGATAGACATGTGTTTCCTGAACGCAGGTGCATCGCAGGCACTCGTCGAGGTTCGAACTGCAGACCCGCAACAATACGAGATACCGACCCACTGTCCACTGTTCGTAACTCTCGACATGCGGACAGCGTCAATTCCGAAGCGGACGCATTGGATTCCCGCCCCCTTTCCGAAGAAGGCGCCGCTTAAGAACCCGAGGGAAGAGCAGGGTGCCCTTAAAGCGGCGCTGAGCCAGAGGCGCTCGGTGGACGGGGCGGAAGCGGTTCTGCGTAACGCCTCCGAAGTGGCAGAGACGTACCTATATGAAATGCACAAGCACGGCCTCCAGAAAAGTGAAGCGAAGGCCTGCAAGGGCAGGGCAGAAGGGCACTCGGTACGAGAAGCCCATGTTTCAGCCCGGCAGGCGGTCTCAGCGAGGGGAGCAGGAGATAGGACCACCAGACAACGGGACAAAGTGCTTGGAATGCTACGGACGGTGATTGTCGAGGCAAGCCACAGGCTGAGCGAGGGGCAGCCAGGAGAGATGACGTTGGCAGAGCGCAGAAAGGACCGAGAGAGGACCTGTCGCGGCATCTGTCCGCGGCCCACGGAGAAAGCGGAGGCGACGAGTTGGAGCGCCTGATGAAAGCTGTGGAGGCGTTGGAAGGATCTCAACGCGAGGCCGTCGCCGCGTTGAAGCAGCAACGAACAAGAAGGTGGAAAGACCGGATGCAGATGGCCTGGAACAGCTCCGACAAAGGCGACGTGTACCGGTTTCTTGCGGGGAGCCGAGAAAGCCCATCGATCTACCTGCGGCGGCGAGACGGAACTTTAACGGCGTGTCCAAAGGAGATCGACGATCTGTTGAGGGGACCCGAAGCATGGGGAGGCATTTTTCAGAAATACACGAGCATCCGGGAACCGCAGTGGGAAACCTTCAAGGCACAATACGCGAGGTATCTCCCGGCCCCACAGCGAATGGACTGCAAGGCAATCAGCGCGGCAGATGTGAAGGCGGCGCTTAAGAAGATGAAGAGGAACTCTTCACCCGGACTGCACGCGTGGAGAGTTTTCGAACTGCAGCAACTGCCCACGGAGATCCTGCAACTCATGGCTGAGGCGATGAATGCGGTCGAGACCGAAGGGCGGTGGCCAGAGCAATTGATGCACGCGATCCTGCACCTATTGCCGAAGCCAGGGAGCACGGGCGACCCCTTGTCGCAGCGACCAATAACGATCACACCGGTGCTGTATAGAGTATGGGCAGCAATACGGGCCCGGGAGGCGTTGGAATGGATGGATAACGTTGTGCCGAGCGGCCTCCACGGATGCCGGAAGAAGCACGGGACGGACGACCTGGTCTGGCACCTGGCAGCTCTCATCGAGGAAGCACACCTGACAGGAGAACCATTGTACGGCCTGGCCCTCGATTTTAAGAAGTGTTTCGACACGGTGCCGATCGATATCGCCTTCCGGCTAGCAGAGGAGCTGGGGTTTGACCCAACCGTGTTGCGAACCTTGCGCGCAGCATACTCCGGCATGCAGCGCCACTTCCGCATGGGACCCGTGGTGGGAGAAGGCTTCGTGCCAACAAACGGGATCATGCAGGGATGCCCGTTGAGCGTGGTGCTGATAAACGTGCTCATAAGCGTCTGGATGCGGCACGTAGCGGACATAGAAGCAGCGATTCCGCTATCATATGTGGATGATGTGTACGCGTTGCTGAAGAGCCTCGCGCAGTTGCAAGAAGCGGCAGATCGATCGGGGACGTTCGCGGGGCTAACCGGAATGAAAGTGTGCACGCAGTTGAAGTCCCTGTGGTTCACAACAGCACGGGACGCCCCGGAGGAAATCTCCTACACGGAAAGTAATGGAGCCGGAGAGGCAGTTGCTCGACCGGAGACGATAGCAAAGCAAACGACGTTTGACGTACTG
Organism: Diplonema papillatum; assembly: GCA_030068145.1. Classification (NCBI taxonomy): domain Eukaryota; phylum Euglenozoa; class Diplonemea; order Diplonemida; family Diplonemidae; genus Diplonema; species Diplonema papillatum. The sequence goes on along the minus strand of JAPJBO010000172.1, from coordinate 253,498 downwards.
GGTGTTATGCTGACAACGGAGCAGGTACCACCAAGCAAGCCGCTCCCGCAGTCCAAGCGCGTGGCGGAACGAACCAAGATGGTCGACACCGTGTTAAAGAGAGCGGCCTGCCTCCCGCTCCCCGCCGGTGCGCGCGACCTCGCAGTTAGCATGACGGCGGGGGCGAAACGGTATTACGGGGCAGCGGTGACGACGATCGGGAAGCAGGAAGTCGAACGCTTGAGACGGAAGGTTACCGAGTCAGTGTGGACGGGGCCGCCGCGACGTGCGCAGGAAGCTGTGCTGCACGTGCTGCACCACGGGCACAGGCTAGACCCGGGCGTTGTACCGGCTTACAGACGGATCACGACCTGGGCCGAACAGGTCAAGAAGTGGGGATACGCACAGACAATGTCTGAAACAGCATGGGTACACAAAGAAGAGCTCGCAAAGCTGCATGGGCCCTTTGCCTTCATGAAAGAGGCGCTGGACGGCATTCGATGGCGATGGGTGACACCAACGAGCATTGCGTATATAAATGAAGTTGGGGAGGGTGTTGTTCACGACGCGGCGCAGGAAGGAAGCACACGCCTCCTACAGCACGACCTAAGACATGCATTACGCCTGCGCGAGATGGTTCGCCTTGCGGCGAGGAGAGGAAATGACTTTGGAGGAGTTGAAAGCGGGGTGGATTTTGCGGCAACCAGGAGGCTATTAGAGAAGCAGGATTCATCTCTCACTGCCTACCAAGCCGGGTTGCTGAGGTCCGTGATCGCAGGAGCCACGCCGGTCACCGGGCGGACGGGGCTGAGCGAGAGAGGGTGCCCGTATTGCGACACGCAGGAGCGCGAGACGGTCGAACACCTATTCTGGAAGTGCCCGGCCTGGGAGCAGATACGCGCAAAGAACGGGGATCTGAATGCTGCACAGCTAAGTTGGCCGCCGTGCTTGCGATTGTGCGGAGTAGCTCCAGCAAACACGGACCTTCTGCCCAGGGAACGGAAAGAGCTACTCCAACTGATGGAGTCGCTACACCTCTTCTTCGTGGCGGTCCTAACGGCACGCCAAGGGGCGGATGAGATGCTGGACAGGTCCACACGACACCATCGGACGCTGGAATATCCACGACAATGGAGACCCACAGAACCACACGAGTTGGTGGTGCCCGACATCGCGCCCACAGCGGTGTCCGCCAAGTGGAAGTACGGTCCGGAGATGTGGATGGCGTTCACTGACTGGCTGCGAGGCCTGAAGTGGGCGCCGCCTGGGCATGAGTTAGGGGTGAGTTTCATGGAGCTCGCAGTAGACTTCGAGCTGCGCACCGGTTGTCGGCTCCCGAAGCTCAAGAACAGGTATTACTCGGCGGTGCCGCTGCCCCCAGCGCACAAGACCACCACAGCGCGGCAGGTGCTGCCAGAAGGTGCGACAAGGGGCATAGAAGTGTACTTCGACGGAGGAGCTAGGGCAAATGGAACTGCATTCGCCGTGGCGGGCGCAGGAGCGGTCCTTTACAGAGGGGGAGTAAAGGACTCGCAAATAGTGCTCCCCCTGCCAAGTGTGCGCAGCAACAACGTAGCCGAGTATGAGGGAATGATAGCGGGGCTGCAACTTTTGGAAGAGGCAGAAGGGACGGAAGGAGAACAATGCACCGTCCGCGGTGACTCGGCCCTAATTATTGGGCAAACCAATCGAGAGATAGCCTGTTCGGAAGACCTGAAACCATTTTTAACGCGAGCGATCGCGAAAATGGTAGCCCTGCGGCAGCGGCTCACGCTGCGAGTAGAGCACGTGAAGCGCGAGGAGAACGTGGACGCCGATGCGTTGAGCAACGCAGCGATGGACATTGTGCAGAGACAGCGCCCGACGCGAACGCAGCAGGAGGCAAATCTCGCAGTCTTTCGGGCCTCCGGACTCGGAAAAGCGATGAGTCTGAAAGAGTTAGGTAATGCCTACAAGAAGGTAACAGGACGGCCGTGGTTTTACGGCCACGAATGTGCGACCACAATCCTGACCTCCGTCGGGGGAACAATTGTCAGGGGGGCTTCGCGGCGTGCGCAACTCTCGGAGGCGACTGACACGGTCATCCTCGGCATCCGAGAACACGTACGGACGCTAAGGCCGGCGCGGACTGAGACCACATTGTTCCCTCAACATCTAGAATGGGCAGCAACCTATGTCCCAGAGAAAGCATACCCCGCACGATGGGCGCAAGGGAAGACCGACTGGAAGGCAAGAGCCGAGATGGTAGACAAGGTCCCGGGTGCAGGAGCGTGCAGAGGGGCGCGACCGAAGAAGGCCCCGAAGGACGCGGTGAACACGGCTCGCCCAGGCGAAATATGCGCACTACATAGGAAGCCCCGATGCAAGGGATGTGCGAAGAAGCGCCTGCCAGCGGAGACCTGTTGCCGGTATAAACAGCACCATCATGATGGAGATGGCCTAAGGCCGCGGGTGCAATTCTGCACAGCCCACAGACTGGAGCGCTGCGGCGAGTGTGAAGCTGACAATGAAGGAATCGCGAGGTGCTGTTCGAGGCACCACCCCCAGTTGAAAACGGACCCCTACTCGCAACCTGCGGGAGCATCGGCGGTTACTTGAAACTGAAGGAGGCGTGGACGCCCCTCGCTCAGGGAGGCACCACGTGAAAACAGGTCTACAACACACACACACATTAAGCTATATTCCGCTTCACGAGTTACCCGCGATTGAATTCAAACACGCACACACACATATTACGCTATATTCCGCTTCACGGGTAACCCGCGATTGAATTCCAACAACACACACACCCGCAGAACCCGATTCCGACCACTTCTACCGGCATGCCGAACCGACCGTCTCTTCGCCTTGGGTACCTGTCCGTGCGCGCCATCGTGCGGTTGTTCTGCGGGGACGCGAAGGGCGTGTACGACGACTGCGTGCTCCTGAAGGACAGCAGCGTCAGCGATCCGCGGACGCTGCTGTACGCGACCCTCCTCCGTTCGTACGCGAACCTGTGGTACTCCGAGACCGCGTTTCCGGACGACGAGGCGTGGAAGGCGCTACGGGAGGCGGACCTCTCGCAGGCGGTCGCCGACGCACGGCACATCTCGGACCGGTTCCTGCAGATGCTCGGTGCCACGCGGGCTGATTTGTCGTCGAAACGCGGCGAGAAGGCGGAGGCCCTCGTCCGCCGAGGCGCCGGCTTAGTCACCCCCTACCACGCGTTGGCCTGCGTCGCGGTGCTCGACAAGCTGAAGAAGCACGAAGGGCTCAGGCCGCAGGCGGAGCGGCTTCTGGAGCTGCTGGACACGGTTTCGACCTCCTTTCCCTTCGCGCGGCCCGCGTTTCTGTACTACCGGGGGGTCATCGTCGGCGGCGGCACGCGCGACTTCCTGAGCTGCCTCGAGATCTGCTCCGAGAACGAGTGGTTCGCATCCCCGTTCGCGTTCTGCGCGGCGGTGCGGCTGCTGTCGCCGCAGGGGACGTCGTCCAACGTTCTCGTCAGCATCTTCCTCGCCCAGCTTTCGGAGCGGTCCGAAAGCCCTCCGGACTCCGATCAAGTGCCTGCTGTACGCCTCGCGGTGGTGTGCACACTCTTCTTATCTCTAGCCATACTTCAATTTACTTGGGGGGGAGGTACCTTGAATAGAAGGGGAATTTGGGAAACCTGGGGGGGAAAAAGTTGAATTTTTCAGTTTTCTCCTTGAAAGTATGCGAATCCTGCAGGGAATAGTTGACTAGACCTCTTGAGGTTGTGCTAACCACGATTTGGGGAGTCGAGAACCGACAAAGCGAAAAGCAGGACCGACCCCCCCCCCCCGTTCGTGAGAAAAGGCGAAGACTAAAAACACCTTTTTTCCATCTGTCTTTGTCAAGAGCTGCGACTCTACTATTCCCTTCGCGCGGCCCGCGTTTCTGCACCACCGGGGGGTCATCGTCGGCGGCACGCGCGACTTTCTGAGCTGCCTCGAGATCTGCTCCGAGAACGAGTGGTTCGCGGCCCCGTTCGCGTTATGCGCGGCGGTGCGGCTGCTGTCGCCGCAGGGGACGTCGACCAACGTTCTCGTCAGCATCTTCCTCGCCCAGCTTTCGGAGCGGTCCGAAAGCCCTCCGGACTCCGATCAAGTGCCTGCTGTACGCCTCGCGGTGGCGTGCACACTCTTCTTATCTTTAGCCATACTCCAATTTACTTGGGGGGGAGGGTGTCGAATACACGAGGTACCTTGAATAGAAGGGGAGTTTTGGAAATCTGCGGGGAAAGTTGGATTTTTCACTTTTCAGTGTCACGGCTACTTACAAAAGAACTCAATGCTTAACAAGAAGACAAAGGCGACCACCCCCGACTCAGGGGTGCATCGAAGGAAGAAGAATGTTCCGAGGGCAAGCAGCTCTCAGAAACGACCGGGGACCACGGGCACGCCAATGCCCTCGAAAGTGAAAAACGGGCACACGTGCCCGCCCTCGTACTCGCCGACTCAGTCTCTGGAATCGCAAGAAAGCCAAACCCCGCTAGCTCCACAAATGCTCGACCTTGACGACGCAATGGCAGGTGACGACGTCATCCGAAAACCTGACTTTCAAGGCAGTGCATGTTAATCCATGTGGTTCATGTACTTAAAAGAACTCAATGCTTAACAAAATTTGACGTGGGCGGCTTTGGACCTCCCCCTTACTTTTCTGGGAAAGGTCCTGTCTTTTAGAGAAGAACGATGCACACCAATGCATCGAAGGTAAAAACAGCAAATGAATAAGCTAGAAAGGAAACGCTATTATTGCCGACGTCTGATGCAGCCCTGTGTGAATTCGTCCGCCGGGTTGTCCTTCGACGGAATGTAGAAAGCATCTACTTGTGAGAGTCCACCAGATCGTGTCCTTCGCAGAGCATTCAGAGAGACACCGGATTTTGTTCCGCGCCAAAAGCGCGGAAAAGTGACCCTTCTGGAGTCACGTAGCGAAAGCTGGCATAGTGTGGTACTCATTTGCATGCAAATGACTCCCCACTAACGCAACAAGAAGACGAGAGACACCGGATTTTGTGTGAAGCCTTTCCTCCAGGCACCAATCACCGGTGTGTTATCCACTCCAGCTCTGAGTCTCACACAAGCAAAACCCCGTTCACGAAAGACGTAGCGAACAAGCTGCAACAGCGCATACATCTCCAACACGGGAACATCTTGGTGTTGTAGTTCGGGGGGTGTTCGGCCATATTTGACAACTTGCAGGATCTGAGAAGGAGGTGGTCACCACACTTTCCAACAGTTGTGTTGTAGATTGGCTAGCTGACCGCAGAACAGAGTCTGTACCTCACGTGGCAAAGAGACTCCTTCGGTCCAGAACTTGCCTCCTGATACCTGTTGTCCGGAACAAATACCAGACTTCCATCGCAGCAGGGGAGCAAACTCGTAGAGGGGTAGCTGGAGGGCATGTGCTCGCCACATGAGGATCCCACATAGCCGTCACCAAAACCGAACTTCTTGGGGTTCTCCAAGAAAGTTCCCCGTCTCGATGACTTGTCGAACTTTGTTGATCCAGCCGCCAGCGCTTCGCTTCTAGGTCGAGCTCCAAACCTAGAACTCGACTCGGTGTCGCCGGTTCTGCCTTCTCTCCAATGACGGCGCCGTACCTCGCACATAGCGACTCAAACCTCGCTCTGGTCAGGGAGCGAGTTTGGAACAGCTAGTCAGGCCAAGCTCATTGCACAGAGGGAGCTTGCCACATCCTCGGGTGAGATGTGCCGCCTGTGTGAAGACACTCAGCTGTTGCACGGGGCCGAAACCCCCGTGCAGCCGCTGCTAACACCGCAAGATGAAAACAGAAGTCTTAGCCGAGTGCCGGATGGAAAAGCTGACAGCCTCCCACGCTCTATCCGTCCCCCGAAGGATCCCGCCCCACCCATCCTTCGGAGAGGAGCCACAGGATCCAAAAGCAGCGTGTCGGAAACTCAAAGCCGACTGGTGAAAGTGACAAGTGGGCTATACTTCGATTCAGACGTTACCCAGTAAAAGCCCTGAACTTAAACACACACACACTCACAGCTCGCAAAGCAAGCTCATTTGCACCCGCCAGAGTACAGCATTTTGAAGAGCATGCTCAGCAATGAGAAGTCCCGGAAAGCTTGAAAACTGTGTGAAGAAAGACGAAGCCATGTACGCGTGGGACTGGCAGCATCGTTCATTCACAGCACGACTGTCCATCGTCATCTTTCTGCAAGCGACCTGCTTCTGAGGAAGCAAGGGGGCTGATCGTTGCGAATCGAAGGAGGTGCTTCGCGTTAATAAGGGACGCAACACGAGCGACGACGATGTAAGCACCGACATGGACGCACGCGGCCCAAGACACATTTTGGGGAAAGGCGACACTCCTGGTGGACAAGGGGTCTAATGGGAGTAAGGACATCCTTCTGAGGATTCCCGGGTAGCGCCTCCTCGCTTCTCCAGGCCATTCAGCTGCACTTTGACGGCGAAGGTGAAGACGATACTAGCACGGGTGGAGGTGGTAAAGAGCTTCCGGGTACGCATGATGCGTCGAACAGTAGCAGGGCCACATGAAGATAGTGCTTTTTGACAGCCGGGCGCGTGTCAAATAATGTTATTATTCGACTCCCCCTCTGTACAAGCTCGAGTATGCCGGCTCCTTTTTCCAAAAGGAGTGTGCGCGTATCGAGCTTCGAACTCCACAACTCGAGCGATAAAAAAGATTCCTACAGCTGGCGACGCCAATTACATTCGGCGCTCGCAGGGCTTACGCTCCGTTTTCGGCCTCAGAGAAAATACGTGTGGTGGACTTGGCGACACCTGGTTGTGCGGCCTTGGCGACTTGTGGGCCTAGACTCCCCTGCATGTGCCCTGAGTCACGGAGCGAGCAGGGCTTACGCTCCACGTGTGGAACGTGTACACGTTAATTTTTTTTTGGACTTTTTCCCCCCACGTGTGCTTCCACGTGTGGATCCTCAGGTACCACGTGTGGAATTGATATCTTTTTGTGTATAGGCACCTGCTTTGTCGGAAATGCTTGAGGGGACTGCCAGTTGCGATAGATCAAAGGAGGCAAATGTGCTGTAGCCCACACGAAACACAGGTAAATGGTTCAGTGGCGGGCGTAAGCGTTCAACAAAAAAGACCCGCTTTGTAGTTGTATTGTTTTCTCCCCCTCTAGCCTCCTTCGAAATGAGCACAAGGCAGTCCCTCGAGTATTTTCCTCCGCTTGTGCTTGCCACAGGTTGGTCCAGGTAGATAAATGTTCCAGCGTAGATTTAGGTAGCATGCAATCTGTTATTCTGGCGCTCTATGGGCGGATTGAGACCACCGGCTAGAGATCACCCCAGGAATCTGCTTAAAGCTATTCGAAGGCTCGCCATGAAAATATCTTCAAAACAAAAAGATGTATCTCTTGGCCGTGCAAAAAGAACGCCGCCAGCAGGCAACTGACTGCGCGATCATTGCCGGAAACACAAATGCAGCGCGAATTTCCAGGCCGGATGAATCATCACGAATTCAGCCAGAAACCCGAGAAATCCTCTCTGCCTTTGCCCACATCGACATTCGTTGTGCATCAACTAGTCGAATTGTGAGGGGTTTCCAGAGAAACGAGACGTGCTGCCGGGTACCATGCTGCTGAGGTGTTTTGCGGCGGATGTATTGTTCTGAAGAGATAGGTCGCCGTGATGCCTCGTGACATACGAATCTGTAGTGTGCGGCACAACCTACGGTGACATACGAATCTGTAGTGTGCGGCACAACCTACGGTGGCATACGAATCTGTAGTGTGCGGCACAACCTACGGTGACATACGAATCTGCAGTGTGCGGCACAACTACGGCAACGACCCGTTTGCGGTGCCTCTCCCCTTTCGCCAGTCTCAATGTGATGTGTCGCGCGCAATTATGCACCGCTCGTGTGGCTTTCCATCTATCTAATTCCACCCTGTCGAAATGCTTTGCTTTCCACTACTTCGCTCGCCCGTCAGAAAACGAGCCGGACGCTTTCCAGCGTTCAGGCGCGGTACTGCGTTTGCGGTTTTCATTGCACAGTTCTTCTGTACGCCACGGACCAGTTCCTCCCACGTTTCATGAGTCCCATTTACCATCCAGTACTCTCTTGGAGCGGTTGCCGCTCGCTTGAACAACTTCTGGCCCTTCCTCTCGTTTCGGTCACGGCCCAGGTCAGCAAAACATCCGATGGTGGTGGGGAGACCTTCCCTCCCCGCAACGAAAGAAGTTGCCGACCACGAAAGTACGTGCGCTCGGCTAAGGCCGGCGCGTGGCGAGACTGGAGGCAGCAGTTAAAGTTCGGGGAACAGCAAAGTTCGGGCGAAGCTAGTTCTGGTGAAGCAAAGTTCGGGCGAAACAAAGTTCGGGCGAAGCTAAGTTCGGGTGAGCAAAGTTCTGGTGAAGCAAAGTTCGGGCGAAGCAAAGTTCGGGTGAAGCTAAGTTCGGGCGAAACAAAGTCCGGGCGAAGCTAAGTTCTGGGGGAAGCAAAGTTCTGGCGAAGCTAAGATCGGGCGAAACAAAGTTCGGGCGAAGCTAAGTTCGGGTGAAGCTAAGTTCGGGTGAAGCAAAGTTCTGGTGAAGCAAAGTTCGGGCGAAGCAAAGTTCGGGCGAAGCTAAGTTCGGGTGAAGCAAAGTTCTGGTGAAGCTAAGTTCGGGCGAAACAAAGTTCGGGCGAAACAAAGTTCGGGCGAAGCAAAGTTCTGGGCGAAGCTAAGTTCGGATGAAGCAAAGTTCTGGTGAAGCAAAGTTCGGGCGAAGCTAAGTTCGGGCGAAACAAAGTTCTGGGGGAAGCAAAGTTCGGGCGAAGCTAAGTTCGGGCGAAGCAAAGTTCGGGTTCTGGTGGCGCTAGTACCCGGGGGGGAGGCCCCCCCCGACTCACCCGGGGTAAGCCAAATACCGCGAGATACTGAGAAACTCCGCAAAAAACGCAACTTTCGGGCACATTAGACCCCGAAACGCAACAAACCTCGAAAACTATCTTCGACCGGGAAAATGTCATGGGCGGGGCTCGAACCCGGGCCTACCGGCCTGAAGGCCGACACCCGGTCACTCTGCCACCCGCATACCTTTCGGAAGGGTAAAAAAAGCTTGCTCCGCACTATTATCCAGTCCAAAAACAATACACTTTTTTACTGGGGAAAAGTGGGGTTGGCTCGAATAGAGGCTATTCACATTGCATGTTCATAGGACCTCCAGTCTCGAATAAAAACGATGTACCCGGGAGCGACAGACTTGCTACTAGGCCCTTGTGCGACGAGCCCTCATGCCTGACAGAGCTAGAGCGCCGTGTTTGATGCCAGGGTATACAGAAAGAGCCACCGCCACGCACGTCCTGGCCACCATGGACCGCCGCCACCGAAGTTTCAGTTTCTACGACATATCGACCATCGACATGAGTACGGAACAACCGACCCTTCAACAAGTTTTAGCCGCCTTTGCCAAATGCGATCGAGAGGTCATGAGAAGTGTACGTCTACGGATAATTAAGCAAGAACCTGGAGACAAAGCGTCAGAATGGGCAAGTGCCCTGTGGCGGCAGCCAACGCCTTCGAAGTCACTACCTGGCTTGCCCGTTAGGTCGACTGCACTTTTCACAACACGTAGACACACCACGGTGGTGTAAGCGAAGAACAAATGCGCATTCTATCCCTTCAACACTCGCAGGTTCTTGACGCTCCTGCGCTGTATACCGGGCAGCGGGTTCTCGGGCGCCGCGCCGCCGACGGCGGTGAAGCGCGTCGAGCTGGTCGGGCAGCTGCTGGGCGGGCTCGGCATCGACGTGCTGCCGCGCCTGATATTCGACGGGCACAGCGACGTCGTCGCGTGCGCGCTCTTCCGCCTTTGGACCCGCTTCGGCCGGCTGCGCTCGCACCCGCGCTCCCGGTCGCCGGCGGCGCCCCTTTCGCTGGGCGAGGAGCAGGCCGTTTTCGAGGACCAGCTGGACACAGCGGTCGACGCGACCAGGGAGTGGCTGCAGCGCCGGCGCACCATGCACAGCTACTGCATGAACCTTCTGGTACGCAGGGGGCAGGGCGCTCCGATGGCGGTGCTTACATCGAAGGAACTCGCAGATATCGCGCGGGCGGTGGGTCCGTTCACGGACATCACTCTCGTGCGTTGCTCAGGGTAGTCGAAAGCCTGACAATCACATTAATGCACCAAACTTACACTTGGTGTCGGTCACAAACAGTCCCGGACTTGGCTAACCATAACCCAAAACGAAAGCGTGCACCGAATATACAATCCGTAACCATCTAGCCCTTTCTTGCTCGAAGGGAAACCATTCGTCAACGGTAACACGGAGACCCTAAGACCCCTGGAATTTCAAGCGAACTTTAACTAAACAGTTGGGCGCTCGTACCGTACGTTGTCCGGGGCTTCTCTCCCCTTAACACCACCGCTCAAGCTCTTGCTTACCCACCGGCCTCCTTGCTTTCCGTGTCCTGAGGCGAATACACGAAGATGGTTGACAGTGGGGTAGTTTCTACTCCTGCAATGAGGACAGTAGTGGTAATTTTTCGAGACTGGAGGTCCTATGAACATGCAATGTGAATAGCCTCTATTCGAGCCAACCCGGCTTTTATGGTGCAAAAGTGTATTGTTTTTTGGAAAGCGCCGAGCTAGCTTTTTTTCTCCCGTCCGTGGGCAGAGTGCTGGAATGGGCAAAAAGTTTGAAAATGGTGCTGGAATGGTAATTGGCCCCTACTTGTAGCCGGAGCGGCTCGGTGGAGCATCACTGGATGCAGGACTGCAAGTCGCTGGCTCCCGACCAACGGAACGCAATCATCAACGCCACGGCAACGATCGACAACCGTACCCGCCACACAACGGGGTAGCTCGTCCGCAAACAGCGCGGCACATCTCTCTCATTCCACGAAAACGTGTCACAGATTTTGCTTCCTCATATCCGACATGTACAGGTCAAATTTTGAGCAAAATTCGGTGCAGCCCGAAAACACATGGCAAGTCGTAGCGCAGGCAAACCCGAGCGACGTTACCGTCACCGGGGGGGCAAAAGGCCCGGCCGAGAGGCCGACGGCACAAACGCAGCCCAGACACCGACCAAGCGCACAACGGTCCTCGGGGACACGCCACGCTAGCGAAACACTTCTTTCTTTATTTCTTTACTTATTTCCGTCTTCTTTCTTATTTCCCTCGTCGACCCCCCCCCCTAACCTGTGGACCTGTCACTCGTGCGCGTGTCTCTTGGCGCAAACGGGCTAGTAACGCCTGACCGTTCCGGATGCGGTTCTTCTGAGCGGCTGAAGGAACAGTGCTTGTTTTTCATTCATTCATTCATTCGTCCAAAAGGTATGCGGGTGGCACAGTGACCGGGCGTCGGCCTTCAGGCCGGTGGGCCCGGGTTCGGACCCCGCCCATGACACTTTTCCGGTCGAAGATTGTTTTTGAGGTTTTGTTGCATTTCCGGGTCCAATGTGCCCGAAATTTGCGTTTTTGCGGAGTTTCTCAGTATCTCGCGGTATTGGGGTCACCACGGGAAACGGAGTCGGGGGGGGGGGCCGGGGGGGTCTCCCCCCGACTCCGTTTCCCGTGGTGCTTGCTGACGACTCTTTGGACGTCGTCCGTCCAAAGCTGGCGACGGAACGAGGATGCTACGGGGTTGCCTGCGTGCGTGTATTGTTTCGGGACTTGCTGTGACGTCTGATACACATTAACGCAGGTGTCCTAAGGCAAGCTCAGCGGGAACAGAAATATCGCGTAGAGCATAAGGGTAAAAGTTTGCTCGATACACGATCTTCAGTACCGATCCTCGGTGTGAAAGCATGGCCTAACGATACTTTGGTCTCGCTTCATGTTCAAGGGATGAAGCCGGAGGTGACAGAAGTACGTGCGCTCGGCTAAGGCCGGCGCGTGGCGACTGGAGGCAGCAGTTAAAGTGCGGGGAACAGCAAAGTTCGGGTGAAGCTAAGTTCTGGTGAAGCAAAGTTCTGGTGAAGCTAAGTTCGGGTGAAGCAAAGTTCTGGTGAAGCTAAGTTCGGGCGAAACAAAGTTCGGGCGAAGCAAAAACCGGATGAAGCTAAGTTCGGGCGAAACAAAGTCCGGGCGAAGCTAATTTCTGGGTGAAGCAAAGTTCTGGTGAAGCAAAGTTCGGGCGAAGCTAAGTTCGGGTGAAGCAAAGTTCTGGTGAAGCAAAGTTCGGGCGAAGCTGAGTTCTGGTGAAGCAAAGCTTGGGCGAAGCAAAGTTCGGGCGAAACAAAGTCCGGGCGAAGATAAGTTCTGGGTGAAGCAAAGAAGCAAAGTTCGGGCGAAGCTAAGTTCGGGCGAAGCAAAGTTCGGGTGGCAAGTTCGGCGCCAGTACCCGGGGGGACATCTACCGCCTCTTCAAGCTGCACTCGAAGGACAGCCCTGCCAAGGCTTACACAAAAACGAAGGCTTCTCAAGACGACCCGAACACGATAAGCCTCGACGAGTTCTTGCACGCCGTCGCCCACCTGGGCCTGAACGACGATTACTTCACCCCGAAGCAAGCCACATCGCTCTTCCACAACTTCCAAACCGATTCCGCCGCTGCGAATGACGACTCTTTTGTGTACGGAGACTTCGAAGACGCGGTTTGTGCGGTCGCAGCGTACCGCGTTCGGTCGCCGTACAAACCGTTGGTGGACAAGGTGGAGCGGCTGCTTGCAGACTTCTTCGCGAAGCCGTGCGAGGCGGCGGGGCCGCCCGCCGGCAAACCGGGGGGAGGGCCCGCGCTGCTCGCGCCAGCAGCAACAGAGACCCCGCACGGCGGCGGAGCCGCGCCAAGAGCTCCGCGCCGCAGCGCGGCACGCAATAGTTGATAACTCGCGCGGAATCAGCTGTTCACTTCACATGGGGCGCATTGGCCACAGTTCCGACCGTGGGCCGCGGTGTTGCACCAGGTGAAAGCATCCGCGCTGAATCCGCCTCTGCGCCAAAGGGCCGATTGCGGGACTGCGAAGTTAGCGTACAGAGACATCGCAGCTGCCATTTGCGCACCCATCTCAAGTCTCTCAGTCAGTCGGGCAACTCCATCCATCTCCGTGCCACACTTCCTTTTGGTGATTTTTGTCAAACACCACCAGTCCTCCAATGCTGCGGATGCTGCTGTGTACCGTTGGTCCGATCCGTGAGACACAGCCTTCGTCAGCATTCATCACATCCGATCAAAGCTTCGAAACAGCTTTCATCCACGATGATCTCCTCACTCGTGGCCCTGCTTCCGCACGGCCATGTCATTTACACGAGACCTCCTGTTTCTTTGCCCTTCCTTTCGGTTCTATCTTTTGCTCAAGCACCGCGACCAACCACTCGGCCAGCACGTCATGGCAAAAGTGACGCCACTCTGCCTCTGACCGAGTGCATGACCGAGCATTATTGCAGGAAAGCTGCACTTTCCGCTCCGCACCGAGTGCTTCGGTGCGCGGGGGGGTAGCTCTTGTACTAGCGCTAGCTTGGACAAGGAAAAATGTGCGACAAAGCTGTAGACAATTCCCAGTTGCTGTATCTACCGAACCGCGTGTTGAACGGATGTGAGGTCATGCGGGTCTATCCCTACACGACAAGACACACAAACACAACAGGTCAAAGTCTCTTTCGTGCTGCAATCTGCCTGACGACACTGGCAATAAGGCAGCAGCCACCACAAACTCGCGCCGCTGCGGCCATTACGTGCCGCCACAGTGCACAACCTTTCCCTTCGCACGCGTAAGCATGCCCTTCTCCAGAGCAACGACCCAGGTTCAGAATCCTGGTCAACCGCTAGGAACACGCCGAACGGTTTGGTGTGGATGGATAGGCTGGATCGGTTTCCTTGGACCGGTGGCTATCGGGGGTGTTGAAGGGGGAGGGGGAACGGGGCGGGTTTCCTTGACGCGCAAGAGAGGATACAGAGCGCAGATCTCCGACACTGCTGCGGTCCGGCGAGCGTGGTGGCGTGGCTGGCTCTGTCGCCCTCGGCGTCAGCATTCGAGTGAATGCTGCGGCAGTCCACGGAGGCAGGGAACACGGCTTCATTAGGTGCGCAGCGGAAAGGAACACAGTCGGCAGCTCGTGATGGGGGAACCTGCCACGTCCAGCAAGTCCAATACGGGTCGGCTGGTCAGGGTCGGATATCCACACGAAAGTGCTGGCGTGCCGGGCTACGAACCGCATTAGAAGCGAGAATGTCGGATGCAAGGCGTCGGCAAACGGTTTGCAACCCTTCAGCTTCTCCACCAGGTCGACCTGCGACATGGCGCCCAGAGACAGCGACTTGGTCAGGAACGCGCGGGTGCCCTCATCGGCTTTCTTTTGCTGCCGGCACCGCAGGCAGTCGACCTCGTACACGTCCTCTTCCGACAACCCGCGCAGGCAGACTCTGGCATCGCCCTTCTTGATTTGCGGGGCGAGGTTCCCGTCCTTGATCTGTTCTTCCGAGTAGAAAAAGACGTGGAACACCCGGCTGTGGGCGCGAATGAAGTCCAGCCACGAGCTCTGGTACGTGTCCTTCACGACCCGCTCGTAGGAGACCGATTTCTTGACTTTGTTGTGCAGCAGGACCGAGCTGAGCGAACCGGAATCAGGGCGTGCGAGCTTTGGGTCTCGCAAGGACGATTCGATGTCGCGTACCAACTGTTGTTCGACGGGGGGGAAATAGTGAGTGGCGAGCTGATGGTGCAGGGTGACGGTGTACTCTTTGGGCGGGGAAGTGAGGTAGCAACCGGTTTGAGCCACGGCTGTGTCGTACCTGAGAGAACCCAGCTCGACGGTCTGCTTCGTCTCGCTTCCGTCGGCTTCGCAGATGCACGCCGCGGTGAGCGTCACCTTCCATTCGTCTCGAGGCGTCTCGCTGGCACGCGGCGCCGATTGCGCGGTGGGTATCATGAGCAGAACGTCCAGGCCGAGGCCTCCCCGGTCCCCTGTCATGTTAACCTCCTCTGCCGGCACAGTGACGGAAGCCGTGCGCCACGCGTCGGGCATCCGGCACTTTATCATCTGAAGACCGTTCAACAGAACGGTGGCGAACCGCATCGTCGGCGTGCCTGCCGTCGATTCGCTCCCGTGAGGAAGAGCGAAGCCCCCTCACCAGTATTTCGATCTTCTGTTTTGAACCTTCTAAGAGGAGTAAAAGTTCTTCGCTTACACCATTGTGTGTTGTTTTCTCACGCAGGCGCTTCTGTATTTTGCGGATCAAAAAAAGAGTGCACGCCCCCTCTTTAGTACTAACAATTGCGGGTTGCCCTCCAATGTATGGCGCACCGTTTCGCACAGGGATTTTCTACGCCCCACTCACTCCCGCCCAACCTTTCTCCCTCTCGACAAAAACGATCCGGGAATCTAGTAAAGCATGCTGGGCACGCACGGCACGTATTCACGCAGCAGCAGTTCGGAAGGGAGCGAATCGACGGCAGGCACGCCGACGATGCGGTTCGCCACCGTTCTGTTGAACGGTCTTCAGATGATAAAGTGCCGGATGCCCGACGCGTGGCGCACGGCTTCCGTCACTGTGCCGGCAGAGGAGGTTAACATGACAGGGGACCGGGGAGGCCTCGGCCTGGACGTTCTGCTCATGATACCCACCGCGCAATCGGCGCCGCGTGCCAGCGAGACGCCTCGAGACGAATGGAAGGTGACGCTCACCGCGGCGTGCATCTGCGAAGCCGACGGAAGCGAGACGAAGCAGACCGTCGAGCTGGGTTCTCTCAGGTACGACACAGCCGTGGCTCAAACCGGTTGCTACCTCACTTCCCCGCCCAAAGAGTACACCGTCACCCTGCACCATCAGCTCGCCACTCACTATTTCCCCCCCGTCGAACAACAGTTGGTACGCGACATCGAATCGTCCTTGCGAGACCCAAAGCTCGCACGCCCTGATTCCGGTTCGCTCAGCTCGGTCCTGCTGCACAACAAAGTCAAGAAATCGGTCTCCTACGAGCGGGTCGTGAAGGACACGTACCAGAGCTCGTGGCTGGACTTCATTCGCGCCCACAGCCGGGTGTTCCACGTCTTTTTCTACTCGGAAGAACAGATCAAGGACGGGAACCTCGCCCCGCAAATCAAGAAGGGCGATGCCAGAGTCTGCCTGCGCGGGTTGTCGGAAGAGGACGTGTACGAGGTCGACTGCCTGCGGTGCCGGCAGCAAAAGAAAGCCGATGAGGGCACCCGCGCGTTCCTGACCAAGTCGCTGTCTCTGGGCGCCATGTCGCAGGTCGACCTGGTGGAGAAGCTGAAGGGTTGCAAACCGTTTGCCGACGCCTTGCATCCGACATTCTCGCTTCTAATGCGGTTCGTAGCCCGGCACGCCAGCACTTTCGTGTGGATATCCGACCCTGACCAGCCGACCCGTATTGGACTTGCTGGACGTGGCAGGTTCCCCCATCACGAGCTGCCGACTGTGTTCCTTTCCGCTGCGCACCTAATGAAGCCGTGTTCCCTGCCTCCGTGGACTGCCGCAGCATTCACTCGAATGCTGACGCCGAGGGCGACAGAGCCAGCCACGCCACCACGCTCGCCGGACCGCAGCAGTGTCGGAGATCTGCGCTCTGTATCCTCTCTTGCGCGTCAAGGAAACCCGCCCCGTTCCCCCTCCCCCTTCAACACCCCCGATAGCCACCGGTCCAAGGAAACCGATCCAGCCTATCCATCCACACCAAACCGTTCCCCCGAAAGCCACGGGGCGCTTCGTCCTGTGTCGTTTCTCACCATCGATCACAGAGAGCCGTATGCCCAAGCATTGAGCGCCGCGGCGCTCACCCCAATGAAGACGCCGGACAAATCCTGGTTGACAGAATCACAACCATCGGCCTACGAGTCTTCACAGCCGCCTTTCGAAAGTGTCGATGTGTTTCGCCCAGCGTCCTCTTCCGCGGGGAATAAAGTAAAGACGTGTGCTCTGCCACGCAGCCACGTGCCCTATTGTAACCAATCAGCCGCCTCAATGCCACCCTCCCCCGTGGGC
This sequence comes from Diplonema papillatum, assembly GCA_030068145.1. Taxonomy (NCBI): domain Eukaryota; phylum Euglenozoa; class Diplonemea; order Diplonemida; family Diplonemidae; genus Diplonema; species Diplonema papillatum. The sequence goes on along the minus strand of JAPJBO010000172.1, from coordinate 236,630 downwards.
CCCTGCACCGATGTACTTCGTGCCAATCAAATGAAATCTTGTGCTCAGCGCCCGAACTTGCTGCATGCCGCGGCTGTCGCCCCAACGCCCTTTTGTATCCAATCCAGGGCAACTGAATCGGCCAGCGTGCCAGCATCACCCTCCCCTAAAGGTTGTAGCACAGATGTTCTGGAGTCATCCGGACTTGTTCCTGCGCCTGCTGTCAATCAAGTGAATCCTTGCGGCAAGCTCAAACAAACGAGCTCCTTGGCCTCGTTGGACAGCTGTCAGTCGTGGTCGGCAGAGTCTGCCGTCCCGACACCACTGCCCTCTGCAGGAAGCTCCAGCTTTCCTGTGGCGCCTGGTGTCTTTTTCCTTGCTCCGTTGCAACATTGCACCGCTACCCCTACCCTGTACAAACCCGACAACTTCCATGTACGGTCAACGGATTCAGTCAGTCCGACGCAGCCGCCGTCCCCAGGAGGCTCAGGCAACGAGGCGCCCCCTTTAGGGTTCGTTTCCGCCGCCACTCAAATGAAGCATGGCGTCCCGCTCTCGGCTACAACTCAGTACAGACGCAACAGCACCCAAGTTTGGACAGGCGACTCGGCCAGTTCGACGCAGCCGCCGCCCTCAGAAGGCTCAAGTACCGAAGTACTGCCTTCTGCTTTCTTTCCTGCCGCCAACAAATCGAACCACTGCTCCACCTTCACGGCCCCGACCTGGTGGGGGCGCGATAGCTTTCAGGCGGCTACCCCGACGCCGCCGTCTCCTGAAGGTTACTGCGTTGACGCGAAGACCGATCGCTCCTTCACCGGGTCTTTGGACGACCACGCCTTCTGTGCACCACCGCTCCCTTTGCCCATTGTGGCGTCCGGTGGTAGTTTTTGCACACCTCGCGCCTCTCTCGCTTGTTCAACCACGCACTGTACGTCATGCCACACGAACCGCTGGACCCACAACCCGTACGCTACTACATTGCTGTGTGCACACCCCTTCCTTCTTCCGATTCGCCAGTGCTCAGCACGCAGAACTCGCTTCGAACCGCGTTGAATAAAAAAACAAGGAAATACACACACACACACACACACACACACACACACACACACACACACACACACACACACACACACACACACACACACACACACACACACACACACACACACACACACACACACACACACACACACACACACACACACACACACACACACACACACACACACACACACACACACACACACACACACACACACACACACACACACACACACACACACACACACACACACACACACACACACACACACACACACACACACACACACACACACACACACACACACACACACACACACACACACACACACACACACACACACACACACACACACACACACACACACACACACACACACACACACACACACACACACACACACACACACACACACACACACACACACACACACACACACACACACACACACACACACACACACACACACACACACACACACACACACACACACACACACACACACACACACACACACACACACACACACACACGCAGCAAAATCGCCTCGAGAAAAACGACGTCAATCGTCACTCACGTTCCTCCATTTGGGGTCACTTCGCTGCGTTGTCTGCCTTGTCAACGCAGGGTTTCCCCGTCGAACTCTTCAAGCCCTGCTGCGTGAACCAGTTTGTTGTTGCGACCACGTGCGTAATTTCTTAGTGAATCCCCTGCGGGGGTTAGCGATTGGGTGTGACCAAGGGTAAGGAAAATTGGTGTGACTGGCACCGTGGTAGCATGCAGGGTCAAAACCTTCTGTCTTTTTTAAACGCTGCCGCGGGGCTGATGGACCCCAAAAAAAAATTGGAAAAAAAAGAATTGCTCAACTTCATCAAAAATTACTGCTAATTTCCCCTTCGTTCTTACCCTGTTCTTTTTCAGGTTAGGAACTCTGATCAATCACTAAACAACGCTGCATACGTCCTTTTAGCATTCACAGTTCATTGTAGAGCAACCCGCAAAATAGTTGGCACCGAATGCAAGTGCCGCTTCATGTACACGTTTCACGTTGTCCACTTGTCGTAAAACGAGCGAAAGTGCTTGGTGGGTTGGATAGGGTCTCTGCTGCCTCCGTCTCAGTCTCTCGCTATTGCGCTTTGGTGGTTGGTGGGTCCATCTCTCTGCTATAGTCTTTCTTTCGGCGCGGTTTGTACGCCTTTCGCTTCAGCCGGTGAAGGCAGCGCCACAGGATAGGATAGACGGCTTGTGTTGGGAAAAGATAATACTTGTGATTCGCACACATTCAGTGTGTTTGAGCAGTGTGCTTGAGATTCGTAGCGACACTTGAGGGAGATTGTTGGGGGTTGTTGTTGTGTGGGTGTGTGTGTGCGCGCATGTGCGTTTAACTCCATGGCATAGAGTGGCTACTGGCCCTGAACGTATAGCCCACTTGTCACTTTCGCCTGTTGGTTGTGGGTTCCGACACGCTGCTTTTGGGTCGTGTGAGTCCACCCCGAAAGGTAGGTGGGTGGGAGGATCCTTCGGGGACGAAAGAGCGCGGGAGGCTGTCAGCTCCATCGGGGTTCGGTTCGAAACTTCTGCTCTCAAACTGGCGGTGTTCGATGCACGGGGCGTCTCGGATCCGTCGCAAGCAGCTGCATGTTTTTGCACAGGTGGCACATCTCGCCTGGCAAGCTCTCTCTGACGAGCTGCCGCAATTTTGAATCCGCCAGGGTGGATAAAGAGGCTCCTCAAAAGTACAACAGAAGTAGCCGAACCCAGCGGACCCGTGTTAGTGTCGCCTTCCCGTGTTAGTGTCGCCTTTTCGGAAAAGGTGCCTTTAGGTAGGCGACACTAACACGGGGGGGGGGGTAGGTATATAGTTTCCGGAGTCTGTAGGTGTCCAAAGACATCCCATGTAGAAGACGATGACTGCACAGGTAGCTCGCCGACACTCAGTGGCTCGTAAAGCAGCCCCAATTGTACACACGTTGCCGAGGAAAAAAAAATCAGCCTATTTGCAGAATGCCACCCTCGGGTGATCCACCTATTTTCTAGCACAAAAAATCACAACTTTTCGTCTTCTTGTTGCGTTAGTGGGGAGTCATTTGCATACGTGACTCCAGAAGGGTCACTTTTTCCGCGCTTTCGGCGCGGCGCAACTCTAGTCGGCTGCAACTGTTGTTGGCAGTTGCTCACGATCTCATAATCCGAAAAGGAATCGGAGTCTTCGCTTTCTCGCTTGCGCCGATAGGCACGCCGCGATTTTTCATAATTAGGGTAGACACATTGTTCTGCAGAGCTCTGCAGAGCTCTGGAAAAGTTGTGAATTGATTTTGTTTTCCTGGAGTTTTTTTTGTGCCCCTGTCCCCCCTACACGACCGTAGCCCCACAGCCACCTTCCATGGCGGTCCCCAGGGGTGGGTCAAGGATTTTTTTTTTATTGGGCCGCAATACCTCAAAACTCGCGCTTTGGGGTTTTTTTTTGGGCCGCAGTTTTCCTGGGGATTTTGACCTTTTCACCTTAGAGAATCCTTCCGCCCAGCCTCCAGTGGTACCCAGGAAAAGAATGATGAGCCCCGAGTGAGCAGCCTTTCGCTTGACTCCGCAAGGGATACTCGGCGCTGTTGACGTGGTGCAACTCGTGACGGCGGTGGAAACAATTTACCCTCGATGGGGACACCTCAAAACGTAGTGGAAACACCTTACCATTGATGGGGACACCTCAAAACGTGGTGGAAACACTTTACCATGGATGGGGACACCTCATAACGTGGTGGAAACAAACACTTTACCATTGATGGGGACACCTCAAAATGCGGTGGAAACAATTTACCATTGATGGGGACACCTCAAAATGCGGTGGAAACACTTTACCCTTGATGGGGACACCTCAAAACGTAGTGGAAACACCTTACCATTGATGGGGACACCTCAAAACGTGGTGGAAACACTTTACCATGGATGGGGACACCTCAAAATGCGGTGGAAACAATTTACCATTGATGGGGACACCTCAAAATGCGGTGGAAACACTTTACCCTTGATGGGGACACCTCAAAACGTAGTGGAAACACCTTACCATTGATGGGGACACCTCAAAACTTGGTGGAAACACTTTACCATGGATGGGGACACCTCGAAATGCGGTGGAAACACTTTACCATTGATGGTGATACCTCAAAATGCGGTGGAAACACTTTACCCTTGATGGGGACACCTCAAAACGTGGTGGAAACACCTTACCATTGATGGGGACACCTCAAAATGCGGTGGAAACACTTTACCCATACCTCAAAACGTGGTGGAAACACTTTACCATTGATGGGGACACCTCAAAATGTGGTGGAAACACTTTACGATTGATGGGGACACCTTCTCATTGATGGGGGGCTCTTAAAAGCAGAGTTTCGTGAGTGTCGACGGACCTATGTCCGCCGCAACCCGGGGTACACGGACAAGTGTGTTCACGTTCACTCCCGTAAGCCGACGCCGCGCTCCGATGAGGCAACCGAAGCTGGTTGTCTCAGGATCTGCTGAGCAACGGGCTGGCGGAAAGGCCCGCCCACGTGGTGCGGGCCTTTTCCGCCAGCCCGTTGTAGGCTGTCGTGCGCCATGAAGCATGCTCGTTCAGTGCTTCGAGCTGGCGTTCGACATCGTCGGGGAAAAGCGAGGCAGACATTGACCGTGGCACGCATCCTCATCGACCTGCTTTCTACCTCGTAGTCTACCACTTGCCAGTACATTGCATTGTTACACGGTGAGGTCCAGCCTCAGAAACTGCAGTCAAAGAGGGCGCGAGTCACACCTAAAAACTTTAACTCTAAAAAAAGCGTGTGACACCCGCTTTTTTAAACTCCAGCTTTAACTCCAGTTTCTGGGGCTCTGGACTCCACCGTGTTCACTCATAGGCCCGTCATGCAGCAGCCAGAAGGCCGGGCTGGCCTCACACTGCCCCACATATGCATACGTATGCAGCCGTATGCGTATGCATATTTTCAAAGCATACGCATACGCATACGTATGCACGTATGCAGCCAGCCCAGCCCTAGGCATAGTGGCGGGGGGTCAAAAGCTGTCAAAATAGGTCATTTTTTTGGGAACCACATAGGGGCTCCTAGAAGGCAATAAAAATTGGTAAACCACCCCAGAACCGTATAGAAATGCCTAAAACATACTTTTTGGCTGCTGAAGTGCCCCGAAAAGGCCTTTTTACGAGTGCCCAATTTTTGGACTCAGGGTGGACACCGTTTGGTACCGGTGTTCTTCTTATTCGTACTTTATTGGTGGCTTGCCGTGGCTACCCTTGAAGGAAAGCGGCTCCGGGTTCTGCCCGGAAACACCTTGGGTGGAAAGAAGCGGGAGGGAGTTTGATCACATCAGAGAGTAAGAAAGAACGCAAGGGAGAGAGAGCAAAACCGTCTGTAGGGTGGCGGGCTTGCCTCGTTCATCTTCGACGATGGGAGACGTCGACGCACTGCTTGACCGGGCATCATGCTTGGCTGAGAAAGGCGTCGACGAGAAGGTGAGGCAGCAGCTGGTGAGAATGATGAATCTCGTTCTCACCCTCATGGAAGCCGCGCACTCCGGGGCGCCGCCCGCATCCGAAGCAGGGAAACGTGGCCTGACAGTCACAAACGCACAGCCCCCGCCGCCGGACCGGACCCGGCCGGCGGTCGCCAGCGCACAGCCTCCGCCGCCGGACCGGACCTGCGCACCCCCGCTGCCGGACCGGACCCGGCCGGAGAAGACTCGGTCCTCTGCGTCTGCAGAGCAACCGAACCCACCGACGAACAACACCTGGGCGCAGAAAGTGCGCGATGCAGCGGCGGCGCAACCGAACACGCCCAAAGGGAGCACGTGGGCCGAAAAGACCCGACGCTCACGACCGAAGGCCGTCATGGTACTCGATGGCTGGGGAGTGCCAAAGGTCGAGTCCGGTGTCGAGATGGGGAGCAAGAAAGGCGGCGTCCTTGTTGCCGCGAACACCGAGGATGCGGAGTACGCATGGGGGGCTGCCCTGGACCTCATCGGGGTCTGTCCGGGCGCAAAAGTAGCCGTCGTGTGCACCGTACCGTGGGCAGAGTCGGCGAGGCACCTGGTGGTGCTTTCTGACGGGAACCACCAGGACGTGTGGGCGAAGTACTACAACGTCACCCCGCCGACGGTATCGTGCAAAACGGTCGCCCCCGGGCAGCCGACGACACAGGTGTGCCTATTCCAGGTACGTGCGGCTTATGTCCACGCCACTACGTGGGAGACGGCGATGAAGGCTGGCCAGTCGGTCAGGATCATGGCGAAGAAGGCGGCGGAAGCCGAAGGTCTGCGCATGGACTGGTCGTCGGTGTTTACGAAGGTGCACCGACGTCAGGGCGTGTGTGAGGTGAGCGTCCGCGTTCCAGTCGAAGACGTGCCGAAGTTGCTTCGGAGCTCCGGGAAGGCCGGCACTTTCTGGAAGGCCATGTCGTTCGTCAACGGAACGGACACGCTGCCGGCGGTGTGGGTGAGCGACTGCGCCCTCGAGGAAGCGCGCCAGATAGCTTCCCGGACACCGAACACTTTCGGTGTGATCGGCGGTGCGAAAACCGGCGTCTTCGGCATACGAACGACCCCGGAGCACGTCGCCGCCACGGAATCGGCGGTCGGGAAGAAGCTGTCGAAGCGCCAGCGTCGGGGTGACAAGTACATCGTCACCACGGCGTGTCCGGCGGAGCACCCGTCCGACCTCCTCGCCGCCTGCGCAGCAGCCGAATGGAATGTGGAGCCGGTCGGTTCGTTCAAACGGCGAGGGGATACTGTGTGCGTGGTCATTGCCGACCAGGGACCTCCGGCACCAGTGCTCTACCGCCTTGATCGGGCGTCAATCTCGATCAGGAAATACGACCGATCCATCGACGCGAGGCAAAAGAAGGGGTTCACCACACAGTGCCAGCGGGTGAAGATTAATCTCCCTCGCGAGTTCCTCGCGAGCCTCCAAGAACGCCCAGAACCCGTTCCTGGACAGAAGCGGAGCCGCGCCAGCGATGAGACGACGACCCAGGACAAGGTGGCGCGGGTCGACACCGCTGACAATATGGCTACCGACTGCCGGCACGCCAACTGGCAGGAGGCATACGAAAACGATAAAGCGTTCCTATGCGAAGTCTGCTGCAAGAGTATGCAAGTAGGACAGGCGAGGCGTCAATGTGCACACGGCCCCTGTGAGGCGGTGGTTTGCCATGCGTGCTGGGCTAAACTGCAAGACGCCCCCCCAACACCGCCCTCGCCTGCGCAGGCGCCCGCCGTCGACCCCGCGGACTCAAAATGGTGAGCCCTCAATTATACCACGCGTCATACGCGTCACACAACCTTACCCTCACTACATCCTCTGGGTCCGGCCCTCGCCTACCACCCTTACGTGTAGTAACGATCAACGTAACCTCGTTGTTAAAGAACGTGCTCCTCCTCTGCGGCATTGTGGCGGACGTCATCTGCTTGCAGGAGACGAAGCTGACGAGCACCGGGCAGAAGAAAATCCGGATGGCCCTGAAGGAGTGTGCTGCTCTCGACGTCTGGCAGCCTTTCTTCGGTTCCTGCTGCGAAGGGCGTAAATGTGGCAACGACGTTCCATCCCAAATAACCGGGGGGAGCGCCGGTGTAGCAATCCTTGTGAGGAAAGGCCTGCCGGCATGCGTGGTTAGCCCGTTCGATGTCGTTGAAGAGCGGGCCTACGAGGCAGCTCGCTTCCTCCACGTACGTGTCGCGACCGGAAGCGGGAAGGGTGCGCTTCACGTGGTTTCGTTGTACGGACATTGCGGCCACTCGGCTCGGATTGAACGTGAGAAGTTGGTCGAGGGGGTTCTCTGGGGCATGCGCCGGCGCCTGGGCGCGGTACCGATTGTAGTTGCAGGTGACCTGAACACAGACCCTCTGAACTCTCCTGCCCTACGCTTCGCACTGCGAAACGGGTGGACTGACTGTGCCGAGCTTCACGCGAAGTCCCTGAGCAGGCCTCCGGAGCACACCTGCTACCACGGGGAGCCGTCACGCATTGACCTTGTGCTTACCAACGAAATCGCCTCTTCCGCTCTTGGAAACGTAGAAACCTTCGAGGCCGGGTTCCCGACACATAAGGCGATTCGAGCTGAGCTTCACCTCACCGCTTTCCAGCAACTTAACGCGGTGTTCCGCTTCCCCCGTGCCATCCCTGGATCCGGTCTGACTGACCGTACCGACACCGCAGCTCTCAAAGCTGTAGTCGCGAAATACCGACTCGCCGACCCGTGCCCCCGCGGACTAGAAGACAGCCAGAGGGTGGATTTTCTCTGGCTGCGTATCTCGCGGGCGGCGGAGGATTATCTGCTCCAGAAGTCCAAGATTGAGGGTAACCTGGCGGCCTACCGCGGGCGAGGAGAGCGGCGGAGGCTGAGCACCCAGCGCGTGTCCGCGAGGCCGTCCCCGGAGGGTGCGGGGGCCGACACCGCACCTCTGAAGAGAGCCAGGTGTCTTCTCGGACGCATGCGGGAATACTCGGCCGCACGAGCCAAATGGGAGGATATGTCCAGCGCCCCGTGCCCGTTGTCGCTCCTGCTCAAAGGGCAGTGGGACAAAATACGGTCGTTTCAAAGCTTCATCCTCCAGCGTACGGACGGGAAGTGTGCTTTGCCACTGATACCGCCATCGGCGAAGGCCGCGCGGGGCCTATCACACACTATCTCGGACGTGTGCCAGAGCCTGGCCCAGACTACGTTAAATTCGAGGTACCTGGAAATCGCAAGGTGTCAGCGCGAGCTCCGTAACCCTCTGGGTAAGGAGTCTTTTGCTTGGGTGAAGAAGGAGGCGCCGCCGACATTCTATTTTACGAACGGTCGCGACGGGCGACTCACGGCGAACTTGGTGGAAGTTGACGCGACGGTAAGGAGGAAGTGGGACCCCGTGCTACGCATGTATGCCGGGAAAAAGGAACCCGAGTTCGCCCCCTTCCTGCGAGAATATGGTGACTTTATTGCGCAACACCCGTGCCAACTGGGCCCCATCACGGCCGACCGCCTACGGTCGATAGCGAGGAAGAAAGGTGTGCAATCGTCATGCGGCGTGGACGGCTGGCGCATGCGAGAAGTTGCGGCCCTGCCGGACACAATCCTGGAAGGGTTTGCTGCAGTACTGAACGAAGTCGAGGAGACGGGCCTATGGCCCGACGGGGTTCTAGACGCGCTAGTCACCCTGATTCCCAAGGGAGAAGGAGATGACCCCCTGAAGCTGCGGCCCATCACCGTCTCCAGTGTCGTTTATCGTCTTTGGGCTAGTGTGCGTCTGCAGGAGGTTCTTGTCTGGCAAGAGCAGTGGATACACGAGTCTCAACATGGCTTCCGGAAAGGCCACTCCTGCGACGACGTCGTCATGGACATCGCGCTGTCGATAGAGGAATCCCTTATTAACGGAACGCCGCTACATGGGATCGCGCTCGACTTTGCGAAATGTTTTGACCGCGTTCCACAAGGTTTGGTACTCGACCTAGTTGAGGCTCTGGGGCTGCATGAGCGTGTGCTGGCGCCGCTGCGCCACGTCTATAAGTACCTCAGACGTCGTTTCAAGTACCCGCTGGGAGTGGGCGATGAATTCAAGGTCACGAACGGCATCCTCCAAGGCTGCCCTATCTCCGTGGTCCTGATCAACGCCCTTCTGTCCGTGCTCTCGAAAGCCCTGGTCAGCCGGGCACGAGTGAGTCCGAAGTCCTTTGCTGATGACTTGTACCTCCTCTCGCGACTCGCGAAGCTGCTCCAGGAAGGAATAGAAGTCACCGCGATATTCGGGAGTCTGACCGGCCTCGCTCTCAACGAAGGCAAGTGTGCCTCCTTCTCGACGTCGGAAAAAGGCCCCCGTCTCGAGGTTGGAGGCAAGGCGGTGAAGTCGGTGAAGACCGTTAAGGTTCTGGGCGTTCCCCTGGGCACAGAAGGGCCTGTGGACAACGGTAGGTCTGACGCGACCGTGGAAGCCGCAGCCAGGCTGGAAGCGTCGCCACTGAAGCCGCGCACCAAGTTCCGCGTCATGCAGACGATCGCGGCATCCGCGCACTACGGCGCGGCCTACTGCGCCAACTCGGCCGGTGGCTTTGCGAACAACTCCGTCCTTCGCACGGCTCTCTCCGCCTGCTTGATTCCTCGCTCAAATCGGGCGAAGAGCCCCCTCGCGACACTTACCCTTGTTGCGAAGGCGCACTTGTGCGATCCGGCATGCGCCTCCGGGTACAGCTCACTCCGCACCGCCGCGAAGCAATACCAGAAGGAGAGGTTTCGGCTGCGAATGGATGCCCTTCTTGTATCCGGGGCTGACGCCTCCTTAAAGGGCCCCGTCGGGCTGATATCCAATCTCCTTCGAGAGATACGTTTCCTGCCGGCGAAGCGGCACAGTTTCGAGTTGCTATCGTTCGAAGGTGCGACCGTGCCTTTTTCCGGGAAGGAGACACTGCACTTCGTCCGTGAGGGCCTGCGTCTTCGAGCGTGGCGCTACCTGACGACACAAAGGCAAGGCTACTCGGGTATCGAGAGGGGGGTGGATGTGCGCCTGCTGAACAGACTGTGGCAGAACCGCGCGACGGAGGACAGGCTCAGCTTTGCAATCCGCAAATGCATCGCAGGAGCGGTGTACTCTCGCGAGTGGTGCAACAGAAAATGGGGAACGGGTGACGGCGTATGCGAGTTCTGCGACGGTGGGACGCCGGGGACCCTGCTGCACTATTTCTGGGAATGCCCGGGACCGGGGGGCAGGTGGGTCAATCTACGTTGCCGACTCGACGTCGCAGGAGTGGCGGCACAGAATATGCCCCTATGCCTGAGCACACGGGGGATTCCCCCCATCGGAACCCCGCCGGTACTCGTGGAGAGGGTCCAGAAGCTGATCGGGACCATCTCCATCGAGATGGCGCAAGCGCAGCGTAATATCGCGACGACGCGCCCCTGGGAGCTTGCCTCCGCCGCGGCAGGGAGATATGACGTTGAGCTGGCAAGGGACAGCCGTGAGCTCCTCACGAAGCAGATCGGGACGCGCTTCGCGGCGACGCTAGTCTACTGGCTAAGGAATCTACGTTGGGTCAACACCCCCCCTCTCCCTACGACCGGCGTGGAACTCGCTTTGGATTTTGAGGCCTACACGCGATCCAAGCTGCCTGGGGAAACGTTTGCCGAAAAAGGGTTGCAGATAGGATATCTAACACGAGCCATCAACGACCTAAGCTTTGCTGACACGGGGGCCTCAGCCTTCCCCGGGAAGTGGCGTCAGGGTGTATGCTCTTTACGCTGCCTGGGTGCGCCGGCAATGCCGGGATTCACACACCGTCCACGTTTTGCAGCTGGACGGAGGACAGAGGCGATGTTAAACGGCATAGTAGCAGTTTGCTCCAAAGACAGCTGGAATGACGCCAAACCCGTGTACCCTCAGGACGTAGCCTTCGCTCAATGGAAGCTGAAGTTTCCCATCAAGGTGTTAGCCGCCGCCGTAGGCCGCGCAGTCGCGAGGAAGAAGAGGGCCCGCAGCGTTACAAGGCGGCGATCCCCCGCGAGACGAGCTCGCCCGCCGGCCAGAGCGCCCGCTGCAGCACCAACTCCGGTGCCGCCACTCACTGTAGCAGAGCCGCAACCTGCAGCGCGCCTCCGGAGCGACTTACGCCCGCCGTAGCAGTGCGAAGAGAAGTGAGGAGACCGGAAACTCCCCGGAGAGATGGTCCCTGCACTCTAACTCGTCTCTCTCTCTCTCTCTTCTTTTTAGGTGACAACCCCAAACATAGTGACAGCATGAACCGAAGAAGGAAAACAACACTGCCCAAACCTTTGTATTTTTACTCAAAAGACTTTCCTGCGAGTGCGAGGGGATGGTGGGGCTTCGTAGGAGGCATCGACAAGCGACTCAATGAGGTACGGCTTCGTAACGTGCCGCCCCCTCGAGTCCTTGACGTCAGCTCCAGCTTTCGTAGTGGCCTGTGTCGTGTAGCGTGCTACCGCAAGCTGCAGATACCCTGCCCTGAGCTGCTACTTCACGAAGACGCCCTTCTGCCGCAGCTCCGCTTCCTCCGCCTGCGCTCTCGCCTTGTGTGGGCGTAGCGCTTCGGAGCAGCGCGCGTTCCCTGTCATTTGGGAAACGATAAAGTAAGCAAGACACGAAGCGAAAGGGTCAACACATAATTAAGCTCCGAAACCATGTCAATCAAGGGTGGGCGGGTGGGAAAGCAAATTGATTTGCCCAAACAACCCAAGTACCCTGTACGTTTAGGTGCCTCAAGGATTCCCTCGATGAATCGGGAGAATTCTACTTCGGCACCTTGCACTTGTCACTTTGAACCAAGAAAGGTAGAAAGAGGAGCAGTGGCATTACTAGCGATGGGGTAAACCCCGCAGAGGCCTCAGAGAGTGAGAGAAGATGGCTACTGCGAGGTCACCACCTACCCCATTCCGCCAGTCAAGAAACTCCCGACCGCTCGTTTAATCTCAACAAAATTATCATCAGTGAGAGTCGTTACCGGCACCCGTGACGGAAGGTCAGCAGGATTATCAGCGCTCTTCACCCAACGAATAGAGAAAACAGCATCCAATTGACGCAAGAAAACTAAAGCACGAACAACGGCATCATTCAAGATTTTCGATGCCAAAGAACAGCCTTTCCGAGCAACACCGTGGACCGTCGTGTTGTCAACGACCACCGTGACCACAGCGCCTCTGCGCATAAGCAACAACGCCTTCACTGAACGCTCAAAAGCGAGCGCCTCCAATTCGTTTATGTGGAAGCTTTCGGTTTCCGACCATCTGGAACCCACGATTTCCACCGCGTTGGTCTGCTCGTCCACGAGCACGCCCCCCCAACCTTGAAGGCTGGCATCAACAAACACTGTGACGCGCGGTTTCGCACTCACATGTTTGTCCGGCAGTCTCTGCCGATCGAACACGCGACCAATCCAGCTCAAAAGCAATCCCTTCACCGACTCTGGAACCTGGACACGCGAATCAATGTTCCGCTCCCCACGATTCAGGGAGTTCGTCAAACGACGAAGGAATTTTAAGACAAAATAAAATTCCCCCAGAAAAACCCCCGTGACAGACGACGCGTGCATCAGCCGTCCGCCCAGTGACTCCAACTCTGACGCCGACATGTGACCCACTGCGAGAGCCTCGCGAGCGCGAGAAAGCTTTGAACGCATCTTTGCCGATATCCCGACCCGTCCGGACGCATGATCCCAGTCGACTCCGATGAACTCGTACCGGGTCGAAGCCGTCCTGGAGTCCGACGGCTTCCACGTGAGCCGAGCCTTCTTTGCAAACGCATCGAGATCGTTCGTCATCTGCACCACGTCATCTTTGGGTCCCGCGTAGCGGATGTTATCCACCCAGACGTGCACCGTCACCGACGCCGGGGCAGCCAACTCTTCGCGAACATAGTCCGGATGACCCGCAGCAGTCGATGCTAGAGTGTGCATCAATTCCGGAGCACACGAATGCCCCATCGGAAGACGCGTCAGCTCCCACCATTTTCCGGTGTCGTCCTGGAAGCGGAACAAATCGCGGGAATGATCCGGAATTTCGATGCCGTAAAATCCACAACGAAAGTCGCGCGTCGATCCGCACTCCTCGTTCACAGCACCCAAATACCTAGATACGTGCTCCAAAGGCACAGCAGCCTCGTATCCATCGACTTCGACCCAACCATTCGAATCGAAGGTCCACAGAATGAACCGCTGCCGTATCGATCCATCCTTCTCCTCGACCACTGTGAACGGCACATTCAACGAAGACCCTGGACCAGAAGCCGCGCGCGCTATGTCGTTGCTCTTCAACAGTTCTGCATGTGATGTCATCAGTCGCGAGGGCCGTGTCGTTGCCGAAGCGCTTCGTCCCCTTCTGACCGGGAAAAATGTTCGCCTCCACGTCTCATCAAACCGTCTCCGCGTAGCGTCGTTCATGCGACGGCGCAACTGTGAAACGTCCATCGGCTGCACGGAGTCCACGTGAAGAGGCGATGCCTTTTCCTCCTCCGTCCTTGGAAGATGCGTCCGCTTCCCGCGACGCAGGAGAGAATGATGTTGTCGTAGAAAATGTGATGGATCAAGGTCTATACGATCCGCCCGAGGTCGAAGGCTTTTGGATCGTTTGCGCTTCACAGGAACGCCGTCACCTCGGCCGTCTGCAGTACCCTCGCCAAGGCCACCGAGTTCGAGACGTACCGGACCGTCATGTCCGCCACCGTCGGATCGACGTCGTTGGCGTGTTTTGCCAAGCGAGAGATCAAATGTGCCGGAAACGGAGCCCCCCCAGCCTTTGCCTCCATCAAGTGGTCCACAGCACCTCGCTTGATCGAGTGAGCCGAGAACTGACTCATCGACGGGTCTGCTGCCCACATCCGGTCCAGCTGAGACGCCGTGATTTCCGACAACTGTTGAAAGTCGCCCAGGCTTCGAATCAACGCCGCAATTGCTGCCGTCAACGGTCACGCAATGACCACCAGCTTGCTCTTGCTGTACGGGTTCCGGCTGCGGCCCTTGGGCAGGTTGTGCCAATCCACAATCACCTCCTTGTCCGTCACCAAAACAAAATGGCGCCTGGCCAAATTGCACACGTCTCCCCAGCGCGAAGCCGTCTTCCATGCAACCAAAGCCGCCAGGCACACACGAGGGTCCTGTCGGAGAGCCCATTCCACCAGTGTATCTTTCGGCACCGCCAAGGACTGGTTCAGCGGGATAGCCGCCCCCATACCACAAAGCAAATTGATTTGCCCAAACAACCCAAGTACCCTGTACGTTTAGGTGCCTCAAGGATTCCCTCGATGAATCGGGAGAGGTGTTGTTTCTAATGAACGCAGTGCCTGCTGGCTTTTCCGTTCAGCCAGGTTCCTTGTTTAGGTAAAACCGCCACAGTTTGCGGTGACGAGCTCCTTGGCGGGGGATTCCTACCAAGGGAGGAAAAGAGAAAATCCACCCCCTCCTTTCCCATCTGGGTTTCTTTATTCAAAAACTTCTTCAAGAAGACTTGATGCCAGCATCAAACATGCATGAGAGGCAGTGCTCTGCCTGAACATTAAACTAAGATTTCCCCCCCCCCTAAAAACATCATACCACGAAAATCCTTCTTGAAAAGCGGCAAAGATCGTTTTTTCCAGCACTGCACTACCAACACAGGGACGAACAGGAGAGGGATTGGAGAGAAAATAATGAAGTCCAGATATATGATAGGGGGAGTTGATCGGCTTTCGCATTCTCCTCGCCCGATCATTGTCCAATCGTTCCATACCCTGTGTAGTCCAGCAATATCACAATTAAAGCGGTCTTGCGGAAGACGTGTGCGCCAGAAGTCAAGACAACTACTGCATTCATTTTACTTGTACTGAGGCTCTCAAAATATGAGCAGGTCTCAGAGAGTATTTAGGTGGGGGTTCTTTTGCTCCCTCACCTCAAAATCAGCACCATTACCAACGACCACCCACTGGTACGTCGGCCCCCTGCAGAAGCCGGCCTCGAAATATAGCGGGGGGTGTCTAGTTTGCTGGAGCGGGGTCGTACACCATACGCAGAGTCCTTGCACTTGAAGAACGATCGCTTGTGCTGTGTTGAGACTCACGCACGTGTATGTGGGTGGCTGCGGCTATCAACGTACCCCTTGTGGCCTTGCAACGCACCGTTTTTTGACAGCAAGGCTGCATTGCCACGCTGCTCAGTGCCTGACACGTCTTCGCAAGCCTACAAAACTGCACACACATCGCTATCAGGTATCTCCTCCCACTATCCCCCCAACCAATTTCACAACATGCTCTACACGATGGCTTGGGGGTGCCCGTTTTAGTCCTAGGTAGGTCAAAGATCTGCAATAGACACGGCCCCGCGAAAACGGTTTTTTTTTGGGCCGACATTGTTGTTCTAAATACCTACCCTCCCCCGTGTTTAAGATCATTTTTTTAGTAGGAAAAGAAACTTGTTTCTTTGAAGACTAATAATATTCCGAACGACAGGTTTGCCGCTCCCAATCCGTCCAGAGCTCCCAATCCGTCCAGAGAAACAAAGTAGCTTGCTTGCGAGCGCGATCTTAAACACAGGGAGCCTCTAGGAATGCCCCTTGTCTTTTTTCGTCTTCTGGTATTTTTCGTCTTTCGGTCGGTGCGCAAGAACCAACCGAAAACTACTTCCGGCCACGGCATTTTTGCCCAGATACATGATGGCATTGTCTTGTTTCATCTTTTTCACGGCACCAGGGAAAGCCTGCTACACGGGAGCCAAGCTTCACGTGTTCGGCGGTACTGCAGAGCCACGGGCCTACGGGTCAAGTGGCTACCGATTTCCCAAACTAAAGCATCACGGCTTGGCGCTCGCGCTGAACACAAGCTCGTCGAGACGGTCAGCCGCAGGGCAGAGCGGACGGGGTTGTGGCACTGTGCTGCCTCCGACTCAAGCTTTGCAAGCTGTGGTTAACCGTCACGTTCCTGGACCAGGAGCGGCCATTTTCTTTTTTAGACACAACGATAGCCCAAAGCATCTGCAGAATAACACGAAAAGCCTCTAGGCAAAAACCCGCTTTCACATTTCTTCTTTCTTCTTCATCTTTTTCAACCCCAAATATAATTTGGGGTTCCCAAGGCACAGGTGGCGGGCGAGTCGCGACTCGCCCGAGACTCGTTTTTACTCGCCCTGTCACTCGCCTTCATTCGCTCTTCACTCGCCCTCAGTACTATGCAGGGCCAATTGTTGTGCCTAGCGTTTAACCACAAAAATCTGGAGCAAATACCCCGCCGCCAATGAAACCCATTTTGTGGAGAAACGCGTGAGAAGTTTCCCGCGACGATGACGACCTGGAAGCTCCGACATGTGCTTTGTGTGAGAGCAGACCTTCACGAGGCAGTATTCTGTCCAGAACATCAAACTAAGGTTTTTTCACCCCCACCTTCTCCTGCAGTTGTGGTATGCGCCGCAACAGTCTTGAGCACCGTGGCATCGGCAAACACGTCGGAATCGAGGTGGAGTGAGCTCTTCGACGTGTGCCACCTTTGCCCACGAAGGGCGAGTACGGGGCAAGTGACCTGCAAGGATAGAATTCGGAGAGCAGGGAGGAAGGAAAAATAGATCTCGTCTGTACTAACGAGACTCGCCTTCACGAGTGCCTTTGTTTTCGCACCCGTCGACAAATTTTGTAGCCCGGTCAACCTGACCAGAGCGGTTTCTAATACATTTTTTGCTTGCGGAAAAGGGGGGTAGGGGGGAAGAATGTGGAGGAGGCGAGTCAAAAGGCGAGTTTGCGGGCGAGGGCCCGAGGCAAGTCTGGGCGAGTTGCGACTCGCCCGCCACCTATGCCTAGGGGTCTCAGGTTCCGCAGGGCGGAGTTCTTTTTTTTTTTTGGGATAATTAGCTTATAGCCAGCAAGAAACTTTTTATTTTACATAAGCGCCAGCTTAAAAGGAAATGCTCGACGATGCTGCCCGACAAAGAACAGAAGGGATCCCAAGTGCTGTAACTACCGAACCACGTGTTGAACGGACGTGAGGTCATACGGGTCTACCCCTACACGACAAATCACACAAACACAACAGGTCAAAGTCCTGAGTGAGAAAACAACACACGGTGGTGTAAGCGAAGAACAAATCAGATTGTGTTTGTATTGTATTTGCCCCTTACCTCTATATTTCCCCCCTTTCATTCGGAGTCGAAGCAGCTACGTCGAGTATTTTCGCTTATAATGGTGTTACCCACTAGGAGCCTGCACAACTTCTATCAAACTTCTATATTCAGGGGGGGTGTGTCACTTTTTATTTTGATATGTCAAAAATGACCTATGGCAGCGCACACAGTCACCAAAGGTTTCACTAAATCGACCAAATTTTGATGCTATGAGCGCAGGTGTCCCCGGTCTCTCTGTTCCCGAGGGTTTAGAAAAAAAGATGACCCCCCTTGGACGCGTTCAACCCGATATAATTATGTTTAGATCATACTGGGAGCGCGTGTGATACGTGTGATATGTGCATGTTGCTCCATTATTCACAGGGAATAAATAGCTATTTGTGGCTATAAGCTAGATAAAAAGATTTGAAAGGGCTATAAGCTAATTAAAAAGTTTCACTTTAGGTGGCTATAAGCTAAATAAAAAGTTAGCAGGTGGCTATGAGACAAAAAGCCCCTTTTTTTTTTCAGCCGCTGCTAAGCGAGTGTAGTGCATGCTAATCCATGTGGTTCATGTACTTAAAAGAACTCAATGCTAAGCGAACATGACGTGGGCGGCATAGAGAGAGTACGACAACTCTATGGCACCATAAAGTCCAGAAAAACCATGGTGAAGAAAGAAAACCAAAAATACCGTCATTTAAAGGCATGAAAAGACGCTGAAAGTAAATAATGTTGTCGACAACTAAAAACAAAAGAATAAACCAAAACTACGCATTTCTTCTCGGTACGTACCGTACATATTCTCTGCGGGGATGATGGATTCTTGGCCCCGCGCAGCTGGAATTTCTTTTTGGGGTGTATCTTATCTGTACGGTATAAAAAGTGGGAAAACGATTTTTTTTAACCAGCACGCACAAACAAAATAGTATTTTGCATGGGCCGCAAAATTACTTCACTCCTTCCATAAAGCTTTGTCAGTTTTTTGTCACGCAAACGCTTATTATGTCATGGCCCCCAAAACATGGGACAGCGCGAAAAACAGGATCAGCGATGCTGATAAATGAGACAAATGTTAACACAAATGGTCCTTAATCAAGTGGGTGACTGCTGCGCAACTAAAAGTGAGTCGGTGCGCAAGAGGAATGTTGTGCCGATGACGAAGGAGAAGGAAAAAGAGCAGCGCGAAGTGGTCTGAGAGCTCGTTAAAACGCTTTGGCACTGCCTTCTTTTGCTGCCTTCGTTGGTGTTGCCTTCAGTGCAGAAGGAACACCAATGGTGATGTCTGCACCTTCGCGAATGTCCGAGAACGAGTAGTTGCAGTAATTCACAGTGGGTTCCACGGGGTTCCCTCAATAGAACTGGGCAGAACGAACAAGGAATTCTCTGCAGAACTGGGCAGAACGAACAAGGAATTCTCTGCAGAAGTTTAGAGGTTCATCCCGACTCCGAGGCATTCCGGCCAGCTCCGATTCTGCGCTGTGCTGGCGTTCCGGACTCGGATGAGCTCGAAGCTCTACTCCGAGCTGCTCAAAGATGCTGTGCGCTTCCTTCCACGAGGGAGGCCATATTTCAGCGCGTGAAATATGGCTGGGGAGTGACTCAATTTTGCGACCGAGGCAAAATAATTATGTTTTCCAGTGTTAGAGAAAAATCCAGTTTTCCAGTGAATAGAGGAAAAATCACTCTCGTTTTTTATTGTTGGCCACGAGTGCCGGGAGGCCCGAGTGGCCAAACGATATATTCGAGTGCTTTTTTCCCTCCATTCACAGCGAATGAATAGCTGTGATTTTTAACGCCAACCGTGGGTTTCGGAGGAAACCGGCCGTACCTGCTTTGGGGAATCTTATTCGCCACCGGAAGCCGCCAGGCGTCGCAGTGTCGCTAGAAGCTGTATCACGAGGGGTGCCATTCCCCTTGCGAGGTACGGAGCGTCGTTGTCCCGTTCCTACACTCGCCACTCGCCGCTTACCACCATGCCCTGTCAGAAAGAAAAGTGAAAAATGAATGCAGATGACTTGCTTGCTTCCCATTCGCTGGGTGCTTTCAACGCTATCGCCTCAGATTCTCTGCAGTCTAGCTCACACTAACGACGAGCATTCCCCGTGTCTGATATATCCGGCGAGTCGTTGCATCCAACGGTCTCTTGGGTACTAAAACTAAAGAAACCGCAATTCCAAACCGCCAATGTTCTTTCCCTGCTCCCACTTTGTACGAGAGTATTTGTGTCTGAATATTCAATTACAAAAGAGTGAAATGTCGTACATGTCCGACATAGTTTCAAAAGTTGTCGTACATGTCCGACATAGTTTCAAAGTTGTCTTATATGTCCGACACAGTTTCAAAAGTTGTCTTATATGTCCGACATAGTTTCAAAGTTGTCTTATATGTCCGACATAGTTTTGCGACTACATGTCCGACATAGTTTCATTAGTTGTCTTATATGTCCGACATAGTTTCAAAAGTTGTCTTATATGTCCAACACAGTTTCAAAAGTTGTCGTAGGTGTCCGACATAATTTCAAAGTTGTCTTGCATGTTTGACAAAGTTTCAGAAGTTGTCTTACATGTCCGACATAGTTTCTGAGCATGTTCGACATAGTTTCATTAGTTGTCTTATATGTCCGAAATAGTTTCAGAAGTTGTCTTACACGTCCACGGCATAGTTCTCGGAGAACAGCGAAGCAAGCACCTTCTCGTCCGCCACTATTTCATTTGCAGCCGCCTTGCTCCGCCCGACGCAGTTGACTGGAGGGTTTCGTGACCAGTACCCGACACCGCCAGGATTCGAGCTGTTCGATAAGAACGGGCATCGTTGAAGGTTCTTCAGGACATCAATGAGGTTGAAGAATGGGGGTGATTACCAGACCTTTTCGCGCAGGCTCTGGGGGTGACGCCGCACTTGCCTGGTGTCTCTAAACGAGGGGTCGCGGACCGTGGAAAAATGAGGACACGTCACCAAAAACAGTAAAAACGATGAGGGGTGGAAATCGCTTTTCGGCATCGGCATCCGAGCATTAGGAGACGGGGTAAAACTGATTCAGCTTTACTAGACACTGGGTGATTTCTGTCTGAGGGGTCAATGGTTTCGGTTCCGCATCTACGACTACATGGCCAACTGTACGACAGAGCGATGATTCTGCTTGATGCCCTGCAGCAGGCGAGTGGGTCTCGTCGTCACCAACCAGTACTGCCCCTGGTCATTAAGGAGAGGGATGGATGTGACCGTGCTTCCTGGTGGTCTGCTTGATGCCCTGCAGCAGGCGAGTGGGTCTCGTCGTCACCAACCAGTACTGCCCCTGGTCATTAAGGAGAGGGATGGATGTGACCGTGCTTCCTGGTGGTCTGCTTGATGCCCTGCAGCAGGCGAGTGGGTCTCGTCGTCACCAACCAGTACTGCCCCTGGTCATTAAGGAGAGGGATGGATGTGACCGTGCTTCCTGGTGGCACTGTGTTCGTCAGCTTCCCACTGAACGTTCCCCCTTGTACCCATCTTGCATGTGAAGACGGGGAGTTGAACCTTGAACGCGCACGCCATCAGCAGCAGAGTTATGGCATCCGGGGGTGTGCCAACCCTATTCTGAACTATCGCTTCCGCCCATCTGCCTTCAAATCGTTGCACAATATCCGCACTCAGGGGCTCCGCGAATAGATTCTTCTGCAAGCGGGCATGGGGGTTAGCTTTCTCTCGGAACTGAAAGAAATACCAAAAGTTAGCTGCTGTTAAGCAGCTGTAGAAGGACCCGTTCTTAGGTGCGGTCGGTGAAAGTTTCACCCCCGCTCTTACTATGGCTTCGCGCAGCTGACGGGAACAAGTTTCACCCGCCACAACCTGTCCATTCACTTCCTCTGTGTGCTGTCTCACTGGCCGCACCAGAGCTTCGTCCCCGTGCGTTCTGGCCTGTGCTTCATTGCGACAACCAGTCCATTCACTTCCTCTGTGTGCTGTCCCACTGGCCGCACCAGAGCTTCGTCCCCGTGCGTTCTGGCCTGTGCTTCATTGCGACAACCAGTCCATTCACTTCCTCTTTGTGCTGGGCGGTGTAGATATATATAATCCTGGCGGCGTCTTCCTCGTTCTCAAATGGAAGCTCGTCCACTGTAACGAGTAGATCCATTTTTCACTGCAGAACAGATACAGAGGCCACCCCTGCCTGTGACCAGTGACAAGGGTACCCAGGTCGGCCGTGGGGGGTGTTTGGGGGTTTGTTTGCGCACGGCTATTTCGCCGTCCAGTCGCCCACGTGTAAACGTAAAAACTCATTCTCGATTCGATACTCGAACTCAACTTTTGTGGTACATAATTTGGCTCCAAAAGCAGTCGAACTCAACTTTTGTGGTAATGTGGTTCAAAAGCAGGTTCAGAAGGTACGTGGTTCAGGGCGTGCGTAAGCAAAGTGATAGGATAGCTGGAGAAGTCTTCAGAAGGTGGTGAGGGTCATGACTGTGTTCTGCCAGAAGGACAGATGGTGAGTAACCTAAAAGTATATACGACAACTTCTGAGACGTTCTGGCCTGCAGACACGAATTGCATTCCTCGGACAGCAGGTCGACTTCTTCGGCTTCGTCTCTGTCGTCGTCGTCGGAAGTCTCGTCGGCGCCTCTTGTGGCAACCCTGGCGGGTAAGCCCATGAAGGTATACCAAAGCTATAGGACATAGAAGACAACTCTTTAAACAATGTCGGACATGTAAGACAACTTCTGAAAGTATCTCGGACATGTAAGACAGCTTCTGAAACTTATGTCGGACATATAAGACAACTTCTGAAACTATGTCGGACATATAAAACAACCTTTGAATCTATGTCGGACGTTCTGAAACTATGTCGGACATGTAAGACAACTTTCAAAACTATTTCGGACATATAAGACAACTCTGAAACTATGTCGGACATGCTCAGATAGTGTGTCGGACACGGTTAGACACTTGTGAAACTATGTCGGACATATAAGGCAACTTCTGAAACTATGCTGGACATGCTCGGAAACTGTGCCGGACACGGTTAGACAACTCTGAAACTATGTCGGACATATAAGACAACTTTTGAAACAATGTCGGACACACATGACAATTTTGAAACTATGTCGGACATATAGCAGGTTGAATTAAACTTTCCACAATCACGAAACTTTCTCGGACATATAAGAGAACTCCTGAAACTATGCTGGACATATAAGACAGTTTGTTCATTAAAAAAAAATCTCAATTTGTCGCAAAAAGTCCGTCAACACACGCCTGCCAGGCGGTCTCGTCCGCCAGTCAGAACGCCCCCAGCTGCGCCACCATCGGCGCAGCAATCATCTTTGACTGGGCCACGGCTCGCTCCGCGCCCACGGCGCAATGACTTGCGCCCGCCGTCGTAGTACGGGATTGTAGTGGGGCGACCGGATACTCCTCGGAGAGATCGTCCCGGCACTCTCACTCGTCTCTCTCTCTCTCTCTCCTTCTTATTGGAAACGCAATGAGTGAGGCCACCTCTTGAAACCCTCGGGAAACAGAACGCACCCACGGGAATCGATGTTGGCACCGAGGGAATCACCGCCGCACGCACTCATTATTTTCTTTCAAACGTTGTTGCGGTTCTCCTGTGTAAATAGGAACGCAAAACTTGCCTCATATACGACCGAACATGCAAAAGAAATCTCCCTCTCAAAACGAAATTGGTGTCTCTATGGCGGTTGACTTGTTGAGTTATTTTGCCTGTTGAAACTCTACGAACAACTCGAAGTGATCTTGAGTCTATCTTGAGTCTATCGACAGTGTTGTTGTCAAGTTCAAATCTACTACTACTATAAGTAACTATCATGCATACGACGGATTCCGTCGGACTCACACGGAATATAACTACACGGACTCAGAATTCCGTGTGTTTCCGTGGTCAGCCTGTGGATGTTTTAAAATACTCAGTATTTCTAGTATTCTTAATTTTCCGCAGGCTAAGTAAAATACCATACCCACCCCCTATGTAATTGAGACACTTTTTGGGCTCAACGCGGGGTGTTTCAATTACCAGCGTGTAGGAAATGTACCGATGGAAACACCACTAGACTGAAAATTGCTCGGAAGAATATTGGCCAGAAGAATGCTCTTTAGGTCACGTCGCGGGCGACAGCAGCGGCACAGTGCGACCCATAGCTTACTCGCTGTTCAGCCTCCTCGCAAAGACACGGCTCGAGACACGGAGGCGAGATACTGGATACTGAGTGGGTCGGAAGTGGCGCCAACGACAGCGAAGACAGCTCATCATGTCGGCACTACTCTTTTGTCCACGATCTACAAAATTCTTACGAGGCATTCTGCAAGCTTCCCAAGGAGATACGTGGACCTGGACATATTCGGACCATTCCACACGAAGAAATGCAAAAGCCAGAATCGTGGTGAGTCGCATGAGCGCCTTCCAGACAACAGATACAGGACATATATATATATATATAGGTAGGCAGTTTCAGTAGGTGGAGCTTGCCCAACTGACTCACTGACATCGACCGAAGCATGAAGGAGACCGGAAGGTGTACGTGCAGTATAGCATTCTGGGCAATATATTGAGCTCTGTTGCGCCCTGTCTGCACTTGTCAACCTGCTCCGCGCCATTGCCAGAACCAACTCTTCAACCACGAGTAGGAGTCAGGAGGCTGTTTCCAGAGATTCCATCTGGACAGACCTGAACGAGCTGATCCAAGGATTGGAAGCAAACGAGAGCAATTTGCAAGAGCGCAGAGTCTTATCAAGGCCAGCTGTCGAAATCCCCAAGCTTAAACGGGGCACGGGCTTGCAGAACAGTCGAGTTCAGGAACAGCGCTGTCGGTTGTCCGAAGCATGGTTAGAACTCGTCGTGCTCCAGGTTCATTTCCACAACTGGATGGACCTGCCTTGTCAGTGCAGGTGTCACCGTCACAAAGGAAATAGCGCTTGAAAGTGAGACACTTTTGGGCCAGCGACGAAAATAGGTGTCTCAATTACACGAGGGGATAGTTACCGAAAATACTAAAAATACTGAGTATTTTACGTTGTAAACATCCACGCGGACCTCACGCCTGGGGTCCGTGCGAGAGTTGTCGTTGTAAAAAAAAGAATTGCGCAGATTTCGTCGGAATGCAAATGTACTACGTTTTAGCCCTTTACGGACGAGAGACATAATTTTCTTTATCCGTGTAGTTCATCCCCAATCACACCCCCCTCCCATGCATGAGAGCAGTGTTCTATCCTAAGTATCAGGCCAAGATTTCCCCTTGCGGGCAGGGGGATTTCGCGGCAGCTGAGGCTCAGGTGGGAAGAGGGTAATTGGCCACGAACTAAACTGATGGTGAACTCACCATTGCCGTTTTCCAGGGATTTATATATTTTGGGGACTTCGCCATCATTTTTTGGGGTCGGAAACACTGCAGGATGTGAGACTGATAGGTGAAGCGACCAAAGACTTTAGTGACTTGAGATTGGCAGTCGGGATTGCCAGTACACGAAAAGCTAAGCAAACCGACCGCGTCTGCTGTCTCCGGCTGCATCGGCAATTCGACAATTAGTATTATTGCAGACCTGCCGAAATTCCTCATGGATTGCGTAAAAAATGAGGTTCGTAAGCTTTATGTACTGCACCGAAGGGAGCATTTTCGGAACAACGGCTGCACGCCTGAAGGTTAACCACGAGAACCAATCGAATACAGTGCTAGCGCAGGACAACCGAGAGGCTTGCAGGCTGCGGGAAGAAGCATCCATTACCTCATCGTTTTGTTGCTATTGTTCGGTTGATGCTGAATGTCCGCTGCCGTTCACCAGTGCAAGACCCCGTCTCCAGAAGTGTTCCCAACACAAGTCAATCGCGCCAAAAAAATGGGCTGGGTTCCACACAAGCGCTGCTTCCGCCAAGGAAGCAATCTGACCCGGACTGGGTGTAGCCTCGAACGTCCTTGAAGATTTCTTTAGCCGGAAAAGGGGAATGCTTTTTCGAAAACAAACCCCCTCCGAAAAAAGAGGGGAAAACAACCAAAAAAGTCGATATCTACAAGGGTCAGCCAGGGCGCGTGTATACGTTTTCTTCCTTTTGCGTATTCCTCTCGGTTCTCGATACAAAGTTGGGACTCCTACCTCTCCTTCTTTTTTGCAGGTTTAGAGCCCGGCTGTTAGTTCGAAGCAGTGCAGGACAGTTGGTTCCAGTGAGTCGGCCTTGTCAGTGCGCTTCGAGGTTCGTTCACGACAGCTTGAGCTGATCGCGGAAGCTACACATGTGAAATCCCGGGAAAGACGATACATTGTTCTGTCAAGGTTCACGTGTTCTGCGGTGCTGCAGAGGCCTACCGACTTCCCAAACCAAAGCATCTGAAGATGTACCTTGGAGCTTCTGACACGAGCCCGTAGACACGGTCAATCAGGGGCATAGCGGATGGGGTTGTGACACTAAGCTTTTGCATGCTGCGGTTGAACGGCACGCTGAAGCCCCGGAGTCCGGAGTGAGCTTTTTCTTGTTCCTCCGGCCCGCGGGGAATATTGATGTGACCTCTCTCAGCGGTCTGACAAAACCCTGTTTCAGAAAGGATCTGCTTTCGTGCCTTGATGCTCGGCACTATCGATTCCGGCCATTTCTTGACCGAGAGAGTACCCCCGCAGAAGAAGTGTCCCGCGCGTCTCGAAATTACCGAAGCGCCGCCTCTCGGAGGGGGGTCGCAGCATTACACTCGAGTCACTATCTGTCCGCAACAATAGGAACCATCACGAGTTGCACCACGACGAAAACGCGCCAAAGTGACTCGTCAGCATGCCGATGACTCCCCACGAACACAGCAAGAGTCCCAAATCTCAAAGGAGGAAATGTGTCTGTAGCCCACAAAACACAAGTTCGCACCGGGCGTAACACCGCGGCACGAAACCTCATGTGTTTCGTGTGGGGCTACAGCGCTCCTTTGTTGTTTGGAACATGCGTAAAGCTGGCGCTTGTTCAATAAATTGGCGCGAGGGCTCTCCGCCGTGAATGCCGGTATCCTCTATAACTCGCGGCTCTCTTGTTACCGACATCTTCCCTGTGGCGCGTCTAGCGACGTTTCGCTCTCTCTCTCTCTCTCGCTCTCTCTCTCGTTCCTCTCGCACTGCGCCAGCGTCAAAAACGAAGACGTCATTGGCCGTGCACACCCACAGGGTCCCTTTCTTTCCTCCCATGTTGTTTGCGGGCGTCGGGAAGAGTTGTTGACGTGATCTATGCCCGGCATAAACTTCCCCTTTCTCCCGTTTTCCTGTTTTAGCGGTTTATTTTGGAAGACACGAGCTCAGCATCTGGTTTCGCTGCAAGAAGGCTTGCGCATTGTCCAACTGTGTTGCTGCGACCAGTAGAGAGTCACGCGCAAGGGAGTTGTTGCTGGGGACGCCCCACTGCACATTGGAAACTGATCTCAATACGAGGAGGACGGCTGCGTGGTGGACTATACCAACACCCCCCTCAAGCCGTAAAAGCAAAGCCTGCACCGCACTGTCCTTGGTGGGACCAGACCTGGCCCCTTGTGTTCTCTGGCACGTTACGCTCGTTACAACTTGCGAAAGGCACGGGATGGTGTGCCTGAGGCGGTCGGACGGCTTCTGTTATCTGCTTGCCTGCAGGGTTTTCTTTGACGCACACATCGAACGTGGCCGTCTTCGGCTTCTTCCGTTGGCCCCGCCGCTCGGGCTATTTTGGCATGAAACTGACCAAAGCAGGTGAGTTCCACTAGCGCGTACAAACAAAGCAACCATTGGCATCGTTGTGGACAGGGAGCCCGCGAAAGGGAAGTTCTTCCAACGGTTCGCTAGGAAACCCCACTACCTGATTGGGGTCCATTCCAGTTGGGTTAAACGTGCTATTCTGCACCTCCTCTGTGCACAAATTCCCCCAGTGTGAGGTACAGCTCACTTTGGTCAATCGCGGCGTCTGATGGTGCCACGGTCCACCATGGTCTATCAGGTCCATCCCTATTCCTTAGAGTTTCGTGGAATTGCTTAAAGCTGTCAATCACGGTGGCCTGCATTATCACCTGGTGACAAATACAAGCCATCGCTACAGATATTCTGCATTCTGACCACTCACGGTACACCATGGTCTATCAGGTGAGAGATGGGCCGGCTCACGTAGCTGTACGGTCCGCCGAACACGTGAAACTTGACTGCCGTGCAGTACATTTGTGTCCGCAATTAGTGCCGCAAAAGAGGAATTCGCTAGTTCCGTTCAAACGAAAACGCAGAAGTTCAGATGAAAATGATGCCGAAGTAGAGGTCCACTCCCTTTACCCCCTTCACCCCGCAGGTAAAAGCAAACCGCGCTTTTGTTGAACACCGCACCACAAAAGCTAAAGCAAGCAACCGTCGGAGCTGGTCGGCGATGACCCTCCATTTTTTACTTTTAGCCTGCGCGGCAGCCACTGCTGCGGCTGGCAATGTGCATTTGCATGACGACGGGATGGATTTGTACTGGAAGTTAGAAGAGAATGACACAGTCGTCGTGATCAACATGACGTGCCCGTCGACCACGCAGTACTGCTCGGTCGGGCTCGGGGAGAGCATGAGCGAGGCTGACACAGTGCTGTGCTCTGTCGTGGAAGCTAATGGCACCGTCGTATGCTACGATGGGAGTGTGACCGGCCATCGTGTACCAGCACAGGATGTCCAAGGCGACGTTGCTGTTGAGTCCTTCAACGTTGACGGCTCGTGGAGCGTAGTCTTCAAACGGGCTGTGGACACAGAAGACGTGGCAGGGGACCAAAAGTTCAACCTGAACGGACTGCCTCAGAGCATCATTTGGGCAGTCGGAGACCTCGACAGCACCGGCAGTTTTTCGAAGCACGGCCGCAGTGACAGAGGCATCGAGAAGGTTGTGTGGCGCCCCATAGCCTTTGAAGCAGAGCCGCGCGAATTCGAAAGCGGCGTCGGCATGGCTGTGGCTTGGGAAGTAAGGGTCGACGCGTCGGTGATGCTCGTCAACGTGACCTGCCCGCGTGCGGAGGTCTACTGCGCCGTGGGCTTGGAGGGTGAAGGTTTCACTGACGTTTTGCTGTGCTATTTGGAAGACGGCGCTGCGCTGTGCGTGGACGGCGTGGCCAACGCGACCGGCGTCCCGGCTCCGGATGGCACCAGCGACGTTACTGTGATCGCGCATGCCGTGGCTGAGGATGGGAGCTGGAGTGTGCTGTATCGCCGGTTCGTTTCCACTGCCGATGACGAAGACGTTGGGTTCTTTGTCAACGGAGCTGAGCAGAGAGTGACGTGGGCTATCGGAACAGTCACAGCGGACGCTGGCGGGGTTGTGCTCCAGAACATGTCAACGGCAGAAACAGGGGAGCTCGACGTCGTGTGGCGGCCGTTTGCATTCGACAGACAGTTGCGCCACGCGTTCCACGAGACGATGGAGATAGAATGGGAGCTGATCGAGGACCGAACTGTGATTGCCATCAACATGACCTGCGGCTCTGAATACTGCGCGATCGGTCTGGGAGAGGACATGTCAGATGCCGACACGATGACGTGTTGGAAGCCGCTGGGGGAGAGGCAGACTCCGGAAAAACGATCAACGGCCCCGCCATAGGCTTCCTCTCAGCAATTACGAAAGAAAACGGGCTTTCGGAAATCGTCAGCAGAGGCAGAAAGTACAGATGCTACCAGAGCCACCACGCTCTGTCCGAAACGCTACACGAGGCAATAGAGGACTACGTACAGACATACTACCCCGCAGGCAGTGACACAACCTCATTCGAAACGGAGCTCAAAGCCGAAATATCACGAAGAATGGCGGCTCTACCACCTTCAGACGACGAGAAATTGAATACAAAGGCCACAGCCGAACTAGCTGTCATTAAACAACACCTGGTCATCTTACCAGTAGACAAAACAACGCACGATTTTGGATACTGTTGCAAAGCCCAATACACACACGCGCTACGGCAACAACTCGACGCAAACGAAACATACGAGAAACAAACGATCACAAAAACAGAAGTAGAGAGCAACCACAAACGTATAATGGCAGAGCTCGACCTACCGTTCCACAAGGGACTACCACACCTCTACGGCTCCATAAAATTACACAAAGCAGAACCATCTTTCCGTTGGATAGCCGGTGTCGCCGCAGAAAAAAACAAAAAGCACCG
Source organism: Diplonema papillatum (assembly GCA_030068145.1). Taxonomy (NCBI): domain Eukaryota; phylum Euglenozoa; class Diplonemea; order Diplonemida; family Diplonemidae; genus Diplonema; species Diplonema papillatum. Next base: position 206,932 of record JAPJBO010000172.1, on the reverse strand, counting down.
CAACACAAAACGCGAGGCACCCAAAGCAACCCTCACAAATGCCCACCTCGAACTATCAGGCCTATTGAAAAGCGTGATGAAAGCCCTCAAACGAAAAGACGAACTCAACTTCCGCCGTACAGGAATCAAACGTGTATGGTTTACAGAAGGACCAGACGACATCACCCTGCACATAAAGCAGAACCTCACCCGCCTCCGATACAAAATCCCAACTACACACGACTTCGAGGACATGTACACAAGGCTACCTCAGGACAAGATAGTGGAAGAAGTATGCGAAGCGATCGAAGAAGCTTTCGAATTCGAAGAACAGAACGGCAACCCTAACCTAACACGTGGAGCGAAACAGAAAGGCAAGAAAACCTTCACCTTCAGCCGGCAGACGAACGACACGAAGCGCGCATACTCCAGAGAAGCAGTCAAAGAACTACTTGCAATCATTATCGGTAACAGCTACATAGCACAAGGCGATCAAGTACTCAGGCAGACCGACGGCATACCTATGGGCGGTAATGCTAGCTCGGATATAGCAAACCTTTTCTGCTATCGGATCGAGAAAGCATACGTAGACAGCCTCGTAGATGAAGGAAAGATCGAAGAAGCGAAGGCACACGCACACACCTACCGCTTCATCGACGACTTCCTCAACTTCGGGACCACACCACCACCGCAGCACCTTTACAACATGCGGTACAAAAACACAACTACAGCACACGACGACGTAGTATTTCTCGGAGTCCGGATACGCGTCGAACGTCCGGATCCTCCCCACGCACCGCACATCCGCCTCACAATACAACCGAAAAACTACGGGACCCGCTATACCCACCACCTAACAACGGCTCCCAAGGCGCAAGCGAGCGGGATCTTCAAGGGCGCGCTGATACGAGCAATCCGACAAACGAACCACCTACAAGACCTGCGTGTAGAAATACAGAGGAGCGTATATGCCATGATCGACAGAGGTCACAACCCACGGGTACTATACGCACCCTGGAACGCATGGCTCACAGAGGAATTCGGCAACCTGCCACGACTCCACAGCCAGCTCAAGCCGTTCCTTGGATTCTGCGTAGCCCGGCACAAAAAACGCCAACCACGCATCAACGAACCGGAGTACGCCGGCAAACACAGGCCAACCAACTTCTTCCCAGCCCACTTACCGAGCGAATCACCATCCTCCGTTGACTCTCCATCACAACCCACACCCGAATTAACCGTCACGGAACGAGTAGCCAGCCTCGTTGCAACCATCACCATCGCCGCAGCAGTAGCAGCCAAAACGAAGCGGAAACACCCACAGCAACTTCGCAAATACACGACAAGAAACTCTTGCTTCCTGCAAGCGTCGCTAAACCTCATAGCAGCGACACACTTGTCAAATCAAATACGCAAGTACACCGACTGTCCACAACACCAAACAGGCCCATGCACCCAAGACGTGAACGAATGGATAAGCGGCAGGAAAACCCAAAACGTCGTCCAAAGACTCTTCGAGCACATGGACACACACCTCGGCGACGGAGAACAACACGACCTAGAAGAAGCCTTGCTTCAACTACTCGCTGCGATAGCGAACGAAAACGAAGAACACCGCACGTGCCAACCAAACTGCAGCGACGCCTTCAACGAATTATTACACCTACAGACGACAACAATCCATTGCAACAACTGCGGCTACATCAAAACAGAAGATCAACCCTACAGCATGACAATCCTCGCAGTACAGGCCAGCACCGCTCAAGGATGTCTGGACAGTTTCTGCAAGAAAAGCACCACCAAAGATTACAGATGTGACAAGTGCAAAAAGACAAAGACAGCAGAAACGCAAACCAGTATCCGAGCAGCACAAGACACAGTACTACTGTGTCTTAGACGGAACGAGTTCGCAAACGAAAATCGAACCCCGGTGGCAGCTGATCCCACCCTCAACATTCCGGACTACGAACACAACACCATCCACAAACGTAACCGCACCCCTTTCACAGACCAAAACTGGACACATTACAACAACTAAACCACCTCACACTCCCGGGAACCTACGTACACAACGTACATGTTCCTGTACACGAAAGAAGACCTCACCGACACGGACCCTACACAAACACTCGAACTGCTCGAAGAATTGCGAGGGGACACCCCTACCTCAGACGACGAAACCTCATCCGAAGAAACAACACAACATGAAGGAACGTTGATTTGGGCATGCCCAGCCTGCAAAGCAACTACCACGGACGCAGGCAACAAGTTCAAAGGCGCCAAAGGCCTCCGTACACACATGCTTCACTGCAAAGAGATGACTCTAGCAACAAGCCCAGTACGAAAGGCGGCACAGAAAGCCCTCGGAAAACGCAAATGCCCATACTGCAACAACGATGGACGGACCGCAGGGAAAGCGCGCTTCAAAAGTCTACGCCACCATATCTCAAAGTGCGAGAGAAACCCAGCGGTATCGCACACGCTCAAGGCTACGAAAAAGAATAAGCAAAGTAAGCGAGGAACTTAATTTCATCATCCACGGCTGCCTCGTGCAGCTAGAGAACCCCGACTGTGGAGGACAACAAACAGTCAAATAAGGCCTTTTTAAAATAAATTTTTTACATAAGCGCCAGCTTGAAAGGAAATGCTCGACGATGCTGCCCGACAAAGAACAGAAGGGATCCAAAGTGCTGTACCTACCGAACCACGTGTTGAACGGACGTGAGGTCATGCGGGTCTACCCCTACACGACAAATCACACAAACACAACAGGTCAAACGTCCTGAGTGAGAAAACAACACACGGTGGTGTAAGCGAAGAACAAAAGGGGATGAAGTGGAGCAGGGAGGCCGCGGTGGAGTGGGTGAAGCGGGCGACGGGGCTCCAAGTTCCGTCCGCTTTCCATTTTCGTCCGGACAATGGTCGGCTGCGGCCGATTATCCGTTTGGCAGGGATGCCGGCGCTTCCGCGGACGCGTACCTGAGGTCTCTGTTAGGGGCCCTGGGGGGCGAGGAGCCGCCGAGCGGGACGGCGCAGTGGGTGTTGGCTTGGTTGGCGTGCGCGTCCGCGCCCACGGCCGCTTCGAGGAGCTGGTACGCTCAGTGTCGCCGGCCCACCACGAAGGCCCCTCCCCTCGGCTGCCTGGCCGCTCCGCTGACGCCGCGCACTCGGACTCGGCGGTCGAATCAACATCGTAGTGCTGCACACATTCATGGCGGAAGTCATGCAAGAGAGACGACGGCTGGAGAGAGAAGGAAGAGACCGGGCAGTCGGCCACCCCTGGAGACAACTGCACCCTGACGACTGCCCCCCGCGCCGGCTGAATTTCGAAGCGATCGCTGGACCGGGGACCTTCACGGCGGTCGCAGGAGAGAGGTGGTTCCGGGCGCTGCAGTATTGGCTGGATGGGATGTGCTGGTCGGTAGCGGGTGACGTCTCGACGGCAGAGCTCGCAGTAGACTTCGAAGTGTACACCGGGCTCGATCTACCGGGCAGTTTAGTGGCGACGACAGGTGGGACGCCGCTGTGTATCCGTGCGAGAATGTTGGCGCGGATGCTGAAAACGATCGGGGAAGCGCTTGAGCGGAAAGGGGTGGGGCCGCTTCTGCCGGGTAGAAAGCTGGAGAAGATAGGTTCATTGAGAACGGTAGGGGCCCCCCCATGCCTCACGGGCTACGAGATGAGGCCAATTTTCCGCGGCGGCGAGGAGACGATGGGAATCTTGGAGACGCAGCTGAAGGCGAGCCGGCATGCGTTCACCGGCGAGGCGTGGGGGATGGACCTTTTCCCGACGTACGGAAGAGAAAGGGCGGAGCGTGCGGCGAGATGGGCGGCCTTCGATGACGCTACGGAGAAGAAGAGAGGCAAGAAGTCGGCTGTCGTCGGAGGGGATCCGTGGCTCGTGCCGGAAGGGATTCCCCGACACGAAAAGTGGGGTGAGCGGGTGTGCCCCGGGCACCAAAAGGTGAAGTGCGACGTGTGCAAGCGCCGGGGCAAGTCGGTGGCGTGGTGCTGCCAGGCCCATCACAGGGAGGGTGATGGCCTAGCCGTAAAAATGTGTGCCGAGCACCGGATGACGCAGTGCGCCACGTGTAAGACGACAGCGGAGTGCTGTCGCAACCATCACCACCGATGCCTCGACCATGGCATGCCGACGTGCGACGGCTGTAAGAAACACGCCGACCTGAGGAGTAGGAGACCCGGGCACTGCTGCAGGAAAGGGCACCACCGGGCGGCCGTGGCGAGAGGTGAAGAAACAACAACGGAGAAGAGGAAGGCGGAGCCGGAGGGTCCCGCGCCAGCGCCGAGACAGGCGAAACGTGAGAACGTGGTGCTCGTTCTGCCGGAAGCAGAGGAAGACGAGCGAGAACCCGCAACATCAACGCCGACATCAGCAGCGAAGGTCGGGAAGACGGCGCCAACGCCAGCGAAGAAGCGGCAATCAGACTCCGCGGCGGAGCCGGTACCGAAAAGACGCAAAGGACGCGTCGATGCGCCACGACCATCGCCCAGGCGCCGAGAAGAAGCAGATATCGACGCGCAACCGATGAACCTCGACGAGCAATCGAAGAAGAAGCGAAGCACCAAACGCGCGCCTGAGCGCGACGATCAAGACGAGCTAAAGAGGCGAAAGCATGACACTTCACGTGCGAAGAGATAACCGCGCAGTCGGCGATGCAGATTATCGCCACAGATTCTTTGCATTCTAATCCAAACGGACTCGGCGGATTACGCCGCTTTCTCCGCCGCCGCCTCAACTGCCGCCATTTCTGCTGCTGCTGCCGCGGCCGACCCCTCCGCTCCGCTGCTGCTCCGCGCACCCCCTCGGGGATTCCGCTCCCGGGAACACCGGAGGGGGACGAAGAGGTCGCCCGGGCCCTGCAGGTCGACGTGCAGGACACACCCGCGAGGCGGGTGACGTTTGCGGAACGCCCGGACGACATCCGGCGCCTGGAGAGCCAGGTGGAGCGCCTCACCGCGATGGTGCTGGCGCTCGTGGAACGCTCCTCGCCCCCAGCCCCTCAGCGTCCATCTGTCCAGCGCGGCATGGAGGTGCCGCCTCCGCCTCCCCTCGTCGATGCCTCGCGCGTCCCGTTCGGGTCTCACCACGCGGGGGCAGGCCATACTCCGGCGCCCTTCTCTGCCCCCCAGCCGCCGGCTCCCGTTCCGGCGCCGACGCAGCCCTCCCAACCGGCCCAGGAGAACCTATTCGCGGGGCATCATTTCTCGGCACCCTCCCAGACGGAAGTTTTTCAGCAGGACCCGCTCGACGCGCTGGAGCGCGGGTCCGTTCAATCCCAACCAGCGCTGATCACCCCGGGCCCCGGGCTCCTCGACCCCCGCGTGTGGCTGTCCTACGGGCCGGTCGAGAAGTCGCTGCTCCTCGTCCACATCCGCGATATTTTTTGCGGAAGTCCTCAATGGGTCGCAGGCCACGAGGAGGACGAGGTGCCCGCCTACCTGCGCCGGGGGTTCCAGGCGATGCGGAAGGCGGACGAACAGCCGGCGAAGCCTGCCAGGTCGCGGGGGTCGGGGTTACAGCCGACAAGGCGCGCTGCCCCTCCCCACAGCGCAGCCCCCCCTCCTCAGGCGGACGGGGCACGCGCCGGCAGCAGGAGGAAAGGGTCTCGGTGAGTGTCTTGGACCGTTTCCCCCCACCTCCGCGCGCGACATCCGGTGGTCGGGCGCTTTTGTTGGAGCCTCCGCTGTCGAACGGCGAGCGGGAGAGACTTGTTGGCAAGGCCAACTCGTACATCGGCGACGCGCTGGCGTTGTCGACGCGACGCGGCGTTCACTCGGTGTACCGGCGTTTCCTAGAGTTCCGCCGTCACTGGGAGACGCGATTCGGTACGCCGTTGGACGTTCCGACGGCGGTCGTTCTGTTCGTGACGCGTCTCTTGTCGCGCGAGCCCAACAGCATCTCGACATCCACCGCGGTACAGTATGTGGTCAACATACAGTCCGCGGAGAGGCGACTCGGTCGGCCCATAGAGAGCCAGCTGGTTCGAGACTTCGTCCGATCCCTGAAGAGGGCGGGTGCCTTGCGTCCCGCCAAGCAGGCAGTTCCGGCGACGAAAGAAGATGTGGCGCGCGCCGTGCGCCTCGAGACGGATCCCGTGATGCGTCTGGCCATCACTCTCGCGTGGCAGGGAGCAGCCCGGGTGGACGACGTTCTCACCAGGGAGGCCCGGAACGTGACCGAGAGCCCCGACTTCTGGTCCGTGAACTGGGTCGGTTCGAAGTCGGACCCCTTCCGTTTGGGACAAGTGACCGGCGTGGTCCTTCCACCGGAGGAGGACGAGACTCTCCGATCTCTCCTCCGCTCCGCACGCCCGGGTCAGCGCATTTTCGCGGGCGTGACGTTCCGCCGCGTCGTAGCGGCGTTGAAGAGGTCGAATCAGGCCCTGACGGGGCACTCTCTCCGCCGGGGGGCGCTGTTTCGCCTCCTAAAAATGGGCGTCGACCTCGACACGCTCCAAAGGGTGTCCCGCCACGCGACCCAGGACGCTTTGGTACGCTACCTCCCGGAGGCGGAGGTGCCCCTCGTCCGGGAGACGGCATGCGCGTCGGCAACCCTCCTGTAAGCCTCCCTTTGGAGCCGGTTTTCCCGTATAGGCCACCGAAGAGGGCTCCTCGTAACCCCCTGTCCAAGTGCTATCCTGGACCCGATGCCTTGTCGCAGGATGTGCCCCCCCCGGCTTTTTTGGAGGCGGTCTTGCACCATGGGGACATCAGTGATGCCCCGCCGTCGGAGTTTACGCCTTTCGTCACGGTCGCCTACGGGGGCGACCTCATAGTCAACGAGCTTGCCGCTCCTCCGGCCCAGCGCAGCTCGGAGGGCTATTTGGCGCCCATCACGTCCTCCTTCATGGATCTGGACAACCTTTTGGCCATGGATTCACTCGGCCTTCTCGAAGGCGTGTTGGACGTGATCAGGTCGCGTGGGGTTTTCGAGTCCGCGCTAGTCCACGACGCCTCCTCTTGGCGCTCAGAGGCCATAGCGCGCGGGACCTCGAGGCGGATGCTGCACCACCTTCCGGACCTGCTGAAGTACGGTGTCGCGGAGGTGGCACACGAGCATCCGAGAGTCGTGCTCCCCGCCTTCACGGTTCCCAAGAAGAGCGGGGGGGAGAGGTTCGTGTGCGATGGACGGAAGCTGAACGCCGTCATGCCCCGACCGCCTCCGATGCTCCTGCCCTCCATGCCCGACGTGATCGATCGGGTGCTAAGCTCGGCGGTCGTCTTCCTGGCGGATGCGAAGAGCTACTTCTACCAGTTCGAACTGGAGGAGGGCGTCCGCGGGTATTTCGGCATGAACCTTGCGGGTCCACGTGGGAGTTTCGTCAGAACCCGTTTAAAGGCGATGTGCATGGGCTGGAGCCGGGCTCCGGCGAGCTTCTCGCGTCATCCTGCCGGAGACTGACGGTCTCCGGTGGGTTGACAATTTCATCATCGGGGGCAATTCTCTGGCCGAGGCGGAGGAGAAGTTCACACGTTTCGCCCGGCGCTGTCGTGAGGTGAACTGCGTCCTCAACGACGACGAAGGCCAGTACGGGATCCCCCTCACGCAGTTCGACCTTTTGGGGCTGCGGTTCGATCTGGCCAGCAGCCCATCTCGGTACAGTATTGCCACTGCTTGGGTTGAAAAGCTGCTGCGGTCTTCCGAACTCGCCGATTTCCGGTGCGGGGCCGTTTCTCCCCGGGCGTTCTATAGGCTGTTCGGCGCTCTGGTGTGGTTCGCGTACACAACGCGTTTTCCTTTGGCGTACGCCCGGTGCGCTCTTTCGTTCGTGCAGAGACTCTCCTCACGACTGTCGGTGGGAGGTCTGCAGGCATGGGACGTGCCGGTGACCGTCCCGGCGTCGACAGCCCGCGAAGTTGAAAGCCTCACGGCGACCATCGGGGAGAACCGGTGGGTCACGCGAGTGGGCACGCGCGGGGGGCAGTCGATCCGACTATGGTCCGACGCCTCCTCAAAAGAATGGGCGGCGCTGCTCGAGGGTGAGCCCGAACGGGTGTCACAGGGCATTTTCTTTGGTCACTTCGCAGAAAAGCACATTTTTTTGAAAGAGCTTTTCGCAGTGTTGAAAGGCCTCGAGCTAGCCGTTAGAACACACCGTGGAGTGTCCGTAGAGCTGATGGTAGACAACCTACCGGCGGTTCATTGCCTGAACAAGGGCCACTCAAAGAATTACGCGGCGAACATAATACTGTCGCGCATTTTTGATCTGGCCCGAGAGTACGAACTTGACTCGAACAGAGGGCGGACGAGTACACCCGGGGTACCCAGGCGAAAGAGAACGCGACGCCTGGAGGGTGGTTACCGAAGGAGGAAGATCTCTCGCCTCCTCCGGATCTGACTACTTGAAAAGCCACTGCGTGGTCCCTGGGGGTCCTGGATGGTGTAAGCGAAGAACAAATCAGATTGTGTTTGTATTGTATTTGCCCCTTACCTCTATATTTCCTCCCTTTCATTCGGAGTCGAAGCAGCTACGTCGAGTATTTTTACATAAGTGCCAGCTTGAAAGGAAATGCTCGACGATGCTGCCCGACAAAGAACAGAAGGGATCCAAAGTGCTGTAACTACCGAACCACGTGTTGAACGGACGTGAGGTCATGCGGGTCTACCCCTACACGACAAATCACACAAACACAACAGGTCAAAAGTCCTGAGTGAGAAAACAACACACACACACGGTGGTGTAAGCGAAGAACAAATCAGATTGTGTTTGTATTGTATTTGCCCCTTACCTCTATATTTCCCCCCTTCCATTCGGAGTCGAAGCAGCTACGTCGAGTATTTTTTTATCACATCTTACGACTGTAAGAATAACATCGAACAATAACCTACGCTACTTCCACTTCTTCGAGCCAACGAGCCTTCATGCGAACAGCGCAAGCGTAACCTCTGTCACTCAAACCCTCCAACCACCCCCCCTGTACCCCGAGACAACCCTCAAAACCCCAATTTCCCCTCTCCCCCCTTCTTTTTCTCCCCCATTTCTTTTTCCTTTTTTCATCCCCTAATCCGTGCCTCGTAACACACAGCCGCCGATCAACACGAAACCACCCAGAAGAAAAGCCAGGCACCGGGATCTTCCTGACGAGCACGCAACCCGGTAAACTTAATCAAGAGTCGAAGATTAGCGTCGAAACTTCCTGGCTTTTCACGCCGTAGCAGAACGACCACACCCTACCCAATCCCAAGCACCCCCTAAACGCGTTAGGGGACTTCACAAGGTTTCACAACGGAGTGACACAACACCCGAAACGAGCTGCACCTTCTCACCTTTCTCAACCCCCCGCCATACTCAAGCCTCTACGGTCAACCGGAGACTTTAAAATACCGACCTTCTAATCCACAAATAACGCTAGAAAATTGACCGAACTCTAACTTTTTTCGACCTTTTATCGAACTTTTTTCGAACTTTTTTTCGAACTTTTTTCGAACTTTTTTTGAACTTTTGGCCCCAGCATCTTGGGTCCAAAACAAATTTGGTGCCCTTATATCCCGGTTCGGGATATAAGGGCACATATTTGTTTTGAACCGGGATATAAGGGCACCAAATTTGTTTTGGACCGGCATATAAGGGCACATATTTGTTAGGGGCGGGATATAAGGGAAATTTACCAAAAAACAAATCAAAAGGCAAGCCACCCCTTGGGTGCCCCGAAGGGGGGGGTGAGTGCCGCGGCATGAGCTTCAAATTGAAGCTGAAAAAGCGATCTAATGAAGTCGTTCAGGACTACTGCGAGAAGTGCGGGCAGTTCGGTCACACGCACCGGGACTGCGGCATGGGCGTGACTTGCTACAAGTGCGGGAAGGTGGGGCACCACGGGCGGAACTGCACGGAGGAGATCTTCCACCACTCTGTGGCCGTGCAGAGCGCCATCGACCAGGGGCAGTACAGCGCGGACGACGCGCTGTGGGGCGACAAGCGGAAAGAGACGGGGAACGAGCACATCAAGGACTGGAAGGACCGCGCCGCCGCCGACAACGAGCTCGCCGCCGGCCAAACCAAGCGGAAGCGGACGGAGGAAGACTACAAGGAACGCGAGACAAAGGAGTACGCACTCCTGCTCGCTCCCGAAGATGAGGCGCGCAGGGCTCGGAAGGAAGCGAAACAACTGAAGAAACAGGTACCACTCCTCCCTCCCCGTTTTACCTTTTTTTTTTTTTGTTAAGCACCTGCTTTGTAGGAAATGCTTGAGGAGACTGCCAGTTGCTATAGATCAAAGAAGGTAAATGTGCTGTAGCCCACACGAAACACAGGTAAATCTGGGTTTAGTGGCGGGCGTAAGCGTTCAACAAAAAAGACCCACTTTGTAGTTGTATTGTTTTCTCCCCCTCTAAGCCTCCTTCGAAATGAGCACAAGGCAGCCCCTCGAGTATTTCTGTTTTTGCATCCCTTTTCTAAAGGGGGGGGGTCGAATGATAGCAGTTGACACACGTCTGGTTGTCTAAAAACACTACCACTATTTGATCCTGCTACTGTTCGGCTATCCGGAACCTTTTTTTGTGTTCGACAAAGACACAGGTGTTATTATACGGCAGGGGACTTTAAAAACCCGGTGTCCCGGTGTCACACCGGGAAAACCCGGTGTGTCAAAAAAAGAGGAAAAAAAAAAAAGTCAGAAAATTTCTGGGAAAAAAAATTTTACAGATTTCTGTTTTGTCAGTTGTGTAGGCTGGAAATTTTCTCATGGAAACTACCGGCGGAAATTTCTTTCGTGGGAAGGGAAACTGGTGGTGGAAAATTTTCTCACGACAGAAAACTGATGGAAATTTTCTCTGCGACAGAAAAATGATGGGAATTTTCTCGAGGCGGAAATCTGGCGGAAATTTCTCTCGTGGCGGAAACCTGATGGAAATGTTCTCGTGGAAACGACTGTCGGAAATTTCTTTCGTGGGAAACTGTTGGTGTAAATCTTTCTCACGACAGAAAACTGATGGAAACTTTTTCGTGGCGGAAACCGATGATGGAAATGTTCTCGTGAAAACTACTGGCGGAAATTTCTTTCGTGGGAAACTGGTGGTGGAAATTTCTCTCGTGGTGGAAACCTGGTGGAAATGTTCTTGGAAACTACTGGCGGGAATTTCTTTGTGGAATACTGTTGGTTGAAATTTTCTCACGACAGAAAACTGATGGAAATTTTCGCATGGCAGAAACCACCGGCGGAAATTTCTTTCACGGGAAGCTTGGCGGAAAACTTTTCTAACAGAAATTGTTGGTGGAAATGTTTTCTAACGGAACCCATCGGTGGAAATTTCTCGTGGCAGAAACCTGATGGAAAAAATCTTCTCATAGCAGAAACCACCGGCGGAAATTTCTTTCACGGAAAACTGTTTTGCGATCTTCGTACTTAGCTGGCTGGCCAGAAAGGCGCCAAAAAATTTCCGCGCCTGCGGCGCAGGTGTTTTCCGTCATGGGGCTACCGCATTATTTGCTCATTCTGTTCACAGTGTTCCACCGTGGCAGGCAATGCAGGGGCGTTGTGCAGTGCGAAAACCTGCTGCAGCCGGTGACAAACCAACGTGTTTCCGTCCATCTGTTTAACTGTAAGTGCGACCGTCAAAATTTCCGCGCCTGCGGCGCAGGTTTAATTGACATGTCAGCCAACCTAGTTGTGACGAGCCACCCTAGTGCCCATCTGCTTTGATCCGTAAGTGCGACAGTTTAAAAGTTTCCGCGCCTGCGGCGCAGGGTTCCTTAAGAAACACAAAACCGCCACAAGAAGAGTTGCTGGATCGGTGTTCCGGAGTTTAACGCTGGTTCAATCGTGCACCAGAGGCGGCACACGCACGCAGAAGCCAAAAGGAGACTCACTACCACAAAAAATATCGCTGCGCGGGCAGGTCTCCCCCCACCCGAAGCGTCAAGACAGCCTACTGTGCGGGTCGGGGCTACAGTAGGGTCACCGCTGAATGCCGTGTGATTCCCCAAAACCCCGGTTTAGAGCGTAGATTTTCGTCCCAAGGCATCCCTGCCGCCCAAGTGTTGTAAATTTGTTGCATTAGTGTGATTGTCAGGCCTCCGACTACCCTGAGCAACGCACTATGCACACTCCGTGTCTACGTAACAGCAGATGGAACGCGTCTGTTACGTCGCCGCGGAGGCGGCCTACGAGTGGGTGTCATTGTGGCCTCCCGGCCGGAGCCATCGTTGGATGACCCTTCGCTCGTTTCTTCGCGTTTGCGTCGGTTCGCGCGTCGGATGGACGCAGCCGGGGGCTGCGCATTGGGCGGCGTTCGTCGGGCGGGGGTGTTGGCCCGGAGTTGCGGCGTTGGCAGTTGAGTGCGTCGGCGCCGCCGCGCTGGGGGGGTGCGTGGGACGGAAGGGTCCTCCGCAGCACGCCGCCGCAGCGGCGCAGCGCGATCGATCGTTGGTGAGTCTCCCTGGCCGGAGCCGGAGGATTCCTCGCTCGTCTCCCCGCGTTTGCGTCGGAGCCCGCGTCGGGGCGCTGCCGGTGCCGGTTGAGGTCCCGCCGGAGGTGCAGGTGCCTCGTTCTCGTCGTCGGCGTCGTCCGGCCGGTCTCCCGCCCGGTGGTGGCCACTCCGGCAGCACACGGAGGCATTGGCGCAGCCGCCGCAACGCGTCAGGTGGTGCGCTCCGCAGCATTGCGTGAGGACACCGTCACCGGGCTCGTGGTGGTCCCGGCAACACTGCTCCGGCGTGCGCTGTGAGCTCGAGGCGCACAACGGACACTTCTTCTTCGCGCACTTGTCGCAGACCTGAAAACGCCCTCGCGTCATGGCCTGCGACGCGGGCACCAGCACTGGGTGCGCAGAGCGTGTCAGCACCGGCCTCCGCACCTCCCACTGCTGAGCGCGCTCAGCGCGTAGAGCCGAGTCGTACTGCGGGAACACGTCCCTACCCCACACTTGGCTTGTCAGCCCACCGACGGGCAGGGCACGCGTGGCACAGGCCTCCAGGACAGCCGCCGTTTCCGCGCCCGCCGCGAAGACGGGACGTACTTGCAGCCCGCCAATCACCCGCGGCACACCGAGCGTGTGGAGGCTCTTCACCCTCTCCAGTCTCGCCGTCGGCAGCGGCGAGGGCAGCTTCAGAGTCTCGCATAGGCGGCACAGCACTGCGAGCATCGCTCCTAGCCGCTGACCCCGTTCGGCCACCGATACGGGGCCAGCGGGGCGCTGAACCTTCGGCCTCTTGGGGCAGTGCTTGACATCCATCCCTGTGAACAGCTCGAAGTCCAGAGCGAGCTCGATATTGGAGACCCCTTCAAAGGTGGTCCACCGCAGCGCCGCCAACCAGCCCTTCAGAGCGCGCATCATCGGGGCGCCAAAGTTCCATTTCCGCGGCGCATCCGGTAGGTCGTTGTACCGAAATCTGTGGGCGGTCGCCTGTGTGGAGGCGGCGAGCACCCAGGCGTGGGTCACCGGCGCGGACTTCCAGCGCGCAAGGCTCGCCCCAGTCCTGGCTGCAAGGATCGTTCCCATCATGCGATGCAGGGCCGTGGCATCAATATCCAGTCCCACGGTGATGACACCGTGCACCCGGGTGCAGGAGGGCCAGCGCGAGCGGTCAGCCCGTACGAGGGCCGCGAAGCAGTCCATACTCCGGATGTTGTCGTACGCGGGGCATGCCCACCACAGGTGCTCCGCGGTGTCGGGGACCCGCAGCTCGCAGTCGGGGCAGTCACGGCCACGGGCCCGGGGAGCGCTTTCGCTGCTCGAGGTCACCTCGTCGAAAGCATCAGCTGATGCGGTCCGATCGTCTTCGCCGCCGGAGGAGGGCCCGGAGGACCCTTCAGCAGAGGAGGAGGAGGCGGCGGGGGACGCGGCCGAACCGTCACCGCCGTCGCCGGAGTCGCCCCGGCGGTCTCCGTTGCCGGCGCCGCGCCCCCAGCGCGTTGCGTAGTAGACGCCGCCGGCCAGGATGGTCGTGAGGGCCTTCCGCAGCGCAGCACTCGCCGTCGCTCGGCGGCGTTCCTCGTTGGTGCGAACGTAGTCTACACCGTGCTGCACCCCGTCAAAGGACGGGCGCTCCGCAGCAAGCTGCGTCCAGGCGGACTGTCGCAGCTGCCCCCGCAACACATGGTGCCGCTCGGCCCGTCGCATGTCCAGCAGGACCCGCCCTTGCACTTTCATGGTGCCGAGGTCAAACCCGTCGTATTCGGCCCCGACCGGGGGGAGCCCGTCGGTGATCGCGATACCGACGGGACCCAAACCCCGTCCGAGCATCCCGCCCCGTTCGCCATACAGCCGGCAGATGCGCTTCATGCGTTCGCGCACGCCCGGCAACCGCTCGCACGAGTCCAGCAGTGAGCATAGCACCCAGTAAGGGCGCGCCAGCACGGGGTCGACCCGGTGGCCCTTCGCCAGGACGGTCAGCACCGCAGAAACGCTCCGGGAGGTGCCCCTGTTTACCGGCCCAAAGACCCCTCGCGCAATCCTCGTGCGGAGACTCTTCAGGCCCGCTTTCGTGAAGGGTGTGTACTGACACCCAGACAGTGCGCTGCCCAGCGTGCTGGAGCTCGCGATCTCGCACCGCTCGTCGAAGGGGAGTGGCGACAGACCTAACGCGTCCATCAGCCCACTCTGGGCCTCCAGCCGTGCGTCGTTGGTGCGGTCGCACCTCTTGGTCGAGGTGTTCAACCTGCCACTCAGCACCTTCGTGGACGACACGGTGGGGAAGACCTCCTTGCCGTCGCCCTCGCCAATGTGCAGCGTGGACCGGTAGGGGCGCTGCATGCGTTGCTGCGTCTTGCCTTCGAGGATCCCGAGCGCTACCGTCTTCTTCACGTTCAGGCGCATGCCCGTAACGTCGCAGAACCGGCTCACAACGTCGACCGCCTTCTGCACAGCGGGCTCGTTGGACGCGTGCAGTGTGGCGTCGTCGGCGTACGACTCCGACGCCACCGGCACCGCCCTCAGCATCACCGACAACAGCGCGTTGATCAGGATGACCGAGATCGGGCATCCCTGCAGGATGCCGTTGGTGACCTCAAAGTAGGCCCCAACGCCTAGCGGCAGCTTGAACCGCCGCTTCAGCCCGCGGTACATCGCCTGCAACGGCTTGTGGATGCGGGCGTCCAGCCCCATCTCCTCCGCAAGTCGCAGAACAATCCCTTGCGGCACCCTGTCGAAGCACTTGGCAAAGTCCAAGGCCAGGACGACGAGCGACTTCGTCTCGTCGAGCAGCGTCTCCTCGACGAGCGTCGCCATCTCCATGAGGGCGTCGTCGCAGCGGTGTCCCGTCCGGAAGCCATGCTGGGTGGGGAGCGCCCACTCCTCCTGCCACGCCATGATGTCACGCAGCCTGCGGCACGCCCAAAGGCGGTACACGCAGCTGGTGACCGTGATGGGCCGCATGTTGGTGGGCGATGGATCCTCGCTCTTTGGAATGAGCGACACCAACGCCGTCAGCAGCCCTTCTGGCCACCGCCCCTCCTTTTCAACCAGGTTGAAGAAGCTGGCGAAGGCGTCCATCAGTGGGACGGGCAGGGCTTTCAGCTCGTCCATGCGCCACCCGTCCACACCGCACGCCGAGGACTTCTTCTTCCTCTCTCGAAGGATGGTTCGCAGCTCCTCACCAGTGATGTCGGTGACTTGCATCGGCCGGTGTTGGACGTGCTCCCCAAAGGCCTTGGCGAAGTCGTCGTAGCTGGGCTCGGGGGTCTCCGGCGAGTACAGCCTCAGGATGGGGCCCCAAGCTTGCTGGAGGACATCATCCATCTCGTCGAGGTTCGCCGTAAGGCGGCCGCCATCAGCTCTGAGAGTGTCCGCCGAGGGCTTGGTGTCACCCCTCAGCATGGAAACCAGCGATCTGCGGTCCGTGGCGTACCTCTCTCGGAGCCCCTGGCGGGCTTGCCGTTCGCGGCTCTGCCTGGCCGCCGCATTGTGCTGGGCGCTCCGGGCTCTGACTCGATGCAGCATAGCCCGGGCGGCCTCGGCAGGCGGAGGTTCAGCCGGCGGCGGAGGTTCCCCTTCACACGTCAGCACCGGGATGCACCGCGCCCAACAAGCGCGCAGATCCTGCGGCACGACGAACGGCCCGGACACCTCCAGGCGGCTTCGTGCGTGCACGTAGTGCATCAGCCGTGTGATGGCCTTGCCGTATTTCAGCTCGGCCTCGCACGTAACGCCCTTCCCCGGGCAGCTCCGGGCAACCGCCCGGACCCGCCTCGGCTCCCTCGCGAGGCCACGGCCTACATACGGGCGTGCCTTTGCCGCCGGCACATCGCACCTGTCGAGGAGATGCTGCTCGCATGCCGCCGAAAGCTCACCCCAAGCCAGCTCTACGTCCCCGTCTGCCAGTGCCCCCTCGAACGCCTCCAGCGAAGGCACAGGGGCGTCGGGCTTGCTCACCGGAGGGAGCGCACGTGGCACGGAGTAACGCAGCGTCATTTGGTTGAACGCCGGTAGCGACAGCTGCACGCAGACGCAGCGGTGGCTACCGACGCTACCAACATTGAAGGTGCTGCACCCGGCAAATGCAAGGGCCGCAGACCTGTTCATCAGCGCATAGTCGATGCGCGTCTCCGCCTTCGACGTCGTATAAGTCGGAGGAGGCCGCACCGCGCCGTCGTGCTGCGCCTGCAGTTGCGCGGCATCGACCCAGCCATTGCCGAGCGCGCTCCGCAGCGCCGGAGACCTGTCCGTGTCCGTGTTCAGGTCCCCGAGGACGACAGCCGGGGCCCCTCCCACCATTGCCTGCGCGTCGAAGAGGACCGCCTGGAGCAGGCGTTCCCTGGCTGCCATCGTATTCGGGCCGCAGGGGGCGTACACCACGAAGCAGTGTAGGAAAGTCTTTCCTGCTCCTAGCGCCACCATCATGTGCAGGACCCGTTCGGATGATCCCGCGATGGCGCCGTTGTGCACCGCATGTACGACCCCCGGCCGCCGGTTGATGGCGCCAATACCTCCGCCCATCGTTCCGAAGTTGGGGTTACCACCCCTGGGAGGTCGCGGGGGCCCCCACAGCGATCCCCATCTTCCAGAGTCGGCGGGGCATGGTTCCGCCAGGTACCTCGACATCTCGCCCTGCTGCTTCTTCGACATCGCCGTCTCCAGGATGCCGATGACGTCCGCAGGGATGAGGCTACGCACCTCATCAACGTGGTTCGGGAAGGCGGTGGTGTTGATCACCGCAAGAGAGATCGTCGGAGCGGGCCCCGGGTTGGGGTGCACATCCCCGCACCTTCTCAGACGGAGCCTGGCGGTACCGCTCGCGGTACGGGCACTGTGGCGCGAAGGCAGCAAGAGGAAGATCAACAAGCGCAAAGTGCGACGACGTCGGGGGCCCTTGGCCTCGCGGCGAAATCCGTCACCGTCAGTGCGGCGGCGAATCGCCAGGCGAGGAGCCGGACAGAGGGGCGGCAGGGGGCGAGCCCGCCGTCGTGGAGAGCAGGGGGCGTGCCCATGGTGCCGGCACCGGTCCCCTTGGGCGGCCAGGAACAGTGGGAACGAGGCCCCGCTGAGGGTCGCGAGGCAGACGGCGCGGGCCGGCCCTGGGTTGGGGTGGACGTCCCCGCACCTCAGAAGGCGCAGATTGGCGGCATCCCCGCCGGCACTGGCGTCGTGGTGCGATGGCAGTCAACACTTGCTGCACAGTTGGCATGCGAAGATGTCGCAGCCTTTGCACGCCCTCCGCACCTGCTTCGGCAGCTTCTCCTCCTTGCAGATGGCGCAAGTGAAGCCGTTTTTCGGTTTGCTCACGCGGCTCGTGTCGAAGGAGTGACGGTGGCCGCCCTGCTCCTGCCCGCCCGCGGTCGCATCGATGGCCGGTCCCCCCGTCATCTCTTCGTCCTCCCCAGACACGCGCAGGCGCTGGCGGGGCGGGGAGAGGGCGTTCACCACTCCTTCAACGACCCGCTGGAGGATACCGGGCTCCACGGTCGCCGCCTTGGCGGGCTCCTCAGGCTCTCGCCCCTTCCGCTTCGTGCCTTGTGTAGCCGGGGGCGAAGTCGCTGGGCCTGCGCCCGCTTCAGCCGCCGGCAGTTTCACGCGGCGCGTCTTGGCAGGCCCCCCGCCGGCCAGCTTCTTGCGGGCCTCCCGCGGCAGCTCGCTCCTGTCGTAGTCGTTCACGACGAGCGGCGGCGCGTTCCCCCGCTCCAGCACCCGGAACGGCGGCGGCTCAATCGTCGCCACCACGCACGTCCTGCTACCGCCGCGGACGAACGCTGAGACGGGCTCCACAGCCCAACCGGCCCGTCTCAGGTCCGCCACGACGTCTGCCTCGTGCTCACGCGGCTTGGCCCCGGTCACCATGAACCGAGGCGCCAGAACGAGCGGCGCCGCGGCGTGCTTCCCCGCCGCGGCGCGCACCTGTTCCAGCCCGCCGGCGCCGCGCACACGCACGAGGAGGCGCTTCGTGCCGAGCACGAGCCCGCACCCGGCCCTGCCCGCCTTCCCCAGAATCGCCATGGCGGCCTCTCGCGAGACGTCCTCGCTGAGAGCTACCACGGGCATCGCGTCGCGGGCGGCCTTTTCGATAGGCCGCCAGAACCCGCCGTCTCTGCCGGAGCCTTCGACGACGCCTTCCGCGTGGGCGCACGACAGGCGCACCAGAAGCTCGCGGCGGCCTCGCTGCGAGGTCAAGCCCCACATCGCGCCGGCCTCGAGCCGCGCCTTGGGGTACGCCGTCGTGACAGCGCGGCGGCAGAGACGTGTCATCGCCGCCAGCGGGTCACGTTCGACGCACTCCCAGACGCCGGGGGGCGCGTGTTTCCGGGCCACCACAAACGCGAGGACGGTGGTAGCCGCCACCCGGGGTTCGCCTCCGTCGGCGACCGCCTTCTCCGCCCGGGCCGTCACCCTGCCCAGCTGGCGTGCCTCGCCCTTCGTCCAGGCGTGCATCGCGCGCACTTGCCCGTCCTTCATCAGCACGTGCCGTAGCGTGCTTCCTTCGAACGCGTCGCGGCACAGCACCGCGAACCGCGCGGCCTTCTCCGAGCCTGCCAGCTGATCGGCGGCGTCGGCTGCCGCACCTACCGCATCGACGGCTGCGTCTGCGTTAGGGGCGACAACAACGCCCTCCTCCTTCCCTTCGATGTCGCCGCTTCCCAAGACTGGCACGTTCCAGTCCTCGGGGCTGACGTCGAAGACGGGGCGGCGCCTGGCGACCTCCACCCACGTCCCCTCCTGTCGCTGCTGCTGGCGCTGGGGCGTCGGTTGTTCCCCTTGCAGCGGCTGCGGTTGTTGTTGTTGCTGTTGCTGTTGCTGCTGCGGCTGTTGTTGTTGTTGTTGTTGTTGTTGTTGTTGTTGTTGCGGCTGTTGTTGCCGTTGTCGCTGTCGTCGCTGCTGTTGCGGCTGTGGTTGTTGCTGTTGCTGTTGCTGTTGCTGTTGCTGTTGCTGTTGTGGTCGCTGCTGCTGTTGAGGTTGCTGCTGTTGCTGTTGCTGCGGCTGACGCTGCTGCTGCGCTTGCTGTTGTGGCTGCTGCTGCTGTTGCTGGTGTTGCTGTTGTTGCTGTTGTTGCTGTTGTTGCTGTTGTTGCTGTTGTTGCTGTTGTTGCTGTTGTTGCTGTCGTTGCTGTCGTTGTTGCGCCGGCTCCCCGCTGTTCGCCTCGATCTGACGCCGGAGCAGCGTCGTGGCGACGTCGAGGATGCCGAAAACGGCATCCAGCTGGTCGCGGTTGGCGCGTTCCGCCATCCCGCGCGCTTCCTGGATCAGGGCGTTAATCCTGTCCATTTTGACGGAGCTTCGGGTAGCCCGCGTTCTTTTCGCGGATGGGTACCGCTGTTGTGTTATGGTGGGTGTTTGTCCTGGATGAATTCCGGGCGCACTTTACCGGCCGCGTGAGCAGCCAATAAAGTACAGAAACTGTAGCTTTTAAATCGTTGGTGGCCCAAGTGTTGGAAAAAAAAAAAAAAAATGACCTCACACCGGTTTTTTGGCTGACACCGGGTTTTCCGCTCCAACCCCCAAACTTTTAGAGACCCTGTTATACGGCCCCCCTTTAGACAATCTTCCTCAAAGAAGACTTGGCAGGGGTGATACTAGCATCAACCCTGCCTGAGAGGCATTGCTCTGTCTAAACATTAAGCTAAGATTTTCCCCTTCTCTCTGTTTAAGCATCAACCATGCGTGAAAGACAGACCGTACTTCCTCTCGCAAGGAAGAATCCCCACCGTTCTCGACCCGAGCCACCTTGTTTTCCGTGTCCTTAGGCGCCATGATGGAAATGTGACAGGCATACGAACGATCAGTGGCAGGCATACGAACGATCAGTGGCAGGCATACGAACGATCAGTGGCAGGCATACGAACGATCAGGCAGGCATATGAACGATCAGTTGCAGGCATACGAACGGCATACGAACGATCAGTGGCAGGCATACGAACGATCAGTGGCAGGCATACGAACGATCAGTGGCAGGCATACGAACGGTCAGAGGCAGGCATACGAACGATCAGTGGCAGGCATACGAACGATCAGTGGCAGGCATACGAACGATCAGTGGCGGTTGGTTCGTCTCTACTTACCACCACCAAAGCTGGTTCACCATTCGTGGGAGAAATAGGTCTTAGAATTCACATGAGGCAATGCTCCCAAAATCCAAACCTGAAGAAACGGTAACATACCCAGTCTCACTGGAGTGCCCGTTCCCGGCGAGCTAGGAGGGAACGAACCTGTAAGAGTGCCAACGCTACTCTTTCTATAACGTACATATAAAAGGTGTTGCGGGATAAGCCGGCAGCCGCTGCTTAACGTGTGGTTCATGTACTTACAAAAGAACTCAATGCTTAACGGAAGTGTTTCGACATGGTCCCGCGAGAGGTAGTGCTACGCCTGGCTGAGGACTTAGGACTGCACGGTCGGGTTCTCAAGCCGCTGAGGGCGATTTACAGTCTGCTCGCAAGACGCTTCAAGTTGCCGCTAGGGGTGGGCAGGGAGTTTAGTGTGACCAACGGTATCCTTCAAGGGTGCCCTGTGTCCGTCATACTCATCAATGCCCTGCTGTCGGTAGTGATGAAAGCGGTCAAAAAAGAAGCTGAGGGTGTGAGTCCTAAGTCGTACGCGGATGATGCCACACTACTGTCCAGGCTGTCGGAGGCCGCACTGCAAAAGGGAGTCGACATTGTTGACGAGTTCTGCACACTCACCGGAATGCAGCTAAACCTCGAGAAGACCATCGCATTCTCGACGAGGCAGAGGCACCAGTCGACGCTCAGACTCCGAAGCGGAAATGCGCTGCTGCGATTTAGCAAGTCCGTCACGTGTCTGGGGGCCCTAGTCTCAACGGCGAAGAACAGAAAGGAGAGGTCCGACTCTAAGAGGGTAGAGAGGGCGGCGGCCCTAGCGGAGGGCCTCCGCCACGCGCCATTCCGGTACGAAAAGCGGGTCCGTATTGTGCAGTCGAATGTGTTGCCGGCAGCGCTATCGGGCTGCTCCTTCGCGCCGGTGTCAAAGGTGGCGATGAAGCGGTTGACGACGTCGGTGATGGGTCTGATCTGGGGTGGAGCAAACCCGAAGCGCGCGAGAGAAATGGTCCTGAACTTCCAGGAGAAGGGCCACCTGACGGACCCCGGTACGTGTTTAGCGTACCGGGTGACGACGGCGTTCTACGCGGCGTGCGAGAGGCTGCCGCGACTGCTACCTCTGATGGAGAGTATCCGGGGGCGGTACGCCGAGGGGGACCAACCCCTCGGCCCAGTCGGGCTGGCGATGAGGAGCATGGAGGAGTGTGGACACATATGGGAGCCTGGGCCCCTATCTCGCACGCTACGACGGAATGGTGCAGTGTTCGACCCGCTGGCCTCGTCGCCCTCGAAGAGGGGGCACGAAGTGAGGGCGGACCTGAGAACGAGGACGTGGGCCCGACTGATGGCGAGAAGGCCAGGATATCAGGGGCTGGAAAGAGCCGACTTGGAGCGCACGAATGCGTTCTGGAAGACGAGGGAATGTTCCGCGCACACGGCGAAGCTAATTCGAGTTGCGATTGCGGGGGGTGTGAACACGGCGGAGTTCACGTCGCGGATGAGGCAGGCTGGAGCTGAGCCGCAGGCGCCCAGCTGCAAGCACTGTGGGAGCGGCGTGACGGAGAACGAACAGCATATCTACTGGGACTGCGACGCATACTCACACATTCGCCGGCGGGAAGCACACGCCGGGCTGATGGCGGCCAACCGAACCGAGTGGCCCCGATGCACGCTGGAACATGGTGTGGTTGTACCGGGGAACGCCCACTTATCGAGGCGGCTCCAGGAGATGATGGCTGAAATCCTTGCGGAACGTGCAGGGCTCGAAGCACGTGGCTGGGTAGCCAGGAACCCCACGACCCCCTGGTCGAGAGCGGATGCGATGCCTGCCGAGAAATTTGACCACCCCTTTGCGCGGATTGCCCCGGCATGGACGTGGGAGCGAAACAAGACCTGGGGACTACCGACGTTTTATGCGTTGGTAGCGTGGCTGTCTGACATGCAGTGGACCGAGAGCGGGCAGGCGTCAATGCTAGAGCTTGCGATCGACTTTGAACTCTTCTCGGGCCTCAGCATGCCGCTGCACGGGAATGCGCCGAAGGGGGTGAGAGAACGGGGAAACGTCCTGCGCTGCATGATGAGCGCGTTGGACAAGCTGGCGGCACAGCAAGGGCTGGGAAGCTGCATGAGAGGGGAGAGGGTGTGCCCGACGACGTCGCTGTCGTTCATGGGCATCTCGGGGATATCGGGTGTACGGCCCAGGCCACGCTTTCGCGAGGCACACACGGGGACGATACTTGAGGAACAAGTGAAAGGAAGCGATGTAGGGACGCAGTGCCCGGCGTACCCTGACTGGACGATCGGGAGAGCGGCGAGGTGGGCCCTGCCTGCCCCACCACAACTGCACCCAGACCCCGTGCATATGCCGGGTGTCGATATAGAGAAGGCACTCGTCACGTGCGCGACCCATCACAAAGGGAAGTGTGAGGCGTGCAGAGCACTCGTCCGAAGGGACGTGCCCACGGTAGAGATGTGCTGCCGGCACCATCACCACGCGAACGATGGGCAGCCGATCGCGGTGTGCACAGAGCACAGCACGACGAAGTGCGGCGAGTGCAAGACGGCGGCGGCGTGTTGCCGCAGCGGGCATCATGCCTGCCGCACGCATGGCAGAGGAACCTGCCAAGAGTGCAAGAGGCTCCCTACGCTGACGCAGAGGCGACCGGCGGCATGTTGCCGCCGCGGCCACCACCAGTCCAACGAACCGAACGTCCCGTCAACCCCCGGACGCAACAAGAAGAAGAGGCCCTCCTCACCCACCCAGGTGGGCGTACAACGGGGAACGCCAGTTGGAAAGCGAGCGGCGCAAGCGCCGCCCGCGGCAACGAAAAAGGAGACGGCGACGACCGGACGGGCGACCAAAAGGCCGCCACCAACGCCAGGAACCAGCGAACGACCAGCGCTGAAGAAAAGGGTGCTAGGCACCCCGAAGGAAGGCCCGATCGCCGGCCGCAAGCGGAAGAAGACGAAGGCGACCACCCCCGACTCAGGGGTGCATCGAAGGAAGAAGAAGGTACCGAGGGCAAGCAGCTCTCAGAAACGACCGGGGACCACGGGCACACCAACGCCCTCGAAAGTGAAAAACGGACACACGTGCCCGCCCTCGTACTCGCCGACTCAGTCTCTGGAATCGCAAGAAAGCCAAACCCCGCTAGCTCCGCAAATGCTCGACCTTGACGACGCAATGGCAGGTGACGACGTCATCCGATAACTTGACTTTCAAGGCAGTGCATGCTAATCCATGTGGTTCATGTACTTAAAAGAACTCAATGCTTAACGGCTTATCACGTGGGCGGCCCTGAGATTACCCCCTCAGGTGACACCACTTTATCTTTAGCCATACTTCAACTTACTTATCCTTTTACGCAGCGGCACTGAGACTTGAGCTAAATCGCAGCAGAAGGCCTGCAACCCGTGTCTGAGGAATCAGTTGCAAAAATATGAGGCCCTCGCCTTGGTTGGGCCTGCGATTCCAAGGTCTAGGGTACTTCGCGTAATGCGACATGCTGCCACAGCTCGCAGGACTATTTCCTCGCACTCTTTCCCCTTTGGTACTTCAACCATTGGTTGGTTGTACCCCATATTCACCGTGCTTTGCAGAGTGTACTTCGCAGATCTTAATATCGTAAAAAGAAGACAGTCCGCGCGGTCTTGAGGAACCAGTGCGGTGTTGCCGCAGATTATCAGTAGCACGTTCTTGCAATCCCCGCCCAAACGCAGATGAAAGCCGAAAAAGAAGCCGAAGAAGAACGACGCCTGACCGAACTGGCCGAAAGGCGTGAAAGGCTGCAGCAGCTCAAGCAGGAAACTGCCTCCGTAAAGCAAGAGCCGGCCGGCGTCGTCTCATGCGCGAGCTGCAAGGCAACTGTCCAAGCAGACGCGAAATTCTGCCAAGAATGCGGCGGTAAAGCGGTCGTCAAGGAGGAGCTGGTCCGATGCAGGTAGGCTCTTCCATTTTTTTTTGTATAAGCACCTGCTTTGTAGGAAGTACTTGAGGAGGCTGCCAGCTGCAAAAGATCAAAGGAGGTAAATGTGCTGTAGCCCACACGAAACACAGGTGAATCTGGGTCCAGTGGCGGGCGTAAGTGTTCAACAAAAAGGACCCATTTTGTAGTTGTATTGTTTCTCCCCCTCTAGCCTCCTTCGAAGTAAGCACAAGGCAGCCCCTCGAGTATTTTTGTCCATTCACAGGGGGTGGGGCCTGTTTTTAGTACTAACAATCTTGCGGGTTGCCCTTCAGTGTATTGTGCAGGCTAAAAAGACGTGGGCAGCGTGTTTTGGTGGTGGATCAGAACACAGGGTAAAGACAAGTGGGAAAACTAAAAATCGGTGCACTAACAAAACGAAGCGCCTGTCTTTTTTCTTGTGGCAAGATCTTAAACGATCAAACCGTGGCAAACACACGATGGTCATGTGTCCGAATAACAACATGCGACGAAGAGCATA
Source organism: Diplonema papillatum (assembly GCA_030068145.1). Taxonomy (NCBI): domain Eukaryota; phylum Euglenozoa; class Diplonemea; order Diplonemida; family Diplonemidae; genus Diplonema; species Diplonema papillatum. The sequence continues at coordinate 182,065 of JAPJBO010000172.1, read as the reverse complement.
TACGCACAGATCGTCGGAAACGCAAGAAAAGCATTCCACGGTATCGTCAGCCTCAGAAGCTGGAGCTAAAGCTGGAGTAAAAAAGCGTGTGTCACACCCACTTTTCGGATGTGACTCGGGCACACCATCTTTGACTCCAGATTCTGAGGCTCCACCGTGTAGTGGTGTGGCTCACACTCTTTCATCGAACCCGGCAAGAACACGTGGCAAAGTTTGAATCTGGTCACACGCACACAAATTAGAGGAATCGCAAGTCTTGTAAGCACAGCCGCCAAGTGTTGCCCCGTGTGCGGTCTTGATGCCGACGCAATCTCAGCAAAGCTTAGGTGTTTTGGTCTGGTTGCACACACACACATTATAGGAATCGCAAGTCTTTGGAGCACAACACAGGAAGTGCGAGGCCGCAGTGAAAGCCACCGCCAAGTTCTGCCCCGAGTGCGGCCTTGAGGCTCCCGGCGACACGTCGAAGGCAGCGGTGAAGGAGCGGGAGCAGCGCCGGACGGCGAGCAAGCAGGAACAAATCGAGGCTGAACGAGCGGCCCTTGCCGAAAAGCAGCTGCTGGCGCGCCGGGCGGAGGAGCAGAAGAAGAAGGACCACCTGGGCCGCGTCATGAAGAACAAGCTCAAGCGGCAAGGCGACTTCTTCACGCCGCCGGACTGGGCCCACCCCCGCAGCGACAAGCAGCTGATCGTTTCCGTGCAGCGGGATGGAGAACGTCTCGAGGTGTGGGATGTCTCGGAGCACTCGTACTACCTCATAGGTATGGGTGTCATTCATCACACTTTGTTCATTCGTTCCGGAACACATGCTCAACGCGGCCGCTGGGCAAGGCCGAATCGTGCCAACGTCTCTCTACCTCGGTTTCATGCCCTATATACGGAGTCTGACACGTTCCTTCTTTTCTACTTTGCTTCGAGTGTTTTACATAAGCGCCAGCTTGGAAGGAAATGCTCGACAATAGCTGCCAGACAAAGAACCGAAGGGATCCCAAGTGCTGTAACTACCGAACCACGTGTTGAACAGACGTGAGGTCATGCGGGTCTACCCCAACACGACAAATCACACAAACACAACATGCCAAAGTCCTGAGCGAGAAAACAACACACGGTGGTGTAAGCAAAGAACAAATCAGACTGTGTTTGTATTGTATCGCCCCCTCTACCTCTATATTTCCTCCCTTCCATTCGGAGTCAAAGCAGCTACGTCGAGTATTTCTGTCTGAACTAGTGCTCTTGCAAAGGTTTCGTTTCACGTCACAGCAGCAACCGTTGTACCTTTTTGACGTGTCTTCCCTGCAGGCGTAACTGCAGCTCGGGTTCGGGGGGTTCGGCATGAATATACTTCCCCCGTCAGGGTCATCCTAAACTTGGACCAACATCAGCGCGTTTAATGTGTACTGGCTGGCCCACTGACGTTTAGTTTTTTGCACCTCGGGTGGTTTAAAGGATCGAATCACAGTGCAGATGGGAGACGGTTCGCCTTTCATCCAGCCCGGTCAAAACCACTGGTGCAATTATGTTGCCACATTGGGGTAAGTGGTGAAACCCCATTGATTCTGTCACCTGGCACGCATTTCCATCTCCAGTTCCACGTGGATCCACGTTGCGAATTACGCGAAAACCCCCACAAACAGGAAAGAACAAAGAAGTCGTCGACTTCCCGATGGACCACCCTTCCGTCTCCCGCATCCACGTGGCTCTCGTTCACGACGCCGCGAAGAAGGCAACGTACGTGCAGGACCTCGGCTCCCAGTGGGGCACCAAGATCGAGGGCCTGAAGTGCGCGCCGAAGAAGTACTTGAAGCTCGGCCTCAACGTCCCTCTCACCCTCGGGGGCTCCACGCGCGTCCTCTGCCTGAAGGTACACAAACTCTTTTTAGCTGCATGCAATGTGTGAGGAACCTGAACCGCCCAAGTAGGACCTTCTGATCATGATCATTGCCAATTTGCCACCTGAAACCACGTCCAGAATTTGGGCTCAGGATAGTGCGGTCAACGAAAACTCTAGTTCCCCTTTTCTATTTTCTCCTACTCTCGCGGTGTACGGTTTTGCTAACTTTAGTGTCGTCTACAATGAAATCGCAAAAAAGCGGTGTTTTGTAGGTGTCACGTTTTCTTCTCAGAGTGAACAATCTTTACGCGTTGCCCTCCAATGTGCTGTGCAGGCTCAGAGTACGTAGGCAGCGCGTTTTGGTGCACGGTGAAGTCCAGCCTCAGACGCTGGAGTTAAAGAGGCCTGGCCTTTTGGCGGGGTGTTTCCAGGCCGTCTTTTCAACCTGCACCGATCTACAGCAAGTCGTTCGGGGGTTTCTGAATGTTTTTAAGGTCCCCTGGGTGGACAGGCGAAGAACGAAAGACGCACCAAGCCCGCGTCGTGGGCGCGCCGATCAAAACGAGGGAAAGCGACGAGAGCTGGCAAAAAACAAGCCAACCGATTCGAAATGTGCATGGTCGTAGGGCAGGTAGCCAACAAATCAAAGTTGCTGGAATCATAGAATACATCGTAGGGCACTGCCAACCCCAACCCAGCAGCAAAGGAATCGTGATTGCAAGTGATCGGTGCAGGCATAGGAACAAGCATGTAGCAGCTGAAAGGGTACTTAACACACAAGGCACGATCCAACACACGAGCAGACGAGGTAACCGCAAGCCGAGATGCAGGTTTATCGCCGCGGGTTTTTTCTTGCATTCTACCCACCCTAGCACGCACGACTAACACCCCACCCAAACGTGTCCCACAGGAACGCTCCGTTTGGGAATGATCCGCAGAAAGCTGTTGATTTCTGAACGGCCTCGCCCACGCGAATTGGCCAGGACAGCAAAAAGGGGGAGAATCAAGCAACCGTCACTTGAAGCACCTGGCGGTCCTGCGAGAAGGGCCCCGCATTTCGATAGCCGCGGCTGTGTGTCTTGCGCTTGTGTGCGTTAGTCAACGCACGCAACCATTGCGCTCCGACGGCTTGGATCTCCTCACGCGTGCAAAAGAGGGTTGACGAGCAAGATCTGCAGCCGCGGGGTTCACCAGCGATCCGAAGGCACGAGCCGACGTGCTCTCCATCTCTCTGAGAGTAGCGAGCCCGATCGTTGTAAATAGTCTCGTCGTCCGTTGAAGGCTCGCGGGATGCGCCATTACCTTGTCATGATGATCAATCGCTTTCACCGGCGGCTTTGAGTTTCCGACACGCTGCTTTTGGTTCCTGTGACTCCTCTCCGTGGGATGGGTGGGGCGGGATCCTTCGGGGGACGGATAGAGCGTGGGAGGCTGTCAGCTTCTCCATCCACGCCGCTGAGAAACCCCATGCATGCGCGTGGGGGGGCCCATTACTAAATTCAAAGCGAACTTCTTCTTGGTGTCAGTCGCAACACTTACAAACTTGGCTAGCCGTAGTTAAAGTGTATAATCATACCTACTACCCGCCTCACAGCCTCAATGGTCAACCGGTGACCCTAAAACACCGAACCTCTAGACCACGATAAACGCTAGAAAAGGAGCCTGCAGCTCGGCACGGGAACCGAATCAAACCTTTTTCCTCCCTCTCTCCTGCCTAGCTTAGCTTTTCGCACGGACACGATGTTTCGAAACAATTTCACGCGTTCAGAAGACGAAATGCGGGCAGCTAGAGAACGTGTCACTTGTGGCTTCGGCCTTCGAAACTCGAACTGGTGCTAAGACAAGACTTGCTGAAGGGAGAAGGCCCCGGACTCAATGGGGTGACGAATTCCTAATATCCACGGTCTCGAATCCCAGTGAAGATCATGCCATGATGTTGAGCTCTGAACTCGCTTTCGTGGCGTCTTGCGTCGCAGACTTGAGGATTTCCGTGAAGAATCGAAAGTTCAAGGAGAACGGAATGTTCTAATAGTTAGAGGTAGTCCCAGAAATAAAAATGGGGCTCTTCAAAAACAGCCGCCACAGCCGCCTACAAGACGCGCAGCCGGTATGACCTAGAATGGAGCTACCACGCAGCCGGGATCACGCACGTGTGCGCGCACGAAGAAGAAGATTATGTACAGATGGACGAACCGGGGCGCTTCGTAAGGAAGACGCGAGAACAAATACGGGACACGGGCCTGCGACGGCGGCTACTGCAGGATGGAACCCCCGCCGCCTTGCTAAACCCGCGCATCCTTGCCGGTCTACGAAAATGGCACGGCCACCAATATACTGCAGGCCCGAGTGCGTGTGTGGGCCTTTGGAGCGTGGATGATGCCTCTCGCGCTGCTCCCCTTGAGGTTCCTGGCTCATCAAGCGCCGCCGCCCGGGTTAAGGGGTTGCGGCATCAGGCGTGGGCCAGGGCTAGGGAGGCTGTTCGGAGGGGTCACCACCCACCGTTCGCGGGCTTCGTTACTTCACTGCCCCCGGCTCTCCCCGGTCTTCGTCATCCCGGGGGAGAGTTCCACGGCCATCCCCCCCATACTGCAGGCCCTAGTGCGGCGGGCGATCATGCCACGACACACGAGGCGACAGTGCACGGTACTAGGATGCCAGCAGCCGGGAAACGCAGAACACGTCCTCACAGCCAACGACGCGGCTCGCATGCAGAGCTTTGCAGAATCCATCTACGGCAGTGAGCCGAAGCTAAATGATGTGCTGATCTAATTCTCGCGGTGCAACAAAGCAGCAATTAAGAGCGTTTGCGAGCTGATACGAGTACAAGAGTCGGAAGACAAGGCCGCAGAGTGGGCAAACTGGCTGAAAAGTGAATGGAGCACCCGGTAAGAGGGCGAGCAAACTGTTTTTCGGCATCTTATTTCTTATTTTCGGGGCAGCTCCCTGGGATGGCGACGTGGTACCGCAGAACCGAAGCGCATCGTTGTCTAGAAGCCCTTTGCCCTGAATCGTCGCAATTTTCAAAAAGTAAGAGCCCTTTGCCCCCTAGATACAACCACACATCCACGCGCCAGATCCTACCTCGTTTGCGCTCGCACGAGTAAGGCTAACCTCCAAACACGCGGCGGTGTCGGTTGGGAACAAAGAAGCCAAACAAAAATAGTGAGAAGAACCACACGATGGCGCGAGGATGGAGCCCGCTTCTGTGCGCCGCGTTCGGCGGGGAATCAGAAGCGTGCGCGCACCTGGTCCGACTGGGCGCCGCCGTCGACAAGGAGGACGCCGCCGGCCGCACGCCGTCCGCGTCGTGCTGGACGCCGGCGCGGCGCCGAGGAAGAGCAACTCGTTCGGCCTCACCCCCTTTGCTCTTTGCCGCGCAGCAGGGAAGCTCGCTCGTCGCCACACAAGTGCGGGCCTCCCGTCCGGTGGGGCAGGCTACCTCAAACAGGGGCCAGCTCCCTGGGATGGCAACATGGTACTGAAGAATCGAAGCGCATCGTTGTCTAGAAGCCCTTTGCCCCTCAAAGATTCGCATCGCCGCAATTTTCAACAAACTAGGAGCCCTTGTCCCCAAACCACACCACACCGCGCCAGTACCTACCGCGTTTGCGTTTGCGCTCGCACGCGTAAGGCTACCTTCCCAACACGCGTCGGTGTCGTTGGAAGAAAATAAACCAAGAATACAGTGAGAAGAACCGCACAATGACACGAGGATGGAGCCCGCTTCTGTGCGCCGCGTTCGGCGGGAAATCCGAAGGGTGCGCGCACCTGGTCCGACTGGGCGCCGCCGTCGACAAGGAGGACGCCGCCGGCCGCACGCCGTCCGCGTCGTGCTGGACGCCGGCGCGGCGCCGAGGAAGAGCAACCGGTTCGGCCTCACCCCCTTTGCTCTTTGCCGCGCAGCAGGGAAAGCTCGCTCGTCGCCACACAAGTGCGGGCCTCCCGTCCGGTGGGGCAGGCTACCTCAAACAGGGGCCAGCTCCCTGGGATGGCAACATGGTACTGAAGAATCGAAGCGCATCGTTGTCTAGAAGCCCTTTGCCCCTCAAAGATTCGCATCGCCGCAATTTTCAACAAACTAGGAGCCCTTGTCCCCCAAACACAACCACACACCACACCGCGCCAGTACCTACCGCGTTTGCGTTTGCGCTCGCACGCGTAAGGCTACCTTCCCAACACGCGTCGGTGTCGTTGGAAGAAAATAAACCAAGAATACAGTGAGAAGAACCGCACAATGACGCGAGGATGGAGCCCGCTTCTGTGCGCCGCGTTCGGCGGGGAATCCGAAGCGTGCGCGCACCTGGTCCGACTGGGCGCCGCCGTCGACAAGGAGGACGCCGCCGGCCGCACGGCGCTGCACCTGGCCGCCATGTCCGGCGGGCTCGACGCCGTCCGCGTCGTGCTGGATGCCGGCGCGGCGCCGAGGAAGAGCAACCGGTTCGGCCTTACCCCGTTGCACATGGCCGCGCAGCAGGGAAGCCCGCTCGTCGTCAGGGAACTGGCCGCACGCTGCGGCGTGGACGCCCTGCGGGATACAGACCGCGACGGTCGAATTCCGCTGCACTACGCAGCAGAGTCGGGCCGGGTCGACGCGTTAACGACCATGCTCAGCTTGGATTTGCAGCTCGCGTCCGTTGCGGACCATTCGTCGCAACTGGCGATCCACTGCGCCGCGTTGGAAGGCCACGTGGAGGCCACTGAAGCCTTGCTTTCCGTCAGCGGCGGATGCGTCCTGTCCGAGCCGGACACCACCGGCGCGACGCCGCTGCACAACTCGGTGCTCAGCGGCAACACGGCGCTGGCCGAGCTCGTCTACCGCTGGCTGCCGGCCAACCACGCCGCCCACGCGCGCAAAGACAGCCAAGGCCGCACCGCCCTGCACCTGGCGTGCATGCTGCCGTGCGCGTGCATGGCGCGGGCGGTGCTGAACAGCCTGTTCGGCCCCGCCAGCCCCCCCGGCCACGACGCGGATACCCACGCCGCTTCGAACCACAAAGCGCCGCCAGCCGCGGCCCGCCAGGGCCGGGTTGAATTACAGGGGCCGGGGACAACCCGAACGCCATCCGCGTTGGGCGGGAAGTTGCGGCAGCGGCGACAGCGTTGGCCCCGTGGTGCGGACTGCCCCGCACGCAAGGCGGCGCGCGCCCAGCGGAGGTCGGCGCTGCGGGCGTCGAAGGCGGCCGGCGGCGCCGGAGATTTGCATCCGGCTGCGCTGCTGCTTGCGAGGGACGGAGACGGGGCGGCTCCCGTCCACTACGCGGCGGCGTGGGGGTCGGAGGAGACGGCGCGGCTGCTGGTGGAGTACGGTAGTCCGGCAGACCTGCGCCAGGTAGACGGCAGGACGCCGCTGCATCTCGCGGCGCACGGCGGCCACTCAGCCGCCGTCGACCTGTTCCTCCGACACAACGCGGATCCTGACGCGGCGAATGCGTACGGGCTCACCCCGCTGCACATCGCATCCGTGCGCGGCAACCTCGCCTGCGCGAGGCTGCTCGTGTCGTGCGGCGCGGATTTGGCCGTGGGGGACCGCGACAGGCGCACGGCTCTCCACTATGCGGTGGAGGGTCGGTGCCACCCGGTGGCCGCGCTGCTGCTCGAAGCCGCCCGCGGCGCGGCCGTTTCGCTCGCCGCCGCGTGCGATTCTGCCGGCCAGACGCCGCTGCACTACGCCGCGGACGCCGGCTCGGCTCCCCTGTGCAGCCTCCTCGTCGCGCACGGCGCGTCCCTTTCGGTGCGCGATGCCTCGGGCGCGCTTCCCAAAGACCTGGCCCGCTCGCAGACACTTTCTCAGCTGCTTTCGGACAGCCCGTCCGCTGCTTCTCCGTGAGCTGCCGGAAAGAAGGCCACCAGGAGACGAGCATGCTTGTTTCACTGCGACGCAAAGACCTGGCCACTCACGGGCTCTGTCTCAGCTACTTTCGGACAGCCCGTCTGCTGCGTCTCCGTGATGCGCACCAATTCTCTCAGCTGCTTCAGACAGCCCATCCGCTGCATCTCCATAAGCTGCCGGAAAGAAAGCTACCAGAGATCAACGTGCTTGTTTCACTGCGATGCGTCTGGTGCTTCCTTCCCAAAGACCTGGCCGCTCACAGGTTCTGTCTCAGCTGCTTGCGCACCCCAGACTTTCTCAGCTGCTTTCAGACAGCCCATCCGCAACTTCTCTCCGTCAGCTGCCGGAAAGACAACCACCAGAGATCAGCATGCTTGTTTCACAACTGCGATGCCTCTGCTGCTCGCTCGCAGGCTCTGTCTCAGACTGCCCGTCCGCTGCTTAGCCGGAAAAAACCCCACCAGAGATCAACATGCTTGTTTCACTGCGATACCACTGGTGCTCTCTCTTCCCAAAGGCCTGGCCCGCTCACAGGCTCTGTCTCAGCTGCTTTCAGACAGCCCGTCCGCTGCTTCTCCGTGATGCGCATCCCCCACGGCTGTGGAGAGCTGCCGGGGGAAATAACCAGCAGATCAGCATGCTTGTTCCACTGCGATGCCTCTGGTGCTCCTGTCTCAGCTGCTGGCAGGCAGCCTGGCTGCTTCTCCGTGATGCGCATCCCCCACGACTGCAGAAAGCTGCCACAAAATTCATCAGATCAACATGCTTGTTTCACTGCGGTGCCTCCGGTGCGCTTCCCAAAGACCCGTTCAGGCTCTGTCTCAGCTGCAGAGCTTAGTACCATAGACTAGAAGGGTCCTGGGGTGATTGGTAATGGCGAGTATGGGGGAAAACTGCGAACGTAAACAGCGGTCACATGCTGATAATGGTCCGCCTAGTGCGGCTGGCTTCAACCAAAAGTCGTGTGTCTACAGGTTACGCTGCGGCGTTGTGCAACAAAGCTGACATATTCCCTCGATGGACGCTTGGTGCCAGCATCAAGATACATCGAGAGGCAGTACTCTGCCCGAACATTGAACTAAAGTTTCCCCCACCCCCCATCTTCCCCCCCATTACAGTCCGAAGCCTTGCTTTTCCTCCCGCCCCTTTCCTCTCTTTCTCCGCGCGGAGGGACGACAGTCGGGAAACGAGCGCCGCACACGGCCCCGATGAAACTGACGTGCTGTTTTTAGGACCGGCCGTGGGTACCAGCGCAAACGAGCAGCACACCGTGTTGACGCGCAAATCGCTCGTCTACGCTGGGTATAGGGGCGAAAGACCCATCGATCCATCTAGTAGGTTCAGCGAGAACCAAAACATGAGTTACGCCAGGTGAAGTGAATGGTTGGAGGCATTGGGGAAATCGCTTTTCCTGCGCACAACCCCCGCGACACTTAGCGTCTCTCGTTGCGAGATCCTCCTTCTAGCCGAGGGGGCACGAGGACACGACCGCTCGTCGGATGTGTCGTGCGACCAAGGCAGGAAAGACCGTGAAACGTCCACCCGCCACTTTATTGTGAAACGCAACCCTTTGGGCCAAAAGTCTGCAAGCCTGCGTCCGTAGTTCGGGCTAGGTCCGGGCAGATCCAAACTGGTGGGGGCTCGGCGGCAAGATTTGCACTACAAGCGCTGGGGCTCGATGCGTACGCGGCGTGCGTCGGCCAGCGGCAAAAGTCTCCCTGAGGAGTCCTCGTTGCTTGCCGGGGTTCAGTGTGCTCAGCACGACGCCGGCGCACGCTTCCAGACGTTGCATTCAGCACATCCCAGGTCCACGTTTGCGCGCAGTGATTTTGCGGGCTCTGTGTGGCGAACCGCGTATTCCCCGCTCTGTCTCCTTCCCCTTCTCCCGCCCCGCCCCCGTTCAAGCGTCCGTACCTTTCTTCTGCCCCGCCGCTGCCTGCTCTCCGAACAGGTGCCCAGGCGCAGCTCCAAAGAGCTTCGGTTTGGGAACTCCTCCTTGCTCCTGGACAGAAAACGAAAGTACCCTCCGTTCTTTTCTTTGAGTGGGATTGGCGCGCAGTCTTTTCCTCTCGTGAATCATCGTCGCAAACGAATTCCGTGTGCATCGGGCGGCGCCCACAGCACACGGAACCAAGCGCCCTTGCGGGGCTTCAAGCTCATCAGACACGACTCGATGCACACACTCATCACTCAACAGGTAGCTCGGTCAAGTTGACCACCGTCGGGTTACGAAAAACTCTCGCCTTTTTTCAGGCATGGCGAACAATTTCGCAGGGTTTGATAGCAGGTGCCCCGCAACGAGTCCAAGCGCCGGCGGACGCTCGCCTCGGTCTGTTAGAAGGAGAGGTTGAGCCGGTCCGTCCCTATCTCTTGAAACTGCATCGAAGTGCCTGCCGCTGTTTATCACAGTGAATCACGGTCCACCACGGTCTATCAGGGTGTATCAAGAGGGGATGGACCGGCTCAGGAGAGGTTGTCGCATGTCCGGCGAATGCAGAATGGCGCGACAAGCTCGAGATCGTGGGGATCCACGTTGGTCAGATACCGTCCTGCTTTAGGTTTATGTTAGGTTCTCCGACTCCCGCAATCGTGGTCAGCCCAAACTCAAGATGCCTAGTCGACTATAAAAAGGTCGCAAGACAGACCGACCCATATCGTCGAGGGTGAAGAACCTAGACGGACGGCTCGGAGACCTCAAGGTCGGATACGTGTTTAGCGTCGTGCGATAGCGCACGTGACACCGCGCTCGCAGGCCTGCGAGACTATCGTCGCGAAACCGCTCCGATTCATCCCATCGCAGACTTGAGGATTTCCGTGAAGAATCCAAAATCTGCAAAAATGGGCAAAAATGATCAAAATCCGGAAAAAATGAAAATTTCCAGAATTTGCTCAAAATTTGCATTTCCCTGACCAAAGTCAAGGTAACGATTTCCGACTGGGACTAGTCCCCTAAGGGCACATTTCACAACGGGACTAGTCCCACTGTGGCACCTTACCCGAAATAAATAGGTCGCAAGACAGACCGACCCGCATCGTCGAGAACACAAAAACAAGACAGGCGCTTCGTTTTGTTTGGTGCGTGCCGGTTGATCGTTTTCCCACTTGTATTCACCCTGTCAGGTTGAAGTCAGCAAGTGGCATCAAAAGACGTACACACGAGCACACGTCCTGCCACTGAAAACGATACGATACGCACACTAGTATACGATACCTTCAAAGAATCTTTCCGCCCAGTGACTTTAAAGCCCCGGATCGCTACGCGAACTTACACTCCGAAAACCCGCCCCCAGGAGCCCGCCGCCCCCCGCCTCAGCTTGCGAAAATTGCGTCCCCACCTTCCAAGCGGCAAAAGACAGCGATGGAGCCCACCAAGGAGCAGGCCGCCGTGTGGATGGCTCAGAACCGGCTTGTCGAGGTGACTGACGACCTTCTGAACAACGTCAGCCGCACGCAGCCCACGGGGAGGGACCTGTACGAGGCCATCGAGAAGTGGGCCCGGGCCAGGTCGCAGGTGGCGTCGCAGGACCCGACGTGGAAGGCGCTACAGAAGCACTACTTGGAAGAAGGCCGCCTGATCAAGCTGCAGCAAGAGTTCGCCGCCCAGGGCGACCGGTTCGAGAAGTTCCACGTCAAGGCCGCGTTGGCCGACCCGGATGGTGACAACATGCTGCTGCTCGACTACTCGAAGAACCTCATCCGCGAAGACACCATGCGTCACCTCCTTGACTTCGCGCGTGCCGCGGGGCTCGAGAGCATGCGGGACAAAATGTTCAACGGTGAAAAAATCAACTTCACCGAAGACCGCTCGGTCCTGCACATCGCCTTGCGGAACAGATCCAATCGCCCGATCGAAGTTGACGGGCAGGATGTGATGCCGGCTGTCAACGACGTGTTGAACCACATGAAGGAGTACTCCGATAAAGTGCGGTCCGGCGAGCTGAAGGGGCACACCGGGAAGGAGTTCAAATACGTCGTCAACATCGGCATCGGCGGGTCAGACCTCGGCCCGCTGATGGCCACGCAGGCCCTCGCGCCGTACTGCCACGAGCGCCTGGGGCTCCACTTCGTGTCGAACATCGACGGCACGCACCTCGCGGAGGCGCTGAAGAAGGTCAGCTTGGAGGAGACGCTGTTCATCGTCGCGTCGAAGACGTTCACGACGGCGGAAACCATCACGAACGCGACATCCGCGAAGAAAGCGCTGTTGGAGCACTACGCGGCGCAGGGCGTTGGTACCGAGGGTTGCGTTGCGAAGCACTTCATCGCCCTGTCGACCAACACGAAGGCGGTGACAGAGTTCGGGATCGACAGCGCGAACATGTTCGAGTTCTGGGACTGGGTGGGCGGACGGTACTCGCTGTGGAGCAGTATCGGGATGTCCATCGTGATCGCGATCGGCATGGACAACTTCGAAAAGCTGCTGGGCGGCGCGCACGAAATGGACAAGCATTTCTGCGAGGCGCCCCTCCAGTCGAACATCCCCGTGATCCTCGCCCTCATCGGCATTTGGTACAACAACATGTTCGGTGCGCAGACGCAGATGATCCTCCCGTACGACCAGTACCTTCACCGCTTCGCCGCGTACTTCCAGCAGGGCGACATGGAGTCGAACGGGAAGTTCATCACCCGCGACGGCCAGCGCGTGGCGTGCTCCACGGGGCCGATCATCCTCGGCGAACCTGGAACGGGGTCGCAGCACTCGTTCTTCCAGTTGATCCACCAAGGCACGAAGCTCATCCCGTGCGATTTCATCGGGTGCCTCACCTCGCACAACCCGATCTCCAACAACCAGCACCACAAGATGCTGATGGCCAACTTCTTCGCGCAGACTGAGGCGTTGATGAAGGGGAAGACCGAAGCCCAAGTCCGCGAGGAACTCAAGAAGAAGGGCGCGTCCGCCGACGAAATGGACAAAATCGCCCCGCACAAGGTCTTCGAGGGAAACCGGCCTACCAACAGCATCCTCGTCAAGAAGCTGAGCCCGTGGTCACTGGGCGCGTTGATATCCATGTACGAGATGAAGATCTTCACGCAGGGCGTCCTGTGGAACATTAACTCGTTCGACCAATGGGGCGTTGAGCTCGGCAAGGCGCTGGCCAGCAACATTCTCTCGGAGCTGTCGGAAAAGCCAGGCACCAAGGTGAACGGCCACGACGCGTCCACCAACGGCCTGATCAACCTCTTCAACAGCGTTCTCCAAGAATCGGCGCAGTAAAACGCCACCCGCCACGGCCGCCTCAGTGCTGATGTATTGATGCGCGCCCGCTTCAAAACATCTCAGCGCGCCAAAGTGGAGTCTCCGGCTGCACGAGATGTTGTCAACGCACGAAGAGAACCAATGGATGACTGTCCATTAGACCGAAAATAAAAGCAAAGGGTCGTTAGATACCACACGTGCTGTTGGCCCCTAGTTGCGCAGTCTATCGTCACAGATTGTTTGCTGCATATCGAGTTCAAACCACACGTACTGTTGGCCCCTCGTCGACAGGGTCGACGGCAACAGAAAAATCTCCTTTCTAAGCAAGGGAGTATGGATGCGCCCGAGTCAAGGCATCGCTACGCGCCAAAGTGGAGTCGCCGGTGGGATGAGATGTTTTCGACGCACAAAGGGAGTCAATGGATGGCTTGTCCCCATTAGACTCGCGAAAAAGAAAGGGACGCCGACTACTGTCAGCCCCTCGGGATTGACGGCAACACAAAAGCTTTCTTCTTCGGAGATACTGAGACACAAAGATAGCTCAAAGCATTTGCAAAATAACACGAAAAGCCTCCAGGCAAAACCCCGTTTTCACACTTCTTCGGAGATAAAAGGCGAGTCAGCTGCTGCAGCTGCGCACCACCTTTTTTTTTTATAAGCACCTGCTTTGTAGGAAATACTTGAGGAGGCTGCCAGCTGCAAAAGATCAAAGGAGGTAAATGTGCTGTAGCCCACACGAAACGCGTTGTGGCTTCACCAAGGAAGACCGGCGCTTGAAAGAAGTAGCTCGCCTCTCTCTCACACCTGTCAAGAAGACAGCAGACATCGGCTTCTCGTACCTGTCAAAAAACGAGCCACACACTATCATCTTCGCATTCGTCAAGAAGAGAGTTGACACTAGCTTCTCGCAGCTGTCAAGAAGACCTGCGCACCTTGTGAGCACTGGACGCCTGCTTTTCTTGTGCACGGCGTCTCCCGTTCGTGACACAACTTCAGGGTACAAGCTGGGACGGGTCAAGCTGGTATCCAGACCACCTGCTTCCAAAAAAAAAGCTGTTCCGGGGAAGAAAAAAATCTACAACCGACGGTCCACGGGCTCCAGTGTTCGTGTGGAAACATTCCCCGAAAAGTTTGATCCACATCAGTGTAGGTTGATAAAACGTCCGCAAACTGTGTCACCAAACTGGCGGGGACTTGAAAGACCCCTAGAAGGACCCTGAAAGGAACCTGAAAGGACCCTGTTTTGCCGAACAAGGGAGACCGTCGGAAACCTAAAACCGGTGGTGGTAGTACCCGTAGTCTTGTAGTTAGTGTCCAACAGAAGCTCGTTCGCAATAGCACAGCTCTCGTGCGCCCCGCAGGAAGTAGACAGGTTCAAGAGCGCAGCGCTCAGGTCGTGATCCGTCGAGTGCACGATTCTTGGCCCAACCCCCACGGCCACGGGTCCTTCCATTTCTCCATTCTCTCCAATGGACCAGCCCGCCCCGGTTCTTTTGGCGCGGCCTCATCTAGTACCCCGGACAAAGCGAAGCATGTCCAAAATCCTAAACAGAAAACGAAATACCCCCCCCCTCGTGTTTGAGGTCAGTACTGCGTATCCCGCGTCGGAGATCGTTGCAAACAGGGACGCGCCGCTTGTCCGACTTTCGACTGGGACTAATCCAGGTTTACGCGCACTCGAAGGGATCCGAGTAGGCGGCAGGGGAGTCTGCGTATCTTGACACTTCTACAACCCCGCCGATCTTGGATCACGGGAGACGGGGGTAGGTACCACACGAAAAAAGACAGGCGAATCGTTTTGTTTTCTGCGTGCCGGTTGATTTGACTTCTTTCGTGTTTTTTTGTATAAGCACCTGCTTTGTAGGAAATACTTGAGGAGGCTGCCAGCTGCAAAAGATCAGGGGAGGTGGGTGTGCTGTAGCCCACACGAAACACGGGTGAATCTGGGTTCAGTGGCGGGCGTAGGCGTTCAACAAAAAAGACCCACTTTGTAGTTGTATTGTTTTCTCCCCCTCTAGCCTCCTTCGAAGTAAGCACAAGGCAGCCCCTCGAGTATGTTTACTTAAGCGCCAGCTTGATAGGAAATGCTCGACAATAGCTGCCGGACAAAGAACAGAAGGGATCCCAAGCGCTGTAACTACCGAACCACGTGTTGAACGGACGTGAGGTCATGCGGGTCTACCCCAACACGACAAATCACACAAACACAACAGGTCAAAGGTCCTGAGTGAGAAAGCAACACACGGTGGTGTAAGCGAAAAACAAATGGTGGTGTGAGCGAAGCACAAATCAGATTGTGTTTCTATTGTATTTGCCCCTTACTTCTATATTTCCTCCCTTCCATTCGGAGTCGAAGCAGCTACGTCGAGTATTTTTTAACCCCCACGCTAATCGTTCCGAATCTCGTCAACCCACAAAGAAAGCAGCGTACGTCTTTTTTAACCTTTACCGTGCAATTGTGGGGCAACCTCCAAGATTGCACTAGTCCTAGCACAATGCAGCAGCTATTTTTCGAAAGCTCCGCAGACTCTAACTGTCCCCTAGTTTTACTTTTTTTTTGTTCGTTCTTATTTTTTTTACATAAGCGCCAGCTTGAAAGGAAATGCTCGACGATGCTGCCCGACAAAGAACAGAAGGGATCCCAAGTGCTGTAACTACCGAACCACGTGTTGAACGGACGTGAGGTCATGCGGGTCTACCCCTACACGACAAATCACACAAACAGGTCAAAAAATCCTGAGTGAGAAAACAACACACGGTGGTGTAAGCGAAGAACAAATCAGATTGTGTTTGTGATTGTATTTGCCCCTTACCTCTATATTTCCCCCCTTCCATTCGGAGTCGAAGCAGCTACGTCGAGTATTTCCGTCGCGTTCTACTTTTTTCTCTTCGTGCCGGCACTCCGCGCGAAGCAACCCCTGGTGCTCTGTTTGCGTGCCCTTCCTTTATTTCCCTCCGGGAGGGGCAGCTATTCACGAAGACCCAGTTCTTCGCTGTCGGTTGTGGCGCCTACCTCCCGCTTACAACGTCTGCAACCCTTCCCCCGACCGACCAGCATGAGCCTGATCGAGAACCCAACGCTGTGGAGATGGGGGGAGAGGGAGGGGGGAGCTAAGAGAACACGAGCCACACGTAATGGAAATTGCGAGTGATTTCACATATTACATAGCATGTGAAGTACCATGTGAAAGATGGGTTTTAACTAGTCTAATTCGTTGTCATTTACCCCTGCGTTCAAGAGCGAAACATGAGACGAAGAACGAGGTGCACACAACACCGCGGTGAAAAAAAACACAGGGAGCTAGTCCCTCAAGGTTTCATTCCCCACTATCGGAGCCGTACACTCCCCTTTTTACAACTTTCTATTTTCTATTTTGCATCCCTTTCCTAGACGACATCTTCCTCGAAGAAGACTTGATGCTATGCATGAGAGGCAGTGCTCTGCCTAAACCTTAAACTAAGATTTCCCCCCCGTGAAGTTTACCTGGAAATTACCCCCCCGGCCAAAATTTAGGCGGGGTAAATGACAACGAATTATACTGATGTGACGATCACATGTTTTGTCTTTTCACATGTTATGTCGCGTGTTGTACGGAAAACTCGTAAATAAGTCGGACGCGAAAACAAGAGTGGGTGAGCGGGGGTCCTGTGAAGCAGCCCGGTCTCAGTCACCTTTACGGGTGTTTAAAAGCTCAGCTTACCACGCCTGCACAAAGTGAGAAGCAGTATCGTCGGGATTGTAGCTTCCGTCTTCAGTTTCGTGGAGCTCGTGGAACAGGAAACAGTGTGACCATCTTTTCGAGGCACCCTCTCCCGTTTCTTAAGCGCCCCCCCCTTCTCTCCCTCCTAGCGCAAAATTGCTGGGCCTTCGTGTGTGTTCTCGACTCGTTGGCGTTTTGGCCTGCTTTCGTTTGCCACGTTCCCTTCTGATCCCCTTAGGAAGACCCGAATCGCATTTGAGACTGCCTACACGGGGATGCATTCTGTCTGAACTAAGATTTCCCCCCCATCCCATCGCCGCAGCCACGAGCATGGCAGCCTACAAGTTCCGCTCGACTTCGGCGACGGGAATTAACACTCTGCAATGCGGACGAACCTCGAGCCCCGCCTCGCGCCGCACGACACGTTTGGCCGCCGAAAGGAAGACATCGACTTCCCTGCACAGTCTCTACATAAATAGAGCCGTCAGAAGTGTAAAACTCACCCAGGAAAGTCTCTAAGATTGGGGCTTTCAAAGTGTACAACTTGAACCAGCAGAGATTCTATGATTAAGGCTTGAGAGGGGGAAAACTCACCTAAGCCAACGTAGCACTCAACGTGTCTTTCCCCCCATCATTCTGAAAATGAGCCAGCAAGCCGCAGTTCGGGCCCGCGAGGCTTTCGTCGCGTACCGGGAAGGCGTCCTATCGAACTTCTTCGACAACCACGCCCGGGCGCTCGCCCAGCTGTACGATGTCCCGGCTACAAGCATGGCGGTCCTCGATAGCTTCGGCAGGACTTCGGCGACGGAGATTAACACCCTCGCGATGCGGACGAACCAACCGCACCTCGAGCCCCGCCTCGCGCCGCACGACACGTTTGGCCGCCGAAAGGAAGACATTGACTTCCCAGCACAGTCTCTACATAAATAGAGCCGTCAGAAGTGTAAAACTCACCCAGCAAAGTCTCTAAGATTGGGGCTTTCAAAGTGTACAACTTGAACCAGCAGAGATTCTATGATTAAGGCTTGAGAGGGGGGAAACTCACCTGAGCCAACGTAGCACTCAACGTGTCTTTCCCCCCATCATTCTGAAAATGAGTCAGCAAGCCGCAGTTCGGGCCCGTGAGGCTTTCGCCGCGTACCGGGAAGGTGTCCTGTCGAGCTTCTTCGACACCCACGCCCGGGCGCTCGCCCAGCTGTACGATGTCCCGGCTACAAGCATGGCGGTCCTCGATAGCTTCGGCAGGACTTCGGCGACGGAGAGTAACACCCTCGCGATGCGGACGAACCAACCGCACCTCGAGCCCCGCCTCGCGCCGTACGACGCGTTCGGCCGCCGGAAGGAAGACGTCGACTTCGCTGCGGAGTACCACGAGATCGGGCGGCTCGTGTACAAAACGGGGCTGATGGCCAACGATGCTCTCTAAGATTATGGCTTTGAGTGTGCAACATTCACCCAGCAGAGGTTCTGTGTGAGTGCGGCTCTGACAAGTGTAAATCTCACCCAGCAGGGGTCTTACGATTAAGGTTCTGAAACTTAAAATTTCAAAGGTATCTTTCCCCCTCTTACCCGCCCTTCTGAAAATTGAAAATGAGCCAGCAAGCCGCAGTTCGGGCCCGCGAGGCTTTCGTCGCGTACCGGGAAGGTGTCCTATCGAACTTCTTCGACAACCACGCCCGGGCGCTCGCCCAGCTGTACGATGTCCCGGCTACAAGCATGGCGGTCCTCGATAGCTTCGGCAGGACTTCGGCGACGGAGATTAACACCCTCGCGATGCGGACGAACCAACCGCACCTCGAGCCCCGCCTCGCGCCGTACGACGCGTTCGGCCGCCGGAAGGAAGACGTCGACTTCGCTGCGGAGTACCACGAGATCGGGCGGCTCGTGTACAAAACGGGGCTGATGGCCAACGATGCTCTCTAAGATTATGGCTTTGAGTGTGCAACATTCACCCAGCAGAGGTTCTGTGTGAGTGTGGCTCTGACAAGTGTAAATCTCACCCAGCAGGGGTCTTACGATTAAGGTTCTGAAACTTAAAATTTCAAAGGTATCTTTCCCCCTCTTACCCGCCCTTCTGAAAATTGAAAATGAGCCAGCAAGCCGCAGTTCGGGCCCGCGAGGCTTTCGTCGCGTACCGGGAAGGTGTCCTATCGAACTTCTTCGACAACCACGCCCGGGCGCTCGCCCAGCTGTACGATGTCCCGGCTACAAGCATGGCGGTCCTCGATAGCTTCGGCAGGACTTCGGCGACGGAGATTAACACCCTCGCGATGCGGACGAACCAACCGCACCTCGAGCCCCGCCTCGCGCCGTACGACGCGTTCGGCCGCCGGAAGGAAGACGTCGACTTCGCTGCGGAGTACCACGAGATCGGGCGGCTCGTGTACAAAACGGGGCTGATGGCCAACTACGCGACGCCGGGGCTCGAAACCCCCACGCTGCTGGCGCAGTACGTGCTGGGCCAGAACGGCGAGGCCGGCCACGCGTGCCCCGTTGCCTGCACGGCGGGGATGATCAAAAGCTTGCAGCACGAGCTAGCCGCCGCGCCGCCGCAGTGGAAGCGCGACCTGCTGGGCGGCTGGCTCGCGTCGCTGCTCGACGAAAACTACGACACGCACCTTCACGCGAGCCAGTTCCTGACGGAAGTGCAAGGCGGCTCGGACGTCGGCGCGAACGAAGTATCAGCTGCCCCCTGCAGGGACGCTGGATACGCCGGCTGGCACGTGCTGACCGGCGAAAAGTGGTTCTGCTCCGCCATCGACGCGCAGCTCTGGTTGGTGGTGGCGCGCGAGGCCGGTGCGGAGAAGGGAACGCCGGGGCTCAGCGCGTTCGTCGTGCCCACCGTGCTTCCAGTCGGCGGCGAGCGGAACGGGTATGCGGTGCGGCGGCTGAAGGAGAAGCTTGGGACGCGGTCCATGGCGTCTGCGGAGGTTGACTTCACCGCCGCGAAGGCGGTGAAGCTGTCTTGCGACTTCAAAAAGGTCCTCGAGCTCGTCATCAACACGTCGAGGCTGTTCAACGCGTTTTCAAACGCGGGCACGATCCAGCGCTGCTACCTCGAGGCGCAGAACTGGGCCGTGCATAGGCAGGCGTTCGGCGGGAAAATCATGCGGTTTCCGGCGATCCGCGCGTCAATCGCCCGGCTGCGGTCTGAAGCGTATGGAGCCCGCGCGGTGTGCGTGTTCCTGTCGGCGGTGGCGGACGAGGAGGCGCGGCGGGGCGCGCGTGTGGACTCCGCTGTCGTTTTCGGGTCGGGGGGCGGGCCCGTGCTCGCAAAGCTCGTGGCAGCCGGGGTGCCGCCGCCGGCGCGGCGGCTGCTTGTGAACCTGAACAAGTACTGGGCGGCGAAAAGTGCGACGGAAGCGTGCCACACGGCGATCAACGTGTTCGGCGGGAACGGCGCGATCGAGAGCTTCTCCGTGCTGCCGCGGTTGCTTCGTGACTCGGTGGTCACGGAGCAGTGGGAGGGCCCGCAGCACCTGCTGTGCGCGCAGGTGCTGAAGGACTGCGTGCGGCTCCGTCTGCACCGGCCGCTGTTCGAGCTGCTGGCGGCGGCCGCCGCCGCAGCGGGGCACTCCGGAGCCGCGCGGGCGGTCGACGAGGCCGAAAAAGAGTGGGCGGCCGTCGTCGGCGGCGAGGCCGAAGCCGCCGCCTTCGGCGCGCCCGCCGCCGTCGACCGGCTGCGGTACGTCGTGCAGGCGGTGCTGCTGCTGGCGGAGGGCGAGCCGACGTCGTCGTTCGCAGCGGAGCACCTCCTCTCCTTCAGGGACGGCACGCCCGCCACGGACCCGGCGTACATCCACAGAGTCGACACTTTGTGCGGCTGGACTGGGTCGGGTCTTCAGCTGTCGAAGCTGTGATTGTGATGCATTTTGATTTCAACCCCGCAGCAGATGTTCACTTCGCTCGTGGTTTCGTTTGCTGCTGCTTGTTCTGTGCACACCACCTTGCTTCACTTGGATTGTGTCAACATCCCACCGAACCGTGCCTGGGAGGATTTGTGGGCGTGCAATGAGCCTCTTTCTTCATCGTGCAGCTTGTGTTTGGCATCCAGTACATTTGCAGCCTTGAGCATATTATCATCCTGAATGCGTTGAAAGCTTGCCTTCTCGCGAAGACCTTAAGTTTCTCCGTGCTGGCGAGGCTGCTGCGTGGCTCTCGGTGGTCACAGAGCAGTGGGAGGGCCCGCAGCACCTGCTGTGCGCGCAGGTGCTGAAGGACTGCGTGCGGCTCCGTCTGCACCGGCCGCTGTTCGAGCTGCTGGCGGCGGCGGCCGCCGCAGCGGGGCACTCCGGAGCCGCGCGGGCGGTCGACGAGGCCGAAAAAGAGTGGGCGGCCGTCGTCGGCGGCGAGGCCGAAGCCGCCACCTTCGGCGCGCCAGCCGCCGTCGACCGGCTGCGGTACGTCGTGCAGGCGGTGCTGCTGGAGCCGACGTCGTCGTTCGCAGCGGAGCACCTCTTCTCCTTCAGGGACGCCCGCCACGGACCCGGCGTACATCCACAGAGTCGACACTTTGTGCGGCTGGACTGGGTCGGGTCTTCAGCTGTCGAAGCTGTGATTGTGATGCATTTTTGATTTCAACCCCGCAGCAGATGTTTACTTCGCTCGTGGTTTGGTTCGCTTTTCAATCCGGCTCCTTCTTCGGATGCTCAGTTCTCGAAGCTGTGACACCCACCTAACGTCACTTGGATTGCGATAACCTGCCACCGCAACATGCATGGGGGGAATGACGGGACAGCGCGTGCAATGGGCGACTGAATGCCAGGCGTTAGCGCCTCTGAAAACCGTACCTGAAATGGTTGCCGCGGGAGTTCACTGTGCCCGAACAATCACCACACGTGCCAATGGCGCACGAAACAAATTGATTATCTGAACGCCCCTTGAAATGTGGTAACACAATCAACCCTCGGGCTTGTTGGTCGTGCGGTTCCTCTTTTCGGAGCATCTAGAAAGTCGATCGCAAACGCCGGATCAGCCGCAAACACCGGAACTACCGCAAGGACTATCGACGCCGTCACAAACACAAACCCGGCACGCAAGCCCACCAGCAAACATCCCACGAACACAAGAACGCAGCTTCCAAAACGAAATGGTTCTTCAATGCCGCCATTGTGGCGTAACAACAACGAGGTCTGGTAACCCGTTTGCCAACCAGTTCGGTGTGGGTGTGCATGAACGGACCTGTGAAAAGAATTCAGAAGGACTACACAGTCCAAGTCCAGACAGAAACTAGCCCAGCATCTACCTGGCGCGCCTGACCCAGCGAGCTACGAGGGTCCAAAAATACAACCTGCCCCTTTTCTTTTAGAAACATTTTCTCCTTTCCTCCTTTACTTTGATCATAGGTGTCACGGCAAGTTTTGGCAGCCGCTGCTTAACAAAATTTGACGTGGGCGGCTTTGGATTTACATCTGAATGACACCTCAATACAAAAAAAGTTGTCGACAACTAACAAGTAAAAGAATAAAACAAAACTACGCATTTCTTTGACGAGCGACCGTTCGTGGCGGCAGTCGTAGACTAGCCATGGGAACCATCCAGGCCAGCAATACTCGGAGGAGGCCGCGCGTATTTCAAAAACAACAAGAAAAGCTAACCCCAAACAACACTCGCCGATAGAGAAGACTTCCGAAACTAGTACGAACACAGAAAGCCACAGCTATAGCTGCTTGCTGCCTCGCTTTGCTCGGAAATGCTGCGGCTTGCTTCTTTCCTCCCCCGTCTATTTTCTCGTTTCTGTCGAGCAGAGCCACAGCAATGGCAACCGTGTACTCGGCTTAGTCAGAAAAAGGTTTCTGGTAGTAGGATGCGTAGTCCATTGTCCTGGCAAAGTCGTTGGCGTGAGCCTAGACGGAGCGTCGACGGGTGCGTATCGTGGCTGCAGGGCTCGGCGCTCAATGAAACCATCGAAGGCCGAAGTGGAGAAGGTTTCATTGTGTGCCAGCGATCCGGACTCACGGGTCAGTCCGCAGTTCATGAAGATGGAACTATCGACACGGTGCAGATATGACAGCAGCGAACGCACCTACGATTCAACGCACATTCTTGCCTTTCTCCGGAGGAATACATAGTACTAGTCGTAGGTGCATGGCAGAGGCCTCTCCCGTGTATTGCGGCTGGATGAAGGCCGTAAGAAGGATGGCTCGAGGGCGGCCTGAGGAAGGCATTGGTGCGAGATGATGGCGAGACGAGGATGAATCTTCCTCGAGCGCTCGCATAAGCAAGGATGGACCCGAACTGAATCCTGCCGTATCTGTCAGCTTTGATCAATCCGCGTTCCGGTCGTTCTCGTCATTTTTGAGTCGAACCCTCCGAGCCACCTGGTTCGGGAGTGAAACAAAGCACCCGAACTAAGTGGTCACACTCCGCTGCCTTTCCACTGGGCTCCTGGTGGCGCACTCGTGCGCATGGCAGACTTATGACTGCTGTGTTGCGAGAGTTGCGAGCTGCGGTTTTGTCCCTGGTTTGTCGGTAAGTTGCACTGACAGACTTCATGACTGCAGTGTTGCGAGTGTTGCGAGCTGCGGTCTTTGCTGAATTTGAGAAATTCACCACCTGAGCTCTAAACTCGGAACACACCGTCCGCCCACACACGGGAGACACCAAATTGTACACCCCACACGATCGTCGGAAACAGCTGAGAATCAAGAAAACAAACAAACGACAGGTCGAAAAACACCAACCTGTCCGCCCCCCCCACACACACGGGGATCACCGACAACAAAGAGTTTCCGGTGGGTAGGGGGTGGGCATGCACGTGGACCGAGAGCCCGTGCCTCTGCGATGCGGGCCGACGCGGCTGCCGCCCGTGAGGGTGCCGGCCGCGGGGCAAGAAGGGGGTAAGTCGCGCGGAAAGAGGCTGACGGTGCCGGCCGGGCTCGCGCAGCAGAGCAGCGACGTGGTCGTGGCGCGGGTGACGGACGGCAAGGAGGGCAGGGCCGACCGCTGGGTCGTCGTCAAGAAGAAGAACGGCAAGGCGGCCGACGCCGCCGGGCGGTCTGCGCGCGGGCCTTCCATCGGCGACGGCGGCCGCGGGTACGACTTGCGGCTCTTCGGCCCCGGCGGCGGCGGCGGCGACAAATCGCGGGGGCCGTCGCTCGCGCAGTGGCTCGACGGGCACGCGGTCGAGAGGCACGCCTTCTCGTCCGTTGCAACGTGGGCCGAGGTTGTCCTCAGCAGAGTAATCACCGACACCGCGCATCTCAGTCGGTACGCTTTCTCTTTTCACGCCACATATTGTTTTCTCGAAATGAGCACAAGGCAGTCCCTCGAGTATTTTGGACATAACAGGCGATGCATCAAGTGGTCACTCTTGTTACGTAACAAGTGCCACTTGTACATCACTTGTTATTACAAGTGATCACTGCATGAGAGGCAGTTTTCTTCGAACATTAACTACGATTTTCCTTTCCTCGAAGAAGACTTGATGCCAATCATGAGAGGCAGTGCTCTGTCTGAACATTGAACTAACATTTTCCCTCGTTGAGGAAGGCAGGCAATACTGCCTGAACACGAAACTGAGATTTCCCCCCCTCGATGAAGATTGCCGCTGTGAATCACGGCGGCAATCTACAATACAGGATATGTAACAGGAACCTCTAAACCGAGATACACGGTGTTTTTTTGCTCGGAAGAAGGCTTCCCGGGACTTAGCTTCCATTCTGTTCAGAGGTTCTGGAGGGCATAGGTCGCATACCTGCGCAGCATCATACTTTGCCAGCATATTTGCCCAAAATATTTTGGCATCGTCTCAATACGAATGTTCTTATACGGCAGTATAACACCCCCGCAGACCGAACCCACTTCGCACGGCCGTGTGCTGCATGCTGCTCGACAAAGTCACGGTCCTGTTCGGGCGGTACGAAGACTTGCTGTCCCGGCTGAAGGACGAGCTCTTCGCCTCCATCTACCACGACTGGACCAACAACACCGAGCTGAAGCCGGCATCCGTGCCGCTGCCGACGCTTCTCCCGCTGCCGACGCACACCCCCAAGCAGCGAGCCGGCGTCCGCGGCACGCCCGACGGCCCCGCGGCGGCGCTCAGCTCTCCCGCGGAGCACGACAGCGCCGTTGACGACGCAGACGAGGAACTCAGCGAGGCCCCCCAAGGCGCCCTCCCCCGCGATCCGTCCGCGCCCGCGCTGTCCGGCATGCCGTGCCTCCACGCGCCCGCCAGCTCGAAACCGGTGAGCGCCGACGGCGAGATTTCGTCCGTCCACCGGCTGAAGAAGAAGACCACGTTTTACCAGGTGCGCCTTCCCCCCCCCCCCCCCCCCCCCCAGGGGTACCTGTAACTCGGGGCCCGGGCCCTGGAAAATTTTCCAGGGTTTTGGCCCTGAACGATTACCAAAGGAAAAACTCTCTGGTACGAGATGCAATTCGTTTACAATTCCATTCCAGGGCCCCAGACTGTCCTTGAGCTCAACGGATTCAAAAGCGTTCAAAAACGTCCTCGGAATGTATTTTTCGACACAGCCACGAAACCTGAAGGAGGTTTTCAGGTTCTGGCAGGTCTAGCTGGCTGTCTAAAGGGTACCACGGCTCAGCCACCCAAGGTCACAGGTGGCAAGGTGGGTGTTGAAAAAAAAAATTTTTTTTTTGGGCCGGAATCCCTAAAAGCTCGCATTTCGGAAAGTTTTTGTCCCACATTTTTCCCAGGGCATTTTGACCATTTCACCTTAGAGCCTCCGCCCTCTCAGCCCCTATGGTAAATGCACGACTGTGAGCTTTTTTTATCAAATTTTATCAAGTTTATTTCTTGATTTTTTCTCGTCTTGCTCTCCGCTTGTTGTGGAAGCTGCAATATTGACGATTCCATCCTTGGATGGCGTGATTACCGTGGGCCTGGACCCTATCTGGACCCTAGCGCTAACCCGGGGCCCGGGGCCCGGGGCCCGGGCCCCGGAGACCCTGGATTTACAGGTACCCTTGCCCCCCCCCCCCCCCCCCCACGGGAACCACCGCAAAATTTGTGGCCTTTTCCTTATCCCTCCAAACCAGCACCAAGAACAACGACCCCCCAGGGCATACGTGGTCAAACGATTCGCATTATCGCATGTCATCGCATTCGGGATTTTGGCGCCAAATGTCGCATTTTCATTCGCATTATCGCACGATTAAAACCTGGGCAAATACAGTATTATGGACTATCGCATAATATCGCATGCCGATGATATGCGATACTTTTGTGCGAAATCGTTCCCACTATGCCGAGGGGCGGAGACGGGGGAGGACTTCAGGGGGCTGCCTTGCGCTTGGTTTCGATGGAGGCTAGAGGGGGAGAAACAGTACACACCTCCAAGGCGGGCCTCCTTTGTTGAACGCTTACGCCCGCCGCGAAATCCGGATTTACCTGTGTTTCGTGTGGGCTGCAGCACATTTTCCTCCTTTTGAGATTTCGCAACGGGCAGCTACCTCAAGTATTGCACTGCAAAGCAGGTGCTTATCCAAAAAAAGAACAGCGCAGAACGCGCCGCGTAGTAGTTAAGTCTGCGCCGACCTCACAAAAAGCTGTCCTTCCGTACGGAAGTGAGGCAGCCGGAAGCTCGTTCACTCCATTTCGTCTCTCTCAAAGGTTGGCCAGCTTCGGTGGTTAAACGACAGACGACTACAACAAGTGCTACGGGGGAAAGGCGGTGTTTGTATGCCCCACAGGGGCCCGTTTTTGTGTGTGGTGTGGGCTCGTTTAGGATCGTACGCTGCGGGCCCACACACACTCACACGCTTAGCAAGGTCGGCCCACAGACTGGGGCGCTGCGGCGAGTGCGAAGCTGACAACGACGGGATCGCGAGGTGCTGTTCAAGGCATCACCCCCAGTTGAACACGGACCCCTACTCGCAACTTGCGGGAGCATCGGCGGTTACTTGAAACGGAAGGACTCGTGGACGCCTCTCGCACAGGAAGGCACCGCGTGAAAACAGGTCTACAACACACTCACACGCCAAGCAAGCTTGCTTGAGCGCCTTCGGCGCGTCAAGTTGGAATCCTTACGTTTCTGAGCGAACTCCTCATATCCACTCGCCAAAAGCGAGGTTTGAGGGGTAAAGCAAAAACTGACAATGCATGTGCCCCACCAGTTGCCCCCTTTTTTGTACTCCCCCTTCCACGCCGCGCACACACACGCCGCGTCAGGTGTTACCCATCATTTGAATTCCGGACACACACGCGCGCACAGGGGTAGCAGTCGTCAGCATTGCAGAATGCTTGGCGACAAGTCATTCGCGCGCGAGCGAGTCTCGGAACAGGACTCAAAACTGTGACCAGGTGGTGACTGCCGACCGGGTGCTAGCACCAGGAGTTGGGAACAGCTAGTCAGGCCAAGTTCATAGCACTGAGAGAGCTTGCCACATCCTCGGGTGAGATGTGCCACCTGTGTACAGACACTCAGCTGTTGCACGGGGCCGAAAACCCCGTGCAGCTAACACCGCAAGATGAAAACGGAAGTCTAGTGCCGGATGGAGAAGCTGACCCCCACGCTCTATCCGTCCCCCGAAGGATCCCGCCCCACCCACCCTTCGGAGAGGTGTCACAGGACCCAAAAGCAGCACGTCGGAAACTTGAAAGTGAAAAATGGGTTTACTTCGCTTCAGACGTTACCCACTCAAAGCCCTGAACTTAAACACACACACAAGCGTGGTTGTACTCCCGTGAAGGAAGACTATGTTTGTACGTGCCGGTGAAGGATTAGTCTGCTAGTGGATGATAGTGAGTGAATATGCTCGTTAGGTGAATCTTCTCCCAAAACCCGCTGCCAGCGTTCTCTTTCGTGTTTACAAGTTACTACGAAAAACGGGTCCATAACAACAACACGCACACAGGTGTGTCGGCAGCTGGTGTTCGCCAAAAACAGTTCACCCACGAACTTCGGAGCGGTGCGCAGCGGAGCGCGGCCGATCCTGGCTGTTTTGAGCGCGGCGATCCGCAACTGGCAGCGGACCGTGATGCGCATCTACTTCACGGCGTGGAAGTCGACCGGCGCGTCCGAGCGGAAGAAGATGGAGCGGGTCTTGCACGTCGCGCAGCGCAAGCTGCACCGCCGCTTCCAGAACCTCGTCCGGGCCTGCTTCTGCGGCTGGCGCTCGGTCGTGAGCGCGCGGAACACGAAGGTGTCAAGGGAGAAGGAGGAGATGCGCGCGACGATGGTCAACCACAAGATGGCCCGCAAGCTGCTCGCCCTCGAGCGGCACTGGGCGGCGGCGTCCGTCGAGGTCGACGCGCTGCGGGGCGACCACGCCGAGTTCCAGGCCACGCTCCTCAAGATGACCGCCGTCCTCGACGCCTACCGGCAGCAGACCGCGCTGGGCACGCTCGACGGCGGCGGCGGCACCGCCGCGGAAGACGCCGCCGAACCCGCGGCGCCGCAGCCGCCGCCCGCTGCCGACGCGGCGCCCGCGGAGCCGGCACCGTCGTCGACGACGCCCGTCGTAGGCCAGTCCGGCGACGCGCGTGCGCCCGAGGCGCTGGCGCTCACCGCGGAGCAGGAGATCCTCCTCATCGCCGACCTGCCTGTGGAGGAAATCCGGAAGAAGCTCTCGAGCGTCACGGAGAACGCTGCGCAGACAATTACGGTGCGGGGGGTTTTCTTTTTCTTTCTGAGATGCACAGGACCTTATGCAGCCCATTTTCTCCTTCAGACTAGACACCAAGCCCATTTTCTCTGGTGAGTCTTAATGCAGGGGCTGTCCGGGGGGCACCGCCCCCCGGGAGACGGTACGGTACATGGCACTTCAGATTCTGTCTTGTTCGGAACCTGTAACAGAAACTGATGCCTGGTAACAGGCCTCTAGCGAAAATTCGAAATCTTGTTCGGAACCTGTAACAGAAACTGATGCCTGGTAACAGGCCTCTAGCGAAAATTCGAAATCTTGTAGATAGTTTATGGGGGGTCCAGGGGGCACCGCCCCCTGGGAGACGGTATGGTACATGGTGCCTCAGAATCTGATGTCCTGGCTAAGGCAGGACCTTCTGCAGCCAGTGTTCTCCTCCAGAAGACACCTAGCCTACTGATGCTTGTTCTGATGAAAGGTCTCACCCTTTTTCTGTAGCACAGCCGGAATAGGAGAAATAATTCCCACTACAGACACCCAAAACCTCTCTGCTCAACCCAATCCGAGGTAGTGTAAATCAACCCAACCTCCCACCCGATTTTCGATTTTTTTTTTTTTGGGTGAGTTACCCAGGGGTTTATACGGGGCTTCGAAAAAATCCTGAGTTCCGGTCTGGGCGTGTTTTTTTTTTTGCTGCAACTGCATGCTGTATGCCACCTTTGCCTCGTTTTGATCAGCTTCATCAAACTGAACAGTCTTTCAACCGATGTTCCGAGAGGTGTCGAAAGGGCCGCGTTCATGAGGAGGCTTGTGCACGGGTACAGAGAGGGCAGTGTGACATCCATGAGAAACAGCTTTAGGGCTGCGGTATAGCTGTAGCGAGTCAGTGTGTTTGCAACAGTTTTGAGCTCCTCGAGAACAGATCTGTGCTCGTCGTCGGCTCGGGGAAAAACCTCATTCCTGAAATCTGCAATGAAGCGGGCATTGAGAAAGGGAGGAGAACGTGCGGATCTGCCTTCCTGGGTTGGTCGGACCTTTTCCTCGCCGTAATGGGCGACAAGAATATCAACAAGTCTGACCGCCTCAGGTTGGTTTCCAGCCACAGGCCCACTCAGGTCAAAAAGGCTGAATCCCTCCATGACACCCAGGTTGCTCTTCAAACCCGAACGAAGGTCAGAGATTAGCCCGTTAACGTAGGGCGTGGCCACTTCGGCATGATAGGCCTGGACTGTCTGGGGTGTCACGCGGGTAAAGCCTGCTAAACCTTCAGTTGCGCGGTTTATCACGACATCGCAAAGGAAGTAGGTCGGGTGATTTTCGTGCAGAAAGTCGTGCAGGGAGTTGGCCTTCTCAACTTCTGAGTACGACTCCTTTGTCCACCGCTCGTACTCCGTGTTTGTCCCCTCTTTCGGGACGTTGGTCTGCCGTCCTGTTTGCCGAGATGCGAGCCCGAACATGCTTGCGATGTCCCGGGGAATCCCCTCCTTCTTTGGATCCACACGCTGTAGCTTCTTTGGTGGCATACTGGCCCTCCCGTTACCGCTCCCACCCGGTAAGCCCCAACCCGAACGCTATGTGGTTTTTTTTTTTTTTTTTCCCCAGACCGGAAGAATTTGAGTTCCGGTCTCTCAGACCGCTAAACTAAGCCCGTATAATCCCCTGGAGTTACCTCACCCAACCGTTGCAGTGCATAACCCAGCTTTTTGTGTTAGGTGGGTTTATTGTCCAAACAACCAGGCCTGCTCTCTCATTTCTTTTGGGCCTGCTCAGCAGCCGCACAGGGTGTTGATACCTGCTCCAGAAGCGGTGCCAACATGGTCCTCAGGACCTCTGATGCCTGGTATCCACTAGGCACCCATATTGGGACCACTTCTGATCCGAAGGTTAAAGCAAAGCACACCGCAGGACAGCCAGAATAAGGTCCTCAGGACCTCTGATGCCTGGTATCCACTAGGTACCTAGGTAACCATGTTGGGACCACTTCGGATCCTAAAGTTAAAGCAAAGCACAACGCAGGACAGCCAGAATATGGTCCTCAGGACCTCTGATGCCTGGTATCCACTACGTACCTAGGTAACCATGTTGGGACCACTTCGGATCCTAAAGTTAAAGCAAAGCACAACGCAGGACAGCCAGAATATGGTCCTCAGGACCTCTGATGCCTGGTATCCACTAGGTACCTAGGTAACCATGTTGGGACCACCTCGGATCCTAAAGTTAAAGCAAAGCACAACGCAGGACAGCCAGAATACGGTCCTCGGACCTCTGATGCCTGGTATCCACCAGGTACCTAGGTAACCATGTTGGGACCACCTCGGATCCTAAAGATAAAGCAAAGCACAACGCAGGACAGCCAGAATATGGTCCTCAGGACCTCTGATGCCTGGTATCCACTAGGTATCTAGGTATCCACATTGGGACCACTTTGGATCCTAAGCTTAAAGCAAAGCACAACGCAGGACAGACAGAATATGGTCTGCAGGACCTCTGGTGCCTGGTATCCACCAGGTACCATATTGGGACCACTCCGGACCGTAAGGTTAAAGATAACCACACAACGCAGGACAGCCAGAGGCTGCTCGAGGACCTCGACGACAAGATCGCAGGCCGCGTGACGAAGCGGTCCACCGACGTGGCGAAGCAGCTCGAAAGCCTCGGCAAGCCGGCGGAGGCCGACGACCACCCGGCGCCGCTGCCCCGCGCGCGCTTCGAAGAGAGCAAGCGGGAGCAGCGGTCGTGGCGCGAGGTCCTGCGGTGGGTCAATGCCCGGGTGCACCGGCTCGCGGCGCCCGGCAGGGAAATTAACAACTTCACAACCGACTTCCAGTCCACCGCGAACTACGCGTACCTCTTGAAGACCCTCGGCGCCGACGACGCGCTTGAGGACGAATACTTCGAGAGGGCCGACGAGTGGAAGACGGCGCGCGAAAAAGAAGAAGGTGATCCGGCAGCTCCTTCGGACCAGCGGTCGCGCCTCTCACTCAGGTGTGGGGGTGTTGTGCGTTGTGTTTGTGCTTGTTTGCGACCGGACACTCCTCGGAGAGATGGTCCCTGCACTCTATCTCGTCTCTCTCTCTCTGTCGTGTGTGTTGTGTTTGGTGGTAATGTTTGTGTTGCGTTTGGAGTATTGTTGCGTTGTGTTGTGCTGGAACCTGCACCCCGACAAAGCGGAGGTTGGCTATTCTCACCGCATATTTCTGCATTCTCACCTCAGTCTCTAACGGTTAACATCACGGCCGGCTTAGTTGTTGCTCTGTGCTCTCCAGCTTCGGCTGACACCATTTGCGCACTTAACCGTGGTGGAGAAGACGAACGAAACCATCGACACGAATATAGCTCGAAGCATCTGCAGAATAACACGAAAAGCCTCCAGGTCAAAAATTTCGGTCGAATTTTTTTGGGTCAATTTTTTTTTTGTCTTCTTAAGTTCAGGGGGCAGCAGTCAGTTGTGAGACTGACAGGGGGCAGCAGTCAGTTGTGAGACTGACAGGTGAGCAGCGTCACCTCCCCTAGCGAGCTCTCGGATCAAGCTGCGTCTGGTGCAGCTGTTGTATGGATCGCCTACATACACTCAGCCGCGCGTGTCTTCATTGCGAAGGTTACTGCTGCGGCCTTCTGGGTGGCATCTGTGTCAGGTCAAGTAGCGAGATCTGAGGCCCTGTGATGGCTGAGTGCACACCAAAGCAGGGCTGCATCCTCGTGTTGTAGCCGTGTTGTGTATAAGGCTTCGTGGGGGCCTGGTCAACCACCTCATCACTATAGGGCACAAACCTTTCTCGACAGTGATTGGACAGTCGGGATTGCCGGGGGCGGGTCTCCATGAAGAAGAGAATTGTAAAGCAAGACCTGCCCCCTGCGCCTGCTGTCTCCAGCTGCTTCGGCAGACGACACATACTACTACTACTACTTCAACATCGCGAGAAGGGCGAGAAGCGATGGACCAGAAGGAAGGTTACGTGGCTGCGTCGGCCACAGCGAAGGCGTTGTACGGCGTCTCGGTGTGGCAACCGGCGGGGACGTACATGGAAGGCCTGCGAGTTGCGACCCTGGCGGGGCTGTGGACCGGCGGCAACAGGAGGTGCGATGCCGTCGTGCTGAACACGCTGTGTCGGGGGCACAGATTGGACCCGCGTGTCCCGCGATTCATCGGCGGGTAAACACGTTTTCACAGCAGATGGTGAAGCAGTCGCACTTGGCGCCGCTGGTTGTTGCCATCCGAGCAGCTCGACAAGCAAGGCGGGACCGCCCCCCCGGCGCTCCAGAGGTACCGGGGCGAAGCAAGGAGGGGCCAGTGTTCCTGCTCGAGCGAGCGATCGCAGACATCGGATGGACGTGGCCCAGGTTCGACACCCTGCAGGAAGGAACGGGCCGGCGGCGCGAATGGACGGTGGTGCAGAACGTCGAGCCGCTGACGAAAGAGGAGAGGCAGCGGGCGCAGACCGCTCGGCACAACTTCCAGCACGAGCTGCGGGAGGCCGGGCGGACGATGCGCTACAAGGACGTGGTCAAGACGAGGGCATCCCTCCTCGGCATCGAGGACGGCATCGACGGGGGTGCCACGCGAGACCTGCTGGAGAAGGGCGCCATCACCGGCTACCAGCAGGGCCTGGTCAGAGCTGTCATTGCCAACGCGGTACACACCGGCAAGCGATGGGAGCAAGCAACCTGCAGATTCTGCGACGCGGGTGTCCCGGAGGACGAACAACACATGTGGTGGGACTGCGTCAAGTGGAGCGACGTGCGCGGCGCGTATCCGAATGTGCTCGCTCGGCGGCCCGAGATGAAGCCGTGCATGGCTCTATGCGGCGTCACAGCAACCTCGCCAACACGCTGACGAACCCGACGTATTCCGCCACGTTGTTCGTCGCTCTCCCGGCGATGGGCTTCTCAACTTCCCACTGCTTGACGCCTTTGTCGTAGAAGACCGCCCCGGCTCCCGCGACCGCGCCGTTGGTCCCGTTCCCCCGACTGCCGCCGTCGAAGAACGCCGCCGTCTCCTCTCCCGGCAGCGTGTCCGCCACGGTCCAGCGCTCCTTCGGCTGCCGCTGCGCGATGTTCTCCTGCCTCCGCTGTGTGCCGGCCGGCGTGAGGGTCAGGCCGCTGTGCAGCTCAAAATCGACAGCGAGCTCGAAATATGAGATGGAGGCCTCCTTGCCGGTTTCGGACCACCGCTTCGTCGAGCACCATTCTGCCAGCGCCAGGAGCATCTCGTGGGTGTCCTTCCATGCGTTGCGGTCCGGCCGCGCACCGTCGACGTTGATGGTCTGGCTGGCCGTCGGCCGTTGCGGCTCCCACCCCCACGGATATGTCGACACCTTGAGCTCCTTGCGCCGGCAGTCCTGCTCGAGGATGCCGTCGGCCCGCTGCCTCCCGAGCAGGATCTCGACGCACATCAGCTGCATCCCGGCCGCCAGCTCCCTGCATTCGTCGAAGTCGAGTCCCATCGCGTCCTTGCGGGACCCCGTGCCGCCGACACCCCGCACCATCGTCGTCAAGGGCGACAGCGAACTGGGAGGCCTTCGAAGCGGTGATGCGGGCGTTCGAAGTCGCCGCCGTACGGCACGTGCCCAAAAAGATGGCGAACAAAGGACGGGGCGACCAGGGCGGCCACTGGGAGAAGGCGGGTGTCCTGACCGGCAGCTTCCGACCCCAGGCCCATTACCCACGGGGGTGGCAACACAGCGGCGAGAAGTGGAAGGCACGGGCAAGACACGACCGGGCGACGCACCGTCGCGCAAGCGGCGGCGGCAGCCGCCACCTTTGGGACGTCCTAGCGAACGCCGAGAAGAAGAAAGCCGACGCGCAACGGGCGGGGTGCAGACCGGGATCGTCAACCAACCGCCCGACAGCGGCTGCAGCGGCAGCAACAGCGGCAGCGACATCGACAGCGGCGACGTCGCGAGGACGCACGGAAGGACCCGCGGCACAGCACCAGTCCATTCCCCACGCGGGGGGAGATGGCCGTGGAACCCTCCCCCGGGATGACGAAGGCCGGGGAGAGCCGGGGGCAGTGAAGTAACGAAGCCCGCGAACGGTGGGTGGTGACCCCTCCGAACATTCTCCCTGGCCCTGGCCCACGCCTGATGCCGCAACCCCTTAACCCGGGCGGCGGCGCTTTGGCATGAGCCAGGAACCTCAAGGGGAGCAGAGCAGCGCGAGAGGCATCATCCACGCTTCAAAGGCCCACACACATACTACTACTACTACTTCTTAAGTTCCACCCCCCCCGAAAACCACAGCCTCAACCCGGTGCCGGAGTCGCCGACCCACCAGCAGAGCGCGCAGCAGCTCGCGTTCCAGCGCCTGCAGGAGGCCGCGCGCGTCGGCATCGTCAAGTACTGCACCAACCCCGACGTGGCGCCTTCCGACAAGGCGGAGGTCGTGATCGAGGCCGCGGCGCTGCTGCTCGCGGAGCGGCCCGCCGACGTCGGCGTGCGGGTGAACGACATCCTGCGCGGCAAGGCGCAGAAGAACGCCACCTTCATCTTCAAGCTGCACGAAGCCTTCTCCGAAGCGTCCCCGCGGGCTACCAACAGAAGGCGACCGACGACCACCGGCGAAAAATCGAGAACCGCGGAGGCAGCCGGGGACCGTCGAAAGCAGTCCGCCGCCGAACGAGCCGAATCCGGGCGTGGATCCGAAAACGGCGAAGAGGACCACTGGTCCCCGACAGGGTCGGACGCGTCGTATTCAGGGTCCGACGCCGACCGGGCGGGGCCGGGCGACGAAGACTACGACCGGTGGCTGGGAGAGACGCTTGAGGACGACGAAATGCTCGCGTCCTTCGCGTCGTCGGGCAACGACATGTTGCGGTCTCCCCACGACGTGTCCATCGGCGGCAGCGCAAACCAAACGGAGGCACCCCTGCCACGGGGCGTCGGCTCGCCGGACCACCAGCAGCAGACGCTGCAGACGACGCAGCAGCAGGAGCAGCAGCAGCAGCAGAGCCCCGGCATCGAAAAGCAGCGATCCACCCGCGCCAGGCCGCAGCAGCAGGACAAGCTGCCCCGCGTCACCCTGGGGGACATCCTGCTGGGCCACGTGCCGCCGAACCCGAGTCCGACGACGTCCCGCCGCGGGACCCGGAGCCCCGCTCGCAACACCTTCCGCCGCGCGCGCCTACCTCGTAAGCTGAGCAAAACTGGTGTGTGCTGCGCCGTTCGACAGTTCTTCCAGAGAAAAACCCCCGTATAATTATGACTGTGAGCCGGTCCGTCCCTATCTCTTGAAACTGCATCGAAGTGCCTGCTGTTTATCACAGTGAATCACGGTCCACCACGGTCTATCAGGTCCATCTCTAGTCCCTAGAGCTGCATCGAATTGCCCGGTGCTGTATTCTTCGGTCTATCACGGTCTATCAAGAGGGGATGGACTGGTTCAGACTGTGCATAGTGTGATGAACCACTTCCGGATTCCGGACGAACTGGTAGTTAATTCAAGAAAGTTTCGCGGGTATCAAGTTCGCGGGTGAGAGGCCAAAGAAGACCGTTTGCTTTATTGGATATCTGGCACAAATCTTTGAAATGCGTCCTTCATCGGGGCAGCAATCCTGCTCCGAGCTCTCAACGGATACCTGAGATTTGCCATGGAGGCTCCTCTTTTCCCATAATTAGCCCCCTCCGTCCTGAAGTGGTTAATTCTTTTGCGAGTGGGGAGACCGGGTCCTCTTCGGAGAGATGGTCCCTGCACTCTAACCCGACTCTCTAAAACGATCCACCGGCACACACAGAGTTACCTCACCCGATCGCCTACGAGCATCATGTCGCCCTTCTATTTCCAGAAACTAGAACGATACATCCTACTACTTTAGTACACGGTAGGAACTGGAGCAAAGCGCATGGCAGGATGAGCACACCACCCGAGCCTACAACAGGAGAATTCGAGTGGGTTGAGGTGGGTTTTCTGAGACTGAATTTTTCTTTCTTGACATGGTCAACAGGCACACTCTATCCCATTCGCTAGTATG
The DNA here is from genome assembly GCA_030068145.1 of Diplonema papillatum. Taxonomy (NCBI): domain Eukaryota; phylum Euglenozoa; class Diplonemea; order Diplonemida; family Diplonemidae; genus Diplonema; species Diplonema papillatum. Next base: position 145,993 of record JAPJBO010000172.1, on the reverse strand, counting down.
CAAGTTATCAGGCTTCTGTCAGACTTCTCTCCTTCCTTCCCTTTCCGATGAAGAATGAACTCGATGACCCAAGCCGAGACCGAGTGCGATGAGGCCAGAAGCTAGCTGCCAATTCCTACTACTCATTGTGCAGTCGAGGGCAATCGCTATTTATTCACTGTGATTAATAGAGAAAAAAGGCACTCGAGGTTTATTTTTTGGCCACGAGTGCCGGGAGAAAAATTGTTGCTGCATATCAAGTTCAAACTCATGCTACTGTTCCTGCCGCGGTCTACCGTGGCAGATGGTTGCACATGGCGTGATCTGCCTTCCATCGAACCCGGAACAAGAACTCGGCACACACCCGGCAAACCCCAGACAAACCCGGCGCGAACCTGGCGCAAAACCCTGTAACAACCCCGACAACACTTGAAGCATATCAACCTCAAACTACTCGTACTACTGTTCCCGGCACCAATGAACTAAAAAAGAAATGAACTAAACTGCAGGCGATATTATTGACAGACGTTTTCAGCGACACGCTGCCAGAGTCAATGCCTCGGACAAGGAGCACGTGCTGTTGCGGTGGATGGCCGACCGCCTCAACGGCGCTGGAGTCGCCGGCCCGCACGACTTCACGACAGGTCTGCAGGACGGCGAGCAGTACGCAGTACTCCTGCACGGACTCAGTCCCCACCACTTCCCGCTGGACGTGGTGGAGGCGGAACCGGCGGCAGCAACCGACGGCTCCCAGCACGAGGCTCCGACCGACGCTCCGGAGGCCTCGGCCGCGCGATGGAACGCCATCGAGACCGGCCTGCAATCTCTCTGCTGCCCGGCTATCCTCCCTGACGCTACCAGCAAGCCTCCGTCCGATCGCGATGCCTTCGACAGGTGCGTCTCTAGCTTTAACCAGAGAGAAGTGCTTTTTCGCCCATTCTGGTGCTACAACACTTTTTGCCCTGCCCGTTGGATAAGTGGAAACCCCCATTTTTTTGTGGCGTCGGCCCAGCTCCTGCAGAAGTCCATCGTGGACGCAGAGCACGCGAGCTGGGTTTGCTGTGTGGTGGCATCCGATCACGCGTGGGATTGAGTAGTGCTGTCGTTGTGGTCTGAAAAGGGAGGAGCTGGTTTTAACCGCTTGGGGTTGCGGTGAGCATGGCCCTTGCGCATGGCCCTTGCCGTCGTGGTCTGAAGAGGGGGAGAGATAAAGCTGTGTAGAGCTTGGGCATTTGGCCCGTTGGGTAACACCAGAAATGCGGGCCTCCAAAAAACAAAAATGAACCGCACCCACAGATTGCGGCAGAGCCACATGTTGTTCCTCTCTGCCCTGTACAGCTACTTCAAGTGCTTCGGCGAAGTGCCTGTTGTGGATGAAGGCGCCTTGCAGCCTTTTAGCGTGGAGCTGGCGCCGGAAGAAATCGAAGGTCATCTGCTTGGTCAGTCGCCGCGCGGCTCGGTCGTCCATTTGAGCGAGGCTGTAGAGGCTGTGCACGACGTAATCTGCAGGAACAGCCTGTCGCTGCAGAAACTGTGCGTGACCCACGCTTCGAAGAACGGTTCGAACGTGTTGATGACGCGGGCGGAGTACATAGCAATGTGCGCAGGCTGCGACATCTCATCGTACACTGGGGGGTCCCCGCGTTCGGCCGGCATCCTTTCAAGTACGCCACCAAGTCACTCCTCGCCGCAGCTCGAAGCAAACACGTCGCTTCCGCCGCCCAGTCTGGCTCCCAGCTGGACCTATCAGGTATATTCTAGCACTCATCACGGACAACCAGCAGACACAGCGATCTCCTACTACCCGTCTTGAAACACGGACCAAGGCGTCTACCACGTGTGCGAGGCTTAGGGCGTCAAACCCACAAACCGCACTGAACGGAGAAGCGCCAATCCTTGAGGACGCAACACAGCCCGATCCTGGTTTACTGGAAAGGAATGATGTTAAAGTACACCCGAAAGATGGCGACCTATTCCTGGATAGATCGAGCCGGGGAAAACCCTGGTGGAGGTCAACGTGTCGACGTAACAACTCGCTCGTCAAAGCTGGGGCATAGGGACCCTGCCCGGTGGGCATCTTCGTTTAACTCGTCGACGGGGCAAAAAAGCCAAACCACACACAGGGGTCAGCGCGCAGTTCACTCACCTGATCGAGTCGGTCATCCGGCCCCAAGGGCGCGTGGCCGAGTTGATCGGGTTCCGGGCGCTGCTGGGGCACCCCGAGGTGCGGGGCGTGCTGAACCGGAACGCCGCCGGGGTCAAGCTGGCCTTCGGCGAGGCCGCCGAGCCGCCGGACCAGTACTCGCCGGCCCTCGTGCGGCACGCGCGTTTCTTGAAGCTGCTTTCGGCCCGCCACCTGCTCAGCGGCAGGCTCCGCCTGGCGGCCGTGAGCGCCGTGTACGCGTCGTGCCAGTCGGACGCGAAAGGGCTGACCTTCGAAGACTTCGAGCACGCCTTGTGCGGCCTCGCTTCCCTCGACGATCCGCTGCCGTGCCACGGGCTTGCATTTTTGGTAGAACGATTCCTGCGGGTCGTTTTGAGTTAGAGCTTGAGTTCGAGCTACACGGCCACCGAGTCCAGCCTCAGAAGCTGAAGCCGGAGTTCAGAGTGCTGAACCGGCAAGCCGCTGGGGTCAAGCTGGCTTTTGGGAGGCAGCGGAGCCGCCAGACGAGTACTCGCCGGCCCTCGTGCGGCACGCGCGTTTCTTGAAGCTGCTTTCGGCCCGCCACCTGCTCAGCGGCAGGCTCCGCCTGGCGGCCGTGAGCGCGGTGTACGCGTCGTGCCAGTCGGACGCGAAAGGGCTGACCTTCGAAGACTTCGAACACGCCTTGTGCGGCCTCGCTTCCCTCGACGATCCGCTGCCGTGCCACGGGCTTGCATTTTTGGTAGAACGATTTGAGTTAGAGTTTGAGTTCGAGCTACACGGTGGAGTCCAGCCTCAGAAGCTGAAGCCGGAGTTCAGAGTGCTGAACCGGCAAGCCGCTGGGGTCAGGCTGGCTTTTGGGAGGCAGCGGAGCCGCCAGACGAGTACTCGCCGGCCCTCGTGCGGCACGTGCGTTTCTTGAAGCTGCTTTCGGCCTGCCACCTGCTCAGCGGCAGGCTCCGCCTGGCGGCCGTGAGCGCGGTGTACGCGTTTTGGTTGTAGCACACCTCTTTCACTGCAGCTTCTGAGGCTCGACTTCATCGTGTAGGAAAGTGCATTGCCAGTTTTCCTGCAGACCCACTGTTAATCCATTTACTCTGAGACTTGCATGGCTTAATCCTTGAAACAAGCATATGACTACTGGCAGGATCAATCAGGTTTCTTGTCACTCAAACCAGAGCGGTAAGGACCCGACGCAGGAGACTCAGGACCCTAGCGTGACCCCGGGGCATTGGTCGTTAGTGCCGTGGTGCCAGAACGGCAAACAGGACCCACGTGAACGTGGGTACTGTACGGGTCACGCGTGCGCAGGACGAACCTGACGACGCACAACCGCCGGGCAAAGAACAACGCGAACCAGACCCGACCCAGAAACACACAGGGGTCCCGTCGAGGAAAATCCGCCGAATCAGAGCGTCGAAGTCTGCTGAATCACGCTGATGATTGGTCCGCGTCATGTGCCCGTGGCTTCAAGGACCGAAAACACGGTGCAGATAGGACCGGTGCTGTGTTGCGCACATACCATTCCAGACACGATCTTGCATTGTCCTCCCCTCGTACCCTCTCTCATCTACCCGCATCCGCCGTGGTTCCCCACGTAGCGGGTGCGTGCCACTTACGTACCCCGTGCCCTTGCTCGGCTTTTCTTCTTCGCTTTCTTCTTCTGCCGAAAGCCTCGAAGCCTTTTCGTTCAATATGGTCTGCCGCTGACTCCGGTTTCGGAGTGCGAATCGCCGCCAGTCTTCAGCAACGGGTGCGTTTACTTCACGCGCATGAGGGCACATTCCAGGGGGGAGCGCCAAAAGCGTATGTTTTGGCGCTACAAGGGTCGGCTCTCGTGTCCTAGGTCCTTGGCTAAGCGGGCATCACAGGTAGATGCCAAAGTGGCCCGAACATGAAAAGCGGGGATCGCAAGACTGCCAGAGCATCACAGTCTATCAGTCAATGGGTAGGGTGTCAACTCACCCCCGGTGTCTGGCAGCACGGGTGGTCCTGGCTGTGACGAGCTAGCCTGACAAACCAGACTCACAGCGCTGTACTGTCTGCAGACACTCAGGTTCCGCGCTGATGATGGTCCGCCTTATGTGTCCGTGGCTTAAAGGACCGAAACACGGCGACCGACGGGACCAGTGCGGTGTTGAGCACATATCCATTCCAAGCACGTTCTCGCAATCCCCCGGTGTCTGCTGGTTTTTGAGCCAACTTCAATACGTAGGTAAAACCGCCTCAGTTTGCGGTGACAAACTCCTTCAACCTTGGCGGGGGTTTCCTACCAAGGTCCTTTCCCATCTGTGTTTCTTCATTCAAAAATCTTTTTTTTTCAAGAAGACTCGAAGCTTGCTAGCGCCAAACATGCATGAGAGGCAGTGTCCTGCAACATTAAACTACGATCTCCCCCCCCCCCCACACCTCAGGAACGGGAGGTTACAGTTCCTCGTGGTACCGAAACGGCTGATCCCAAAGAGAAGGCAAAACCCTTCGGAAAAAGAAGAAAATGCGACCGAGAAGACTGTCGGAATAACCCGCCCCCGCCAGCGCCTGGATAGAAGGGAGGCATGCCTTGCGTCGGCGTGGAGAAAGCCGCAGTGCTTCAAGACGTGTTCCGGCGCGTCATCGACGCCCGAAGTGACAGAGAAGGCGAGGCGCAAGACGACGAAGAGAGCCTTTCCAGCGCCAACGGCCGCAAGGCGCCAAGCTCCAAGTCCTCCTCATCGTGCTCTTCCTTCGGCCACCAATGCGTGACCGTACGGGGGCACCTCCTGCGTGGCGGGTCGTCAAAGGTATGCAGCGGAGTTTCCGAATTCTAAAAGGAGCCACCACACGAATAACATGTAGCCGAGCGTCACCACACAAATAGAAACTGGGCATGTAGCCAAGCGTCACCACACAAATAACAACTGGGCATGTAGCCAAGCGTCACCACACAAATAACAACTGGGCATGTAGCCAGTGCATAAACAGATGCTTTGCGGCTTCTTCGATATTCAGCCGCCAGTGCCCTGCTGGATCGGCGGGAAAAAGGCCGGAACTACAAAAGGCCGGAACTACAAACGGCCGGAACTCCCTCGTCTCTCTCACACACATACTCTGCACAAGGGATGACCGACTGGAAGGCAAGAGTGGAGATGGCAAACAAGGCTCCAGGTACAGGAACGTGCAGAGGGTCGCAGCCGAAGAAGGCCCCAGGGGACGCGGTGAACGCAACTCGCCCCGGCGGAATATGCACGCTACACAGGAAGCCCCGGTGGGAGGAATGTACGAAGAAGCGCCTACCATTTGCGGAATCCTGTTGCCGATGTGAACAGCACCGTCGTGCAGGAGATGGCCTGAGGCCGCGCATGCAGTTCTGCCCACAGACTGGAGCACTGCGGCGAGTGCGAAGCTGACAACGAAGGGATCGCGAGATGCCGTACAAGGCACTTGCATTCGTGCCAACTATTTTGCGGGTTGCTCGACAACGAACTGTGAATGCTATATGGGCGTATGCAGCGTGTTTGGTACCTGAAAAAGAACAGGTAAGAACGAAGGGGAAGTTGATCAACCGGCACGCACAAACAAACCGAAGCTGTCTTAAGAGGCGTGGACGCCTCTCGCACAGGAAGGCACCGCTCGCACAGGAAGGCACCGCGTGAACATAGGTCCACGACGCATCCCTTCTCTCTCTCTTTCCCTTAAAAACCCCTAAAGATATTGCATCCCCGTATTTGCACAGAAACGCGTCGTCGCGGCTCGCCTCGTCGGTAAAACCGCAGCTGCTTGCCGTCCTGCCGTCGAGTGGGGGTTGCACGCCGGGCACCGGCAGTCTCTGCAAGACCTCGAGTGGTGCCCTGTCGCGGAGTTGTCCTCGTGGGCGGGGAACGCCGCCGCCAGCGTGAAGCTGAAGCAGGTCGCCTGCACGTGGGCGACCGCGTACCTTCGCATTCTCACGGAAACGGGGTCGCTCACCACCGCCGCCGAGCTCATCCTCTCGCAAGCCGAATCCGCGACGCAAGGCTACGGCCGGCCCAATCCTGTTCTCACTGGTACTGACCTTCCCTCTCTCTTAACAGACATCACGGGCGGCGTCGAAGCTTCACTTCAGTTTCGACTGACACCATTTGCGCACTTATACCATTGTTTAGAAGACGTGCGAAAACTTAGACACTATTAGAGCTCCAAGCATCTGCAGAACAGCACGAAAAGCCTCTAGGCAAACACCCGCTTTCGCATCTCTTTCGGACTCTTGTTGTACCTGCTAGCAGGACGTGGACCTCTACCTAGAACGCGTGAAGCTGCTCTGTAGTGCGTTGACTTTCATGAATTCGATTCAATTTACGTACCGGAAACACTAGCCCGTTAAAGATGAACACGATCGTCCGGCCAATTTTCTCGCTAACACGCGACCAGCGTTCTTTTCCGAGTTTACAGTTCATTGTTACTTTGAACAGAAAGACACGAAACCAAATAATATGCGTGTCTACGCGTGATCAAGCAAGAACCTGATGCCAGAGCGGCAGAAAGGAGGTAAACTCATCGGAGATTGAGGATTGTCCAAGATGCAAGCAAAATAAGCAAAATCGTACAGACGTCAAAGAACGACGTAAATCGTCGACCGCACAAAACGAATGCAACCCGGCTTTCGAACTCGAATTGAAAACAACGCAGCCGTCGCATGCATGCTGCTCGACGTCCTGACGCAAGAAGCAGGGCCGCTGCTGCAGTACTACGAGGCGGCCAAGCGGCATTTGATGGCCGTCGTGTACGCGCCCGCATCGGAAGTCACCACGATGCTCGAAATAGGGGGATCGCACACGGCAGGCCCCGTGCCTCGGGACAGCACTGCTGGAAAAGGAGCCGGCAGCAGTGGTGGTGGTGGTGGGCGGCGGGGCGTAGACGACACGTCGTTCCTGTTGCTGGATACGTCCCGCCAGCTGCAACCCGCGGCCGAAGGGCCCCCGGCTGCGGTCTCCGCCCCCTGCATCGCGAACTTGCCAATCATACAGCCGCAGGACCTGAAGCGGCATTACAGGTGCGCACACCCGCCATTCCTGTTCTTTTTTTTGTATAAGCACCTGCTTTGTAGGAAATACTTGAGGAGGCTGCCAGCTGCAAAACATCAAAGGAGGTAAATGTGCTGTAGCCCACAGGTGAATCTGGGTTCAGTGGCGGGCGTAAGCGTTCAACAGTAGGTGTTAGCTCTGAAGAAAACGCAGGCAGCGTGTTTGGGAGGGAGATTGGCCTGCAAGTTCACTCACCAACACGCGCGTACGAACAGAATTGCGCGTAGTCTTCTTGATAGCGTGCTGATGCCGCAGGGAATCTCTTGAGTTTGTGCTCACGGTTTCGGGAGTCGGCGCACCACACCACAGCACACTGGGGCTCAGTGTGGTGACACTTCTTCGAGTCTCACAAATGCTACGTTTGAACGAGTCTGCGAGCAGTGAACGTGCAAAAACGTGCGGACGTATCCGTCAACAAGGCAGGAGACGGCTCGAGGATCATCTCAGGGCTCGTGACAAGACTGCCAAGACGATAAGATAGAAGTGTGTCAGGCAATGCGACCCGGCAATACCAGAGTGTACCACCAGACCCTTTAGATCCAACTCCCGATCCACCAGCGAAAACCAAGTCCGTCCTGTTTTTTGTGTTAACAATGCATTGTGGGTACTAAAAACTAGTAGTTGGCAGCGTACTACATGAAACTTACCAGAGCAGGTGAGTTCCGCTAGTGCGCACAAACAAAAGAAAGCGCCATACTAATTTTTTGTTGCTTTCGCCATTTCCCATGACGTGCCGCCAACCTGGCAACTTATAAAACTACCATACCGCAGAACCGAGCAGCTGATGCATATTGAGCGGCACGAAAAACTTGCGTACGGGGATATTCTCCATCCGACACCGTCACCCATTCTGAAGAATTTCTTGTCGCGAATCACGTATTACGAGCAGCATAAGCGAACGACTCTCCAGTACGAAGATTTCGGTTTGAGGCTGCAGCACGCGAACGCGGCCCTACGGCTCAAATCGGCAGTTCTGCACACGAGCTGCCGTATCTGGCAGATCAGGTGTGTGCCTTCTTTATTGCTCACCGCTAACACGCGGACAGCTTAGTCGTTTCCCACCGGCTCGTCCTGTGGGTTCGGCGTCATTAGACCCGAATAACGTAGACTACTAGTAGCAGATCAATACATTTTTTGAAGCGATTGCTAACGGGTCGGAGGGTGAAAATCGCTCTCAAAGTCACGAAATTGTTGAAAATTGGCTTCCGAACAAAAGATCGTACTGTAGCCCTCCAGGAGTGGTATGATATGCAGAAAAGCACGAAGATCCTCTAATAAGCAACCCCCCCCCTTTCAACATTTCTTTGTGAGAAAACCAGTAGTAGCGAGCTTTTTGTGAGATGGTTTTATTGTCCAAACAACCAGGCCTGCTCTCTCATTTTATTTTTGTATAAGCACCTGCTTTGTAGGAAATGATGGAGGAGACTGCCAGTTGCGATAGATCACGGAGGTAAATGTGCTGGTGCCCACACGAAACACAGGTAAATCTGGGTTTAGTGGCGGGCGTAAGCGTTCAACAAAGAAGACCCATTTTGTAGTTGTATTGTTTTCTCCCCCTCTAGCCTCCTTCGAAATGAGCACAAGGCAGTCCCTCGAGTATTTCCTCGCACAACACTCGTAGTGTCTTTCTCTGCAAATGCCAAAATGTGCGGAAATAAAACGTGACTTCAAAAACTGGGAAGTGGTTCACCTTTTACTTGACACCTTTTGCAGACTGGCCGGCCTCGTCTTCCGCGGCTGGAAGCTGGCCGTTAAACTGCTGAAAACGCGGCGGGGTGCCGTGTGCGGCTGCAAGGAGCGGCTGTTCAGGTCGCTTGCGCTCGTCAAGTCCTTCGGCACATGGCGGACAGTGACAGCGACATGCACCGCGACACGTCAACGGCAAGACGCGAGGAGGCGCATGGCAGCCATGGCGAAGCACTGCCAGAAGCTCATCACTGAGAACAACAACCTCGACGACATGCTTACGGAGAAGCAGGCGAAGGTGTGCCTCCCCTTTGGACTCCGCACACAGAGTGCAAGCAAGAGTACCTAAGCAACAAACAAGTCCGTCAAACGTGCTTCTTTCAAACTGGCTGACTGCTTCGTGTCGAAGAAGACACCAGGATATTGTCCTGGTAGGATGGGAGTGTTCTCTGGGGTGAAGGATCGTGTGCATTTTCTCCGGTTGACAGTTGAGGCTAGGAGTCAAATGGCTAGGAATCTCTCATCCCGCGTCGGTGTCGCTACCTTTGGCACTGCAACCTGAGCTGGGACACGGCAACCCTGTGTCCACTGTGCTCTGCTAGGTTTACTCGCGGGGGGCCTCGTCGCCTCGGTTCCTGGCTCCGCTTTCCGCTTTGCAGTGACGTGTGTTTTACGTGTTCTCGAAATTGTCAGCGCGGTAGCGATGACAGCGAGAACACATACAGGTGGGTGGAGAGAGGCCCTGGGACCGCTAAGGCGTGACTAACCCCGTCCCCCCGAATCTAGCCTGGCCCACCTGACGGTGGAGACCCACACCCTTTGACTTGTATAAAGAAGACAGGTTGTAGCGTTCTGGCGGAAATGAGCAGTCCAACACACTGTGCAGGTAGCTCAAGCCAACGAGAAAGTCACAGAAGAACAGCAGGCGAAAGAGCAAGACGTGAAGAGACTCGAAGAACTGGGCGACGTCGTCGCCTCGTGGGAGGCCGCTGCAACGACAGCCATCGAGCGAACACAAGCGCTGAAAACTGAGAGTGCGCTTAAGCCGGATCTCGAGCTGGGGAGACGCCAAATCGAATCGGTGCTTCTGCCGTGGACCCTGTCCGTCTGCAAGTCGACCGACACCGTCGTAAATTTCAGCACCGACTGGCAGGACGGCTCAAGGTATCGATTTCCCCAATGCCTCCAATCATTCGCTTTACCTGGCGTAACTCCTGTTTTGGTTCTAGCTATCCTGAGGGAAACTTCGGAGTGAACCAGCTACTAGATGGTTCAATGGGTCTTTCACCCCTATACCCAGCTTTGACGAGCGATTTGCACGTCAACACCGCAACGGACCTCCACCAGGGTTTCCCCCGGCTTCGTCCTATCCAGGCATAGTTCACCATCTTTCGGGTCCCAACAAGTGTACTTAACCTCAAATCCCTTTCCAGTAAATCAGGATCGGGCTGTGCTGCGTCCTCAAGGATTGGCACATCTCCCTTTCAGTGCGGCTTGTGGGTTTGACACCCTAAGCCTCGCACACGTGTTAGACTCCTTGGTCCGTGTTTCAAGACGGGTAGTAGAAGATCGCTGTGTCTGACATGAGCCTGCGAGCGTTTAACCACGTCAGGCCCCTTCAACACTCGCAGGTTCTTGACGCTCCTGCGCTGTATACCGGGCAGCGGGTTCTCGGGCGCCGCGCCGCCGACGGCGGTGAAGCGCGTCGAGCTGGTCGGGCAGCTGCTGGGCGGGCTCGGCATCGACGTGCTGCCGCGCCTGATATTCGACGGGCACAGCGACGTCGTCGCGTGCGCGCTCTTCCGCCTTTGGACCCGCTTCGGCCGGCTGCGCTCGCACCCGCGCTCCCGGTCGCCGGCGGCGCCCCTTTCGCTGGGCGAGGAGCAGGCCGTTTTCGAGGACCAGCTGGACACAGCGGTCGACGCGACCAGGGAGTGGCTGCAGCGCCGGCGCACCATGCACAGCTACTGCATGAACCTTCTGGTACGCAGGGGGCAGGGCGCTCCGATGGCGGTGCTTACATCGAAGGAACTCGCAGATATCGCGCGGGCGGTGGGTCCGTTCACGGACATCACTCTCGACAGCATCGTGCCTTGGCCGTGTTCGGAAGCGGATGTTACCGAGTTGGATATCGACGGCCTGCAGACGGTGATCGCCCGTCACGCGTCGGACCTCTCCCGGGCCTTCCTGCACTACACCGGCGACAGCGGCACGCTGCCGTACCAAGGCTTCTTCCGGTTCCTCGGCGACTGCAAGTTCCTGGGCAAGAGCTTCACCAAGCAGCAAGCGGCCGCGCTCTTCGCCCGCATCTGCTCGCATGCGGACAACTACTTCTCCGGGTACACCACAGACGAGGTCACGGCCGACATGTCGTTCACGGCCGCCCACTTCGTGCTGCTGCTGGTCCACATCGCCTTCTCCCGGTCTCGCGACGACAAGAAAATGAAAGGGAAAAAGATTGTGTCCGTGTTCGATCTCGTCTTGCAATACGACGTGCTTCCAAATGCAGGTACCCCCCTTGCGTTCTTTTTTGCGAGAACCTCAGGTATTAACCTGCAACCGCCTCCTTGAGAGCATTCTTGTTGCAGCTAAAAAGGAAGGTTGCCAGCGGTCACGCGTACAAGTCAAAACCGTACACCGCGAGAGTAGGAGAAAGTAGAAAGGGAAACTAGAGTTTTCGTTGACCGCACTACCCTGAGCCCAAATCCTGGACGTGGTTTCAGGTGGCAAATTTGGCAAATGATCATGATCAGAAGGTCCTACTTGAGCGGTTCAGTTTCCTCACACATTGCATGTGGCTAAAAACAAAAACGTCGAAGGAATGTACTTGGTGTCTAGTGCGTTGCTCAGGGTAGTCGAAAGCCTGACAATCACACTAATCGGTCACAAACAGTCCCGGACATGGCCAACCATAATTCAAAACGAAAGCGTGCACCAAATATACAACCCGTAACCATCTAGCCCTTTCTTGCTCGAAGGGAAACCATTCGTCAACGGTCACACGGAGACCCTAAAACCCCTGGAATTTCAAGCGAACTTTAACTAAAAAGTTGGGCGCTCGTACCGCACGTTGTCCGGGGCTTCTCTCCCCTTAACACCACCGCTCACGCTCTTGCTTACCCACCGTCCTCCTTGCTTTCCGTGTCCTGAGGCGAATACACGAAGATGGTTGACAGTGGGGTAGTTTCTACTCCTGCAATGAGGACAGTAGTGGTAATTTTTCTGTCACCTCCGGCTTCATCCCTTGAACATGAAGCGAGACCAAAGTATCGTTAGGACATGCTTTCACACCGAGGATCGGTACTGAAGATCGTGTATCGAGCAAACTTTTACCCTTATGCTCTTCGCGAGATTTCTGTTCCCGCTGAGCTTGCCTTAGGACACCTGCGCTAATGTGTAACAGACGTCACAGCAAGTCCCGAAACAATACACGCACGTAGGCAACCCTGTAGCATCATCGTTCCGTCGCCAGCTTTGGACGGACGACGTCCAAAGAGTCGTCAGCAAGCACCGGGCGGACATCTACCGCCTCTTCAAGCTGCACTCGAAGGACAGCCCTGCCAAGGCTTACACAAAAACGAAGGCTTCTCAAGACGACCCGAACACCATGAGCCTCGACGAGTTCTTGCACGCCGTCGCCCACCTGGGCCTGAACGACGATTACTTCACCCCGAAGCAAGCCACATCGCTCTTCCACAACTTCCAAACCGATTCCGCCGCTGCGAAGGACGACTCTTTTGTGTACGGAGACTTCGAAGACGCGGTTTGTGCGGTCGCAGCGTACCGCGTTCGGTCGCCGTACAAACCGTTGGTGGACAAGGTGGAGCGGCTGCTTGCAGACTTCTTCGCGAAGCCGTGCGAGGCGGCGGGGCCGCCCGCCGGCAAACCGGGGGGAGGGCCCGCGCTGCTCGCGCCAGCAGCAACAGAGACCCCGCACGGCGGCGGAGCCGCGCCAAGAGCTCCGCGCCGCAGCGCGGCACGCAATAGTTGATAACTCGCGCGGAATCAGCTGTTCACTTCACATGGGGCGCATTGGCCACAGTTCCGACCGTGGGCCGCGGTGTTGCACCAGGTGAAAGCATCCGCGCTGAATCCGCCTCTGCGCCAAAGGGCCGATTGCGGGACTGCGAAGTTAGCGTACAGAGACATCGCAGCTGCCATTTGCGCACCCATCTCAAGTCTCTCAGTCAGTCGGGCAACTCCATCCATCTCCGTGCCACACTTCCTTTTGGTGATTTTTGTCAAACACCACCAGTCCTCCAATGCTGCGGATGCTGCTGTGTACCGTTGGTCCGATCCGTGAGACACAGCCTTCGTCAGCATTCATCACATCCGATCAAAGCTTCGAAACAGCTTTCATCCACGATGATCTCCTCACTCGTGGCCCTGCTTCCGCACGGCCATGTCATTTACACGAGACCTCCTGTTTCTTTGCCCTTCCTTTCGGTTCTATCTTTTGCTCAAGCACCGCGACCAACCACTCGGCCAGCACGTCATGGCAAAAGTGACGCCACTCTGCCTCTGACCGAGTGCATGACCGAGCATTATTGCAGGAAAGCTGCACTTTCCGCTCTGCACCGAGTGCTTCGGTGCGCGGGGGGGTAGTTCTTGTACTAGCGCCAGCTTGGACAAGGAAAAATGTGCGACAAAGCTGTAGACAATTCCCAGTTGCTGTATCTACCGAACCGCGTGTTGAACGGATGTGAGGTCATGCGGGTCTATCCCTACACGACAAGACACACAAACACAACAGGTCAAAGTCTCTTTCGTGCTGCAATCTGCCTGACGACACTGGCAAAAAGGCAGCAGCCACCACAAACTCGCGCCGCTGCGGCCATTACGTGCCGCCACAGTGCACAACCTTTCCCTTCGCACGCGTAAGCATGCCCTTCTCCAGAGCAACGAGGTTCAGAATCCTGGTCAACCGCTAGGAACACGCCTTGTCTACGTCTCTCTATGTTTGGCCTTCGCGATACACTGGGGTGGGGGCAGAAATGTTGATACTGAAATGTTCTCCTCCTAGTCGTGCGCTTTGCGCTGCAGCGAGCAAGAGCATGAGCTGTTGTGTGAGGAAGAGCGAAGCCCCCTCACCAGTATTTCGATCTTCTGTCTTGAACCTTCTAAGAGGAGTAAAAGTTCTTCGCTTACACCATTGTGTGTTGTTTTCTCACGCAGGCGCTTCTGTATTTTGCGGATCAAAAAAAGAGTGCACGCCCCCTCTTTAGTACTAACAATTGCGGGTTGCCCTCCAATGTATTGCGCACCGTTTCGCACAGGGATTTTCTACGCCCCACTCACTCCCGCCCAACCTTTCTCCCTCTCGACAAAAACGATCCGGGAATCTAGTAAAGCATGCTGGGCACGCACGGCACGTATTCACGCAGCAGCAGTTCGGAAGGGAGCGAATCGACGGCAGGCACGCCGACGATGCGGTTCGCCACCGTTCTGTTGAACGGTCTTCAGATGATAAAGTGCCGGATGCCCGACGCGTGGCGCACGGCTTCCGTCACTGTGCCGGCAGAGGAGGTTAACATGACAGGGGACCGGGGAGGCCTCGGCCTGGACGTTCTGCTCATGATACCCACCGCGCAATCGGCGCCGCGTGCCAGCGAGACGCCTCGAGACGAATGGAAGGTGACGCTCACCGCGGCGTGCATCTGCGAAGCCGACGGAAGCGAGACGAAGCAGACCGTCGAGCTGGGTTCTCTCAGGTACGACACAGCCGTGGCTCAAACCGGTTGCTACCTCACTTCCCCGCCCAAAGAGTACACCGTCACCCTGCACCATCAGCTCGCCACTCACTATTTCCCCCCCGTCGAACAACAGTTGGTACGCGACATCGAATCGTCCTTGCGAGACCCAAAGCTCGCACGCCCTGATTCCGGTTCGCTCAGCTCGGTCCTGCTGCACAACAAAGTCAAGAAATCGGTCTCCTACGAGCGGGTCGTGAAGGACACGTACCAGAGCTCGTGGCTGGACTTCATTCGCGCCCACAGCCGGGTGTTCCACGTCTTTTTCTACTCGGAAGAACAGATCAAGGACGGGAACCTCGCCCCGCAAATCAAGAAGGGCGATGCCAGAGTCTGCCTGCGCGGGTTGTCGGAAGAGGACGTGTACGAGGTCGACTGCCTGCGGTGCCGGCAGCAAAAGAAAGCCGATGAGGGCACCCGCGCGTTCCTGACCAAGTCGCTGTCTCTGGGCGCCATGTCGCAGGTCGACCTGGTGGAGAAGCTGAAGGGTTGCAAACCGTTTGCCGACGCCTTGCATCCGACATTCTCGCTTCTAATGCGGTTCGTAGCCCGGCACGCCAGCACTTTCGTGTGGATATCCGACCCTGACCAGCCGACCCGTATTGGACTTGCTGGACGTGGCAGGTTCCCCCATCACGAGCTGCCGACTGTGTTCCTTTCCGCTGCGCACCTAATGAAGCCGTGTTCCCTGCCTCCGTGGACTGCCGCAGCATTCACTCGAATGCTGACGCCGAGGGCGACAGAGCCAGCCACGCCACCACGCTCGCCGGACCGCAGCAGTGTCGGAGATCCGCGCTCTGTATCCTCTCTTGCGCGCCAAGGAACCCCGCGCCGTTCCCCCTCCCCCTTCAACACCCCCGATAGCCACCGGTCCAAGGAAACCGATCCAGCCTATCCATCCACACCAAACCGTTCCCCCGAAAGCCACGGGGCGCTTCGTCCTGTGTCGTTTCTCACCATCGATCACAGAGAGCCGTATGCCCAAGCATTGAGCGCCGCGGCGCTCACCCCAATGAAGACGCCGGACAAGTCCTGGTTGACAGAATCACAACCATCGCTCGAACGCTCCGAAAGTATCGATGTGTTTCGTCCAGCGTCCTCTCCCGCTGCTGATCATATGAACCCGCCATACGCCCAGTCCCTGCTGCGTGCCGCAGTGAGAACCCCGATGAGCACTCCCGACAGCAATCAATCAAGCATATTGCAGTCGCTACCGCCTTCCCCCGAGTGCACTGAACGCATTAAAGTGCTTCGCCCAGCGTCCTCTTCCGCGGGGAATAAAGTAAAGACGTGTGCTCTGCCACGCAGCCACGTGCCCTATTGTAACCAGTCAGCCGCCTCAATGCCACCCTCCCCCGTGGGCCCCTGCACCGATGTACTTCGTGCCAATCAAATGAAATCTTGTGCTCAGCGCCCGAACTTGCTGCATGCCGCGGCTGTCGCCCCAACGCCCTTTTGTATCCAATTCAGGGCAACTGAATCGGCCAGCGTGCCAGCATCACCCTCCCCTAAAGGTTGTAGCACAGATGTTCTGGAGTCATCCGGACTTGTTCCTGCGCCTGCTGTCAATCAAGTGAATCCTTGCGGCAAGCTCAAACAAACGAGCTCCTTGGCCTCGTTGGACAGCTGTCAGTCGTGGTCGGCAGAGTCTGCCGTCCCGACACCACTGCCCTCTGCAGGAAGCTCCAGCTTTCCTGTGGCGCCTTGTGTCTTTTTCCTTGCTCCGTTGCAAGATTGCACCGCTACCCCTACCCTGTACAAACCCGACAACTTCCATGTACGGTCAGTGGATTCAGTCAGTCCGACGCAGCCGCCGTCCTCAGGAGGCTCAGGCAACGAGGCGCCCCCTTTAGGGTTCGTTTCCGCCGCCACTCAAATGAAGCATGGCGTCCCTCTCACGGCTACAACTCAGTACAGACGCGACAGCACCCAAGTTTGGACAGGCGACTCGGCCAGTTCGACGCAGCCGCCGCCCTCAGAAGGCTCAAGCACCGAGGGGCTGCCTTCTGCTTTCTTTCCTGCCACCAACAAATCGAACCACTGCTCCACCTTCACGGCCCCGACCTGGTGGGGGCGCGATAGCTTTCAGGCTTGGCCAGATCGCTCCTTCACCGGGTCTTTGGACGGCCACGCCCTCTGTGCACCACGGCTCCCTTTGCCCATTGTGGCGTCCGATAGTTTTTGCACACCTCGCGCCTCTCTCGCTTGTTCAACCACGCATTGTACGTCATGCCACACGAACCGCTGGACCCACAACCCGTACGCTACTACATTGCTGTGAGCAAACAAGCCCTTCATCCTTCCGATTCTCCAGTGCTCGGCACACGCAGAACTCGCTTCGAAGCGCGTTGGGGAAAAAAACAAGGAAATACACACACACACACACACACACACACACACACACACACACACACACACACACACACACACACACACACACACACACACACACACACACACACACACACACACACACACACACACACACACACACACACACACACACACACACACACACACACACACACACACACACACACACACACACACACACACACACACACACACACACACACACACACACACACACACACACACACACACACACACACACACACACACACACACACACACACACACACACACACACACACACACACACACGTGGGCACACTCTCGCTAAGGGGGGCGCCACGTTAAAACGAGTCCGCAACACACACACACACATACAAGGAAAAAGCAGCAAAATCACCTCGAGAAGAACGACGTTAATCGTCACTCATATTCCTCCATTTTGGGGTCACTTCGCTGCGTTGTGAGGTTCTGCCTTGTCAACGCCACTCCGCCAGGTTTTCCCCGTCGGACTCTTCAAGCCCTGCTGCGTGAACCAGTCTGTTGTTGCGACCACGTGTGCGTAAGCTTTTAGTGAATCCCCTGCGGGGGTTAGCGATTGGGTCCGCTGAGTTCGGCGACTTCTGTTGTACTTTTGAGGAGCCTCTTTATCACGCTGGTGGGTTTCAAAATTGCGGCAGCTCGTCAGGCCAAGTTCATTCAGAGAGAGCTTGCCAGGTGAGATGTGCCGCCTGCGCAAAAACATGCAGCTGCTTGCGACGGATCCGTCGTATCGAACACCGCCAGTTTGAGAGCAGAAGTTTCGAACCGAACCCCGATGGAGCTGACAGCCTCCCGCGCTCTTTCGTCCCCGAAGGATCCTCCCACCCACCTAGTAAATGGCCTCACACGACCCAAAAGCAGCGTGTCGGAACCCACAATCAACAGGCGAAAGTGACAAGTGGGCTATACGTTCAGTAGCCACTCTAAGCCATGGAGCTAAACGCACATGCGCGCACACACACACACACACACACACACACACACACACACACACACACACACACACACACACACACACACACACACACACACACACACACACACACACACACACACACACACACACACACACACACACACACACACACACACCACACACACACACACACACACACACACACACACACACACACACACACACACACACACACACACACACACACACACACACACACACACACACACACACACGCACACACACACAAACAGAAACCCCTACGGGTGCATCGGCCGTCGCTTAGCCATATATGATCGTGGTCGTACTTTCGTGAAGGGAGGCACCACGTTAAAACGGGTCCGCAACACACACACACACACACACCCACACAACAACAACCCCCAACAATCTCTATAACCTCAAGTGTCGCTACGAATGTAAGCACACTGCTCAAACACACTGAATGTGTGCGAATCACAAGTATTGTCTTTTCCCAACACAAGCCGTCTATCCTATTCGCCTTCACCGGCTGAAGCGAAAGTCGTACAAACCATGCCGAAAAGAAAGACTATAGCAGAGAGATGGACCCACCACTATTTTAGCCGTAAACAACACCCTCTTGCCAGGTCAAGAAAGACTTTTTCAGAGACGGACCGCCAAATGCCTTTGTGGCCATAAACAACACCCTCCTGACAGGTCAAGAAAGACCATTCGAAGCGTCTGGGTCAATACCCAGTGCTCAAGCAAGTCTCCGAACAAGTAATACATAGACGCAGGTGACCGACGACGACCAGTCGGGCCAAAGCGCAATTGCGAGAAACTGAGACGAGACCCTATCCAACCCACCAAGCTCTTTCACTCGTTTTACGACAAGTGGACAACGTGAAAAAGTGTACATCAAGTGGCACTTGCATTCGGTGCCAACTATTTTGCGGGTTGCTCTACAATGAACTGTGAATGCTAAAAGGACGTATGCAGCGTTGTTTAGTGATTGATCAGAGTTCCTAACCTGAAAAAGAACAGGGTAAGAACGAAGGGGAAATTGATCAACCGGCACGCACAAACAAATTGAAGCTGTCTTTTTTACAATTGCATCGTGCAACGCGTACCAGTAACTGGCACTCATCGTTTGCGGTCTTTCATCGATATATAGTTTCCGGAGGTCTGTAAGTGTCCAAAGACATCCCATGTAGAAGACGATGACTGCACACGTAGCTCGCCGACACTCAGTTGCTCGTAAAGCAACCCCAATTGTACACACGTTGCCGAGGAAAAAAAAATTCCTCCTGCCACGAGACTTTTCCGCACTCTTGTTGCGCACTGGAGGGCTACTTTCCTTACACTGGAGCTACTTTTCTTACACTGGGGCCTACTTTTCTTGCACTGGAGCCGTTTCAGGTTTTCCTATGTAAAGCCAAGGGGGAACACAGGATCTAAAGGAGATTTCAATGGATATTTGATGGGCACGGCGCCAGAATGAAAGCAAATAACGAAAATGTGTGGCACGGAGGGCGTGCAGACACAGATGCAAGGCAAAAGCAGCAAAAGCAGAATGAAATGTTCTCAGCGCAGCGCGAACTTAGTCGGAGTCAGAGCTTTGTGGTCCATCGTCGGAATCTCCAACAGGCAAGTGGATGTTCATGTCCCGAGTTGGAACTTGTGGAGCACCGAAGGAAACACTTGACTGCCTTCCGACAGTGATGTTGTAAACAACGCTGCCTTCCCCTCTCCTGTGTGCGTGCGCAACTCGAGCGGAAAAGTCGCGTGGTGCAAAGCCATCTCATTTACTCGAGAAAGTAGTTTTCTTTCTTCCACGGCCACTCGTGGCACACTGGAAAACTACTCGTGAAAGAAAACTACATTACTCTCGTGAATAAATAGCTACAACCTATTTGCAGAATGCCACCCTGGGACTTTATAATCTCGGATGTTGAAGCAGACTCTCACTCCCGAACGGATCCGACTTCCCTTACCTACGTCATCCTGGTCAGCGGCTTTTAATCTAGGCGACCGACCGCGGTTAACAGTACGGCCCGATTACGCGAGATGTCCTTCCCCATTTAGACCAAACCTAGCCAACGGCTCGACGGTTCCGAGTTTTCATACATAAAACCGAGAGCACCAAGAGCCAGACTGGCACAAGAAAAAAAAAAATCCACGAATAAATGAACATCCACAAGACATCCTACTGCACGAAGAAAGTGCAGCTTTCCGGGATAGTCAATCTTGTCCCCTGCTAAGAAGAAGCCTCGGAACACGTTGCTTTTTCTAATCGTGAGGAGATCGTCGAAACAAACGGGAACTTTCTCGTTCGGCGTTGGGTTACGCCTCCCAAGCAGTGTCCTCGTCAGTCTGTTTGTCGCAAAGTCCCGGATTACCTGGTTTGTGGTCGGAACGGTGACGTTCAGACACGCGTGGTGCATCGGAGTCACGATGGCTTTCTTCTTCTCCCTGCAGGAGGGGGAACGCCCACCGGGTCTTTCCATAAGCAAACTTATCAAGTTAAGAAGGCCACGGAAACACGGGACGAAGGAAAAGCCCCGTGTGGAAAAACGCGAAAGGGAGCATGACGAACCTTTATCTCTCGCTCGGGGGCCAGCAAGTTGTCTTTGCCTGGCGGACGCTACGTTTTCTTCGATAGCGTTAAACCCATCAGTCGATATCGTTGTCATTTACCTTCCGCATGCATGAGAGACAGTGTTCTGCCTAAACAAATGAACCAAGATTCCCCCCCCCGGTGACCCCCAAAACCTTTTCAACCTTTCCAATACCCTTCAAGCTAAACCATTCTACAACGACCCCCCAGGGCCTCAGTGGTGCAAGCACCACGCGCTATTCAAACCCAAGAAACATTTCCCCCCCTGTCTGGCGGATAATCTGCATGTCGTCCATAAAAATGGAGCCAGTCCGTAAACAAAGGTCTTCCCCCTATTTCGGCTGTCGAAACCCCTGTGGGGAGGGCGACTGACTACGGATATTGGCAGACGAAAAGGGAGAACAGAGAAACCAAACCAGAGGTGCTGGCAAAGGGTGGAAGGGGGCGGGGGGTGGAACGAAGCGAACCAAATTCAGTCCGCACCCGCTGCTTGCACGTCACTCAAAAACTCCACCGTCAAGGAAGGCGAGAGCTGCCAATGCTCTTTCGCACCTTTTGACAACTGTGAGCCGGTCCATCTCCTCTTGATAGACCGTGATAGACCGAAGAATACAGCACCGGGCAATTCGATGCAGCTCTAGGGACTAGGGCTGGACCTGATAGACCGTGGTGGACCGTGGTTCACTGCGATAAACAGCGGCAGCACTTCGATGCAGTTTCAAGAGACAGGGACGGACCGGCTCAAACAGTACATCAGCAAACACTCCTTACCATGGGAATCCACGAGTTACCTTGAATATAAGAGGTACCTTGAATCAAGAAGGCATTTTGGGAAATCTGGGACAAGTTGAAGTTTTCAGCCTTTTTTTTTAAGCCACATGCAATGTGTGAGGAAACTGAACCGCCCAAGTAGGACGTTCTGATCACGATCATTTGCAAATTTGCCACCTGAAACCACGTCCAGGATTTGGGCTCAGGGTAGTGCGGTCAACGAAAATTCTAGGGAGGGACGCACCCACGATAATCACATTCTTCAGAGGAAGGTGAAAACGCACAGTAGATTGCACATCGCAGCTTGGAATAGCACGGGGAAACAGGGCAACACAGCCCCCACCCATGGTGAGACCCCTCCGGAAAACATGGAGAAACCATCGCCCACGTGTCTCGGGTGAGCGGGCAAGAAAGCCACCAGCGACGTGTTGAGCCCGATGTCCCGCCAAACGATAGTGACCGACACACAGACCCTAATCTGAGCCTTGCCTCCCCTATGGAACGGCTGAGATGACGAGACGGGTGGTGAGGGTCGACATCGCCAGCCCTTCACGAGGAACCCAGAAGGGGACACATCGCTGCTTTCATCACGAGTTGCCGCTACGCACCGGCAGCAAAAAAAGCCTGGAGTTGCAAGCCTGCGAAGACTAAGTGTCGCAGACCTTAGTCAGAAGGGGCGTGTTTTGACACGAAGAACTGCTAAGTGTGCCTCCCACTCACCCCCCCCCCCCCCCCCCCCTCAAACATGCATGAGAGGCAGTGTCCTGCCTAAACATTAAACTAAGTTTTCCCCCCCCAGCCGCCTTGGTCCGCCTTATGTGTCCGTTGCTTAAAGGGACCGAAACACGGCGCAGACGGGACAAGTGCGGTGTTGAGCACATATCCATTCCAAGCACGTTCTTGCATACCCCCTTGCTCCCCACCCTGTTCCCTTTCCCTTTTCTATTTCACACTTTCTTCGAACGAAGACTTGGTGCTAGCATCAAGTACGTGCGCTCGGCTAAGGCCGGCGCGTGGCGAGACTGGAGGCAGCAGTTAAAGTTCGGGGAACAGTAAAGTTCGGGCGAAGCTAAGTTCGGGCAATGCTGGTGAAGCTAAGTTCGAGTGATGCTTAGTTCGGGCGTTGCTAAGCGCTCAGGCTGCGCTGGTACTAAAAAACAGTTCGGGCACGAAGCGAAGTTCGGCCAGGGTGTAAAGTCCGGGTGAAGCCAAGGTCGGTGCTCGTACCCGGGGGGGACACCCCCCCCGGACCCCCCCCGACCCACCGAGTGCGGGAAAAGTTTGGCGCTGGTACCCGGGTGGGCGCCCCCCCGCCGCCCCCCGGCGAAGCAAAAGTTCGGGCGCAGCTAAGTTCTGGTGAAGCTCAGTTCGGACGATAATGAGTTCGAGTGATGCTAAGTTCGGGCGGAGCTAAGTTCTGGTGAAGCAAAGTTCGGGCGCAGCTGGGTTCGGGCGAAGCAACGCTCGGTTTCTGGCGAAGCAAAGTTCGGGCGATGCTAAATTCTGGTACGGGCGCAGCTGAGTTCGGACGAAGCAAAGTTCGCACGAAGCTGAGTTCTGGTGAAGCAAAGTTCGGTTCTCGTAGCAAGTTTGGCCTGTGATGGCAAGCTCGGCCGCCCGACTCCGTTTCCCGGGGTGACCCAACTACCGCGAGATACTGAGAAACTCCGCCAAAAACGCAATTTTCGCACATTTGACCCCGAAACTCAACAAACCTCGAAAACAATCTTCGACCGAAAAAATGTCATGGGCGGGGTTCGAACCCGGACCCACCGGCCTGAAGGCCGACGCCCGGTCACTCTGCCACCCGCATACCTTCTGCGAGGGAAAAAAAAAGCTTGCCCGGCTCTTTCCAAAAACAATACACTTTTTTCATGAAGAAAAGCCGGGTTGGCTCGAATAGAGGCTATTCACATTGCATGTTCATAGGACCTCCAGTCTCGAAACATGCATGGAAGACAATGTCCTGCCTAAACATTACACGGTGAACTCCAGCAACCTTTGCTCGAGCTAAAGTCCGGCCTCAAGTGCAGGTGTGACCACACCCGGAAATAGGGTGTGCACATTCTATTGCACGGTGAACTCCGGCAACATTTGCTCGAGCTAAAGTCCGGCCTCAAGTGTGGGTGTGACCACACCCGGAAATAGGGTGTGCACATTCTATTGCACGGTGAACTCCGGAAACATTTGCTCGAGCTAAAGTCCGGCCTCAAGTGCGGGTGTGACCACACCCGGAAATAGGGTGTGCACAGTCTATTGCACGGTGAACTCCGGCAACATTTGCTCGAGCTAAAGTCCGGCCTCAAGTGTGGGTGTGACCACACCCGGAAATAGGGTGTGCACATTCTATTGCACGGTGAACTCCGGAAACATTTGCTCGAGCTAAAGTCCGGCCTCAAGTGTGGGTGTGACCACACCCGGAAATAGGGTGTGCACATTCTATTGCACGGTGAACTCCGGCAACATTTGCTCGAGCTAAAGTCCGACCTCAAGTGTGGGTGTGACCACACCCGGAAATAGGGTGTGCAGCTTTTGGAGAGTCCGGTTTCACTCGAGCAGTAGTTGCTGGGGTTCACCGTGTAAACTAAGATTTCCCCCCCAGCTCCCCCCCCTGAAGACTTGATGCTAGCATCAATCATGCATGAGCGGCATTCTTCTGCCTCAACATTCAAGTAAGATTTCCCCCTTCCTGTTCCTGTTGAGCTCGCACTTGTGAAGGTAGACCGTTCCAAGTTCAACCGTACCGGCGGTGACGAGCTACTTACAGCCGCCTGACTCGTACCGCTGCCATTATTTGTAGATGCACAGCTTCCGCACTGATGGTCCGCCTCCACGCACGTTTTCCCATCCTCCAGAACGAGGTGCGCAGACAGTCAGGGGCAATCCCTCATGACTTTATTCATTGCTTATCCCGGTACTCCCAATCATCCAAGGAAGGCCGAGTTGTAGGCCCACAAGTTCGCAAGAAGAAGAAAAGAGAAACAGAAAATTTTACTTACGGAGGACGAATGCAAGAACGTAGCAATCGTCGCAGAGGGGTAACGTGTTAAGATCTGTCCACGCTGACATGGTTATGTGATTATTTGTTGCATGAGTGTGATTGCCAGGCCTTCGACTACCCTGAGCAACGCACTATGCACACTCCGTGTCTACGTCACAGCACATGGAACGCGTTTGTTGCGCCGCCGCGGGGGCGGCCTACGAGTGGGTCGTTGTGGCCTCCCGGCCGGAGCCGTCGTTGGATGACCCTTCGCTCGTTTCAAAAACCCTGCATGCCACCAAAATACCTAGCCCAGTCCTATCTGGAGCGCTGGCCCGGCGAGCTACGAAGGCACAAACCTTCCCCCCCCCCCTTTTTTCCCCCCCCGTCTCTTTTCCATTCTTGCACTATCAGGCCTGCATGCCCCATCAAAAGCAATCGAAAAGAAAACAAAAGAGCGTTTTACCACCTTGCGCGGTGTCACGGGATGTTTGGCAGCCGCTGCTAAAGACAGTGCATGATAATCCATGTGGTTCATGTACTTAAAAGAACTCAATGCTAAAAACTCCCGTGCCCTCGAGAGTAAAAAAAGTGCAAGCCTGTCCGAACCTGTGCCCCCCACGCAATCCCCGGAACCGCAAGAAAGCCCAGCGCCCCTGCGCCACAAGTACTCGACCTTGACGACGCAATGACAGGTGACGACGTCATAAAGTAACCTTAAGCGGCGACGCAGTGCATGCTAATCCATGTGGTTCATGTACTTCAAAGAACTCAATGCTATACAAACATAACGTGGGCGGCGCCGAAGCTTTACCAGCTTCGGCTGACACCATTTGCGCACTTGGTTAAGAAGACGACTGAAAGCACAGACACAAAGATAGCTCAAAGCATTTGCAAAATAACACGAAAAGCCTCTAGGCAAAAACCCGTTTTCACATTTCTTCGTGTTTGCGTCGGTTCGCGCGCCGGATGGACGCAGCCGGGGGCTGCGCATTGGGCGGCGTTCGTCGGGCGGGGTGCTGGCCCGGAGAGATGGTATACTTTCAAGCACTGTTAGACACATAGTGCGTTGCTCAGGGTAGTCGAAGGCCTGACAATCACACTAATGCAACAAATTTACACTGTTAGAGGGAGATGCGTCCGCGAGGAGGCATTGCTGGCTTCTCTGGTTTCGGTGCTGTCTGCACACTCTTGCACACGTTCGCAAGTAAAAATGCGTACGTTGCCTAGGCCCTAGCTTTCCGTAAATCCATTCCAAAATGGGAATGTCGCTAGCACACATTTTTGCGCTACGGCGGATCGGAGAAGCATGAAACGAACGCCTTTGCAGTTGGCTTGTTTATTTGTGTATAAGCACCTGCTTTGTAGGAAATACTTGAGGAGGCTGCCAGCTGCAAAAGATCAAAGGAGGTAAATGTGCTGTAGCCCACGGAAGCGTTCAACAAAAAATACCCACCCAGTTGTATTGTTTCTCCCCCTCTAGCCTCCTTCGAAGTAAGCACAAGGGCAGCCCCTCGAGTTTTTTATATAGAAAACTTACTCAAGCCTCTACGGTCAACTGGAGACTTTGAAATACTTCTAATCCACAAATAGCGTTAGAAAAGGGCGCCGAGGACAGGGTGACGATTCGGGCTGTGAAGTAAGGGGATGGTCGAATGGTCCCCTGGCGAAGGACCTGTACCCGGTGGTCAACCCGGGGGTCGGATCTCTGGACCCGAAATGCTGCCAAAACGCTGAACCACGGCACCGCCCCTCTTCCGCCATGGCCCAACTATGCAGGGGTTCATGGGGCGATCCGCCTATTTCTTATGGTAACATGCTTGCTTGTATGTATCAAAAAGTGTCGGATGGCAGCGCGCTGTGCTAAATCACTCAAAACAGGGTTTACACACGTACGCATAAACAAAGCACCAAGCACGTGCTTTGTAGGAAATGCTTGAGAAGACTGCCAGTTGCGAAAGATCAAAGGAGGTAAATGTGCTGTAGCCCACACGAAACACAGGTAAATCTGGGTTTAGTGGCGGGCGTGAGCGTTCAACAAATCTCCACAGAATTTCAGATCAATGCACAACTTGTTCTTCTTGTTGCGTTCGTGGTATTGTCCTTTGACAGAGTGAGCCAATGCCTCTCACTCCCACCTTTAAGACACGGCTGTGCAACACATGCTCTTGACAGACGCTAGCGTCCGGCATTGTTGTGACCGGGACTTGGGATCGTGCGACCTGAGAAGAAGTCCGACAACGAAGCAGCAGTGACATGGAAGCACAATCCAAGGACAGCCAAGCGGGCCTCCCAGGTCAGGGGGGAACCTACGCGGTGAAGTAACGAAGCTCACTCAAGTGACCGATGAAGCCCCTTGACAATAACACCCAACGACTGTAACATTGCGTCCGTCTCTGTAGTCGTCTCTCGCGCTTCACTTCGTGTTTCCATCGGGCCTGCTTGCGTTGCCATTCATGGGTAGTGGGTGGAACCTGCCGTTTAGGTGGCAGCTTTGCGGAGTCCCGCCTGCGGCACTTCTTGTTGCGTTAGTGGGGAGTCATTTGCATGCAAATGAGTACCACACTATGCCAGCTTTTCGCTACGGGACTCCAGAGGGGGCAACTTTGCAGAGCTTTGCAGAACTCTGCGGAACAATGGACCAACACTGATTGTGAAAAGTTGTGAAGATTTCTACTAAACAGTAGGTGGATCTGGAAAACGAAACGAATCGCAAAAACCCTTGCAGCATCCAAAATAAAAATCCCGGATTCTCAAGCGAACTATAACTCTAAAAGTAGGAAACTAGAGAGCTTGTCACTCGTACAACCTCGGCTGATAGGAAACTATGACTAATGATGACGATGAGAAAGAGAGAGAGAGAGAGAGAGTGGTGTTGTTTCTAATGAACGCAGTGCCTGCCGGCTTTTCCGTTCAGCCAGATTCATTATAGGTAAAACCGCCACAGTTTGCGGTGACGAGCTCCTTGACGGGGGTTCCTACCAACGGAGGAAAAGAGAAAATCCACCCCCTCCATTCTCCTCGCCCGATCATTGTCCAATCGTTCCATACCCTGTGTCGTCCAGCAATATCACAATTAAGGCGATCTTGCGGAAGACGTGTGCGCCAGAAGTCAAGACAACTACTGCATTCAGTTTATTTGTACTGAGGCTTTCAAAATATGAGCAGGTCTTAGAGAGTATTTTAGGTGGGGGTTCTTTTGCTTTTTTCTCCCCCACCTCAAAATCGCACCACTACCAACGACCACCCACTGGTACGTCGGCCCCTTGCCTCGAAATATAGCGGGGGGTGTCTAGTGCGGTTGTACACCATAAGCAGAGTCCTTGCACTTGAAGAACGCTCGCTTGTGCTGTGTTGAGAGTCACGCGCGTGTATGTGGGTGGCTGCGGCTATCAACCCCTTGTGGCCTTGCAACGCACCGTTCTTTGACAGCAAGGCTGCATTGGCACGCTGCTCAGTGCCTGAACACGTCTTCGCAAGCCTACAAAACTGCACACACATCGCTATCAGGTATCTCCCCCCCCCAACCAATTTCACGACATGCTCCACACGATGACTTGGGTGCCCCGTTTTAATCCGAGGTCGTCAAAGATCTGCAATAGATACGGCCCCGCGAAAACGGTCTTTTTCTGGGCCGACATTGCTTTTCTAAATACCTCCCCTCCCCCCGTGTTTAAGATCATTTTTTAAGAAATGAGCACGATCTTAAACACAGGGAGCCTCTAGGGATGTCCCCTTGTCTTTTTTTGTCTTCTGGTATTTTTTTGTCTTTTGGTCGGTGCGCAAAAACCAACCCGAAAACTACTTCCAGCCAGATACATGACGGCATTGTCTTTTTTCATCTTTTTCAACCCCAAATATAATTACGTTGGGTCAACACCCCCCCTCTCCCTACGACCGGCGTGGAACTCGCTTTGGATTTTGAGGCCTACACGCGATCCAAGCTGCCTGGGGAAACGTTTGCCGAAAAAGGGTTGCAGATAGGATATCTAGCACGAGCCATCAACGACCTAAGCTTTGCTGACACGGGGGCCTCAGCCTTCCCCGGGAAGTGGCGACAGGGTGTATGCTCTTTACGCTGCCTGGGTGCGCCGGCAATGCCGGGATTCTCACACCGTCCACGTTTTGCAGCTGGACGGAGGACAGAGCTGATGTTAAACGGCATAGAAGCAGTATGCTCCAAAGACAGCTGGAACGACGCCAAACCCGTGTACCCTCAGGACGTAGCTTTCGCTCATTGGAAGCTGAAGTTTCCCATCAAAGTGTTTGCCGCCGCCGTAGGCCGCGCAGTCGCGAGGAAGAAGAGGGCCCGCAGCGCTACAAGGCGGCGATCCCCCGCGAGACGAGCTCACCCGCCGGCCAGAGCGCCCGCTGCAGCACCAACTCCGGTGCTACCACTCACTGTAGCAGAGCCGCGACCTGCAGCGCGCCTCCGGAGCGACTTACGCCCGCCGTAGCAGTGCGAAGAGAAGTGAGGAGACCGGAAACTCCCCGGAGAGATGGTCCCTGCACTCTAACTCGTCTCTCTCTCTCTCTCTCTCTCTCTATAATTTGGGGTTCCCTAGGCACAGGTGGCGGGCAGTCGCGACTCGCCCGAGACTCGCCTTCATTCGCTCTTCACTCGCCCTCAGTAAAGCCCCCCCCCCCGACATCTTCCTCGAAGAAGACTTGATGCTAGCATCAACCATGCATGAGAGGCAGTGCTCTGCCTAAACATTAAACTAAGATTTTCCCCCCTCGTACTATTTAGGTGAAAATCATCAGATACTTCCTGAAAAAGCTAAAAGTACACCCCCCAAAGTTTCAGAGTGACTCGTACTATTTTGCCACTATTTAACCACTATTTAACCACTATTGGACCACCATTTAGAACCGAGAGAATCGGGGCTCGGCGTCATTTAGAGTGAGGTCTCACTCTAAGTGCTGCTGAATGCTCTACTCTATAGTGACACTGAAACCGCATTTGTCTTGGTTTAGGGTCAGCTTACTGGGTTTCCGCCGAAATCTTCCGTTTTCTAATTCTTCTAAGTGACACTGAAACCGCATTTTTCAGTCACAGAGGACAAAAGTGCATGAGCCTCACTCTAAGTGACACATGCCGAACTGTCAAATGGGCTCAGAAGGACTAAACACACACTGCTCGCAGCAGCTCTCGCATTGCTGATGCAATGGAGGTGGTGAACCTTGACGAATCAGTGATGATGGACCTGGACGCGCTCTCTGTGCTGGATCTGCGTGCTGATACCTGTCCCTCACCTGCATCAAAGAGAAACGGGGAAGGGACGAGCGTGAGCTCTCAGCCAGAATTAAAACTTAAAAGTCGTTGCAGCTGGGGGCACCACTTACTGTTAAAAAACAACACTCGTACTATTTACCTAAATAGTACGACTGCCTAAATAGTACGACTGCCTAAATAGTACGAGGGGGGGGGGCTTTACTATGCAGGGCCAATTTTTTGTGCCTGGCGTATAACCACAACAATCTGGAGCAAATACCCCGTGAGGCGGAGTGAGCTCTTCGACGTGGCCCACGAAGGGCGAGTCGAAGGGCAAGTTGGGTGAGTCAAAAGGCGAGTTTGCGGGCGAGGGCCCAACGGCACGTCTGGGGCGAGTTGCGACTTGTGCCTAGGGGTCTCAGGTTCCGCAGGGCGGAGTTCTTTTTTTTTACTTCTCGGTACATATTCTCGGCGGGGAGGATGGATTCTTGGCCCGCGGTGGTGGAATTTCTTTTTGGGGTGTTTCTTTTCGGTACGGTATAAAAAAAGTGGGAAAACGATCAACCAGCACGCACAAACAAAATCTTATTTTGCATGGACCGCAAAAATTACTTCACTCCTTCCATAAAACTTTGTCAGTTTTCGTGTCACGCAAACGCTTATTATGTCACGGC
Organism: Diplonema papillatum; assembly: GCA_030068145.1. Lineage (NCBI taxonomy): Eukaryota > Euglenozoa > Diplonemea > Diplonemida > Diplonemidae > Diplonema > Diplonema papillatum. The sequence continues at coordinate 115,829 of JAPJBO010000172.1, read as the reverse complement.
TCCAAAAACATGGACAGCGGGAAAAAAGGATCAGCGATGCTGATAAATGAGACAAATGTTAACACAAATGGTCCTTAATCAAGTGGGTGACTGATGTGTAACTAGAAGTGAGTCGGTGCGCAAGAGGAGTGTTGTGCCGATGATGAAGGAGAACGAAAAAGAGCAGCGCGAAGTGGTCTGTGAGCTACTCGTTAAAACGCTTTGGCTGCCTTCTTTGCTGCCTTCAGTGCAGAATGGTGATGTCTGCACCTTCGCGAATGTTCGAGAACGAGTAGTTGCAGTAAATTCACAGGTGGGTTCCACGGGGTTCCCTGAATAGAACTGGACAGAACGAACAAGGAATTCTCTGCAGAAGTTAAAGCCTGAGGGACCTCAGGCACAGAGGTTCAGCCGACTCCGAGGCATTCCGGCCAGCTCCGATTCTGCGCTGTGCTGGCGTTTCGGACTCGGATGAGCTCGAAGGCGACTCCGAGCTGCTCAAAGATGCTGTGCGCGTCCTTCCACGAGGGAGGCCATTTCAGCGCGTGACATAAGGCTGGGGAGTGACTCAATTTTGCGACCGAGGCAAAATAATTATGTTTTCCGGTGAATAGAGGAAAAATCACTCTCATTTTTATTGTTGGCCACGAGTGCCGGGAAGCCCGAGTGGCCAAACGATATGAAACGAGACGAGTGCTTTTTTCTCTCCATCACAGCGAATGGATAGCTGTCATTTTTAAAGCCAACCGTGGGTTTCGGAGGAAACCGGCCGTACCTGCTTTGGGGAATCTTATTCGCCACCGGAAGCCGCCAGGCGTCGCAGTGTCGCTAGAAGCTGTATCACGAGGGGTGCCATTCCCCTTGCGAGGTACGGAGCGTCGTTGTCCCGTTCCTACACTCGCCGCTCGCCGCTTACCACCATGCCCTGTCAGAAAGAAAAGTGAAAAATGAATGCAGATGACTTGCTTGCTTCCCATTCGCTGGGTGCTTTCAACGCTATCGCCTCAGATTCTCTGCAGTCTAGCTCACACTAACGACGGGCATTCCCCGTGTCTGATATATCCGGCGAGTCGTTGCATCCAACGGTCTCTTGGGTACTAAAACTAAAGAAACCGCAATTCCAAACCGCCAATGTTCTTTCCCTGCCCCCATTTTGTACGAGAGTATTTGTGTCTGAATATTCAAAAAAAAAAAAAATCTCAATTTGTCGCAAAAAGTCCGTCAACACACGCCTGCCAGGCGGTCTCGTCCGCCAGTCAGAACGCCCCCAGCTGCGCCACCATCGGCGCAGCAATCATCTTTGACTGGGCCACGGCTCGCTCCGCGCCCACGGCGCAATGACTTGCGCCCGCCGTAGTAGTACGGGATTGTAGTGGGGCGACCGGATACTCCTCGGAGAGATCGTCCCGGCACTCTCACTCGTCTCTCTCTCTCTCTCTCCTTCTTATTGGAAACGCAATGAGTGAGGCCACCTCTTGAAACCCTCGGGAAACAGAACGCACCCACGGGAATCGATGTTGGCACCGAGGGAATCACCGCCGCACGCACTCATTATTTTCTTTCAAACGTTGTTGCGGTTCTCCTGTGTAAATAGGAACGCAAAACTTGCCTCATATACGACCGAACATGCAAAAGAAATCTCCCTCTCAAAACGAAATTGGTGTCTCTATGGCGGTTGACTTGTTGAGTTATTTTGCCTGTTGAAACTCTACGAACAACTCGAAGTGATCTTGAGTCTATCTTGAGTCTATCGACAGTGTTGTTGTCAAGTTCAAATCTACTACTACTATAAGTAACTATCATGCATACGACGGATTCCGTCGGACTCACACGGAATATAACTACACGGACTCAGAATTCCGTGTGTTTCCGTGGTCAGCCTGTGGATGTTTTAAAATACTCAGTATTTCTAGTATTCTTAATTTTCCGCAGGCTAAGTAAAATACCATACCCACCCCCTATGTAATTGAGACACTTTTTGGGCTCAACGCGGGGTGTTTCAATTACCAGCGTGTAGGAAATGTACCGATGGAAACACCACTAGACTGAAAATTGCTCGGAAGAATATTGGCCAGAAGAATGCTCTTTAGGTCACGTCGCGGGCGACAGCAGCGGCACAGTGCGACCCATAGCTTACTCGCTGTTCAGCCTCCTCGCAAAGACACGGCTCGAGACACGGAGGCGAGATACTGGATACTGAGTGGGTCGGAAGTGGCGCCAACGACAGCGAAGACAGCTCATCATGTCGGCACTACTCTTTTGTCCACGATCTACAAAGTTCTTACGAGGCATTCTGCAAGCTTCCCAAGAAGATACGTGGACCTGGACATATTCGGACCATTCCACACGAAGAAATGCAAAAGCCAGAATCGTTGTGAGTCGCATGAGCGCCTTCCAGACAACAGATACAGGACATATATATATATATATATATATATAGGTAGGCAGTTTCAGTAGGTGGAGCTTGCCCAACTGACTCACTGACATCGACCGAAGCATGAAGGAGACCGGAAGGTGTACGTGCAGTATAGCATTCTGGGCAATATATTGAGCTCTGTTGCGCCCTGTCTGCACTTGTCAACCTGCTCCGCGATTGCCAGAACCAACTCTTCAACCACGAGTAGGAGTCAGGAGGCTGTTTCCAGAGATTCCATCTGGACAGACCTGAACGAGCTGATCCAAGGATTGGAAGCAAACGAGAGCAATTTGCAAGAGCGCAGAGTCTTATCAAGGCCAGCTGTCGAAATCCCCAAGCTTAAACGGGGCACGGGCTTGCAGAACAGTCGAGTTCAGGAACAGCGCTGTCGGTTGTCCGAAGCATGGTTAGAACTCGTCGTGCTCCAGGTTCATTTCCACAACTGGATGGACCTGCCTTGTCAGTGCAGGTGTCACCGTCACAAAGGAAATAGCGCTTGAAAGTGAGACACTTTTGGGCCAGCGACGAAAATAGGTGTCTCAATTACACGAGGGGATAGTTACCGAAAATACTAAAAATACTGAGTATTTTACGTTGTAAACATCCACGCGGACCTCACGCCTGGGGTCCGTGCGAGAGTTGTCGTTGTAAAAAAAAGAATTGCGCAGATTTCGTCGGAATGCAAATGTACTACGTTTTAGCCCTTTACGGACGAGAGACATAATTTTCTTTATCCGTGTAGTTCATCCCCAATCACACCCCCCTCCCATGCATGAGAGCAGTGTTCTATCCTAAGTATCAGGCCAAGATTTCCCCTTGCGGGCAGGGGGATTTCGCGGCAGCTGAGGCTCAGGTGGGAAGAGGGTAATTGGCCACGAACTAAACTGATGGTGAACTCACCATTGCCGTTTTCCAGGGATTTATATATTTTGGGGACTTCGCCATCATTTTTTGGGGTCGGAAACACTGCAGGATGTGAGACTGACAGGTGAAGCGACCAAAGACTTTAGTGACTTGAGATTGGCAGTCGGGATTGCCAGTACACGAAAAGCTAAGCAAACCGACCGCGTCTGCTGTCTCCGGCTGCATTGGCAATTCGACAATTAGTATTATTGCAGACCTGCCGAAATTCCTCATGGATTGCGTAAAAAATGAGGTTCGTAAGCTTTATGTACTGCACCGAAGGGAGCATTTTCGGAACAACGGCTGCACGCCTGAAGGTTAAACACGAGAACCAATCGAATACAGTGCTAGCGCAGGACAACCGAGAGGCTTGCAGGCTGCGGGAAGAAGCATCCATTACCTCATCGTTTTGTTGCTATTGTTCGGTTGATGCTGAATGTCCGCTGCCGTTCACCAGTGCAAGACCCCGTCTCCAGAAGTGTTCCCAACACAAGTCAATCGCGCCAAAAAAATGGGCTGGGTTCCACACAAGCGCTGCTTCCGCCAAGGAAGCAATCTGACCCGGACTGGGTGTAGCCTCGAACGTCCTTGAAGATTTCTTTAGCCGGAAAAGGGGAATGCTTTTTCGAAAACAAACCCCCTCCGAAAAAAGAGGGGAAAACAACCAAAAAAGTCGATATCTACAAGGGTCAGCCAGGGCGCGTGTATACGTTTTCTTCCTTTTGCGTATTCCTCTCGGTTCTCGATACAAAGTTGGGACTCCTACCTCTCCTTCTTTTTTGCAGGTTTAGAGCCCGGCTGTTAGTTCGAAGCAGTGCAGGACAGTTGGTTCCAGTGAGTCGGCCTTGTCAGTGCGCTTCGAGGTTCGTTCACGACAGCTTGAGCTGATCGCGGAAGCTACACATGTGAAATCCCGGGAAAGACGACACGTGTTCTGCGGTGCTGCAGAGGCCTACCGACTTCCCAAACCAAAGCATCTGAAGATGTACCTTGGAGCTTCTGACACGAGCCCGTAGACACGGTCAATCAGGGGCATAGCGGATGGGGTTGTGACACTAAGCTTTTGCATGCTGCGGTTGAACGGCACGCTGAAGCCCCGGAGTCCGGAGTGAGCTTTTTCTTGTTCCTCCGGCCCGCGGGGAATATTGATGTGACCTCTCTCAGCGGTCTGACAAAACCCTGTTTCAGAAAGGATCTGCTTTCGTGCCTTGATGCTCGGCACTATCGATTCCGGCCATTTCTTGACCGAGAGAGTACCCCCGCAGAAGAAGTGTCCCGCGCGTCTCGAAATTACCGAAGCGCCGCCTCTCGGAGGGGGGTCGCAGCATTACACTCGAGTCACTATCTGTCCGCAACAATAGGAACCATCACGAGTTGCACCACGACGAAAACGCGCCAAAGTGACTCGTCAGCATGCCGATGACTCCCCACGAACACAGCAAGAGTCCCAAATCTCAAAGGAGGAAATGTGTCTGTAGCCCACAAAACACAAGTTCGCACCGGGCGTAACACCGCGGCACGAAACCTCATGTGTTTCGTGTGGGGCTACAGCGCTCCTTTGTTGTTTGGAACATGCGTAAAGCTGGCGCTTGTTCAATAAATTGGCGCGAGGGCTCTCCGCCGTGAATGCCGGTATCCTCTATAACTCGCGGCTCTCTTGTTACCGACATCTTCCCTGTGGCGCGTCTAGCGACGTTTCGCTCTCTCTCTCTCTCTCGCTCTCTCTCTCGTTCCTCTCGCACTGCGCCAGCGTCAAAAACGAAGACGTCATTGGCCGTGCACACCCACAGGGTCCCTTTCTTTCCTCCCATGTTGTTTGCGGGCGTCGGGAAGAGTTGTTGACGTGATCTATGCCCGGCATAAACTTCCCCTTTCTCCCGTTTTCCTGTTTTAGCGGTTTATTTTGGAAGACACGAGCTCAGCATCTGGTTTCGCTGCAAGAAGGCTTGCGCATTGTCCAACTGTGTTGCTGCGACCAGTAGAGAGTCACGCGCAAGGGAGTTGTTGCTGGGGACGCCCCACTGCACATTGGAAACTGATCTCAATACGAGGAGGACGGCTGCGTGGTGGACTATACCAACACCCCCCTCAAGCCGTAAAAGCAAAGCCTGCACCGCACTGTCCTTGGTGGGACCAGACCTGGCCCCTTGTGTTCTCTGGCACGTTACGCTCGTTACAACTTGCGAAAGGCACGGGATGGTGTGCCTGAGGCGGTCGGACGGCTTCTGTTATCTGCTTGCCTGCAGGGTTTTCTTTGACGCACACATCGAACGTGGCCGTCTTCGGCTTCTTCCGTTGGCCCCGCCGCTCGGGCTATTTTGGCATGAAACTGACCAAAGCAGGTGAGTTCCACTAGCGCGTACAAACAAAGCAACCATTGGCATCGTTGTGGACAGGGAGCCCGCGAAAGGGAAGTTCTTCCAACGGTTCGCTAGGAAACCCCACTACCTGATTGGGGTCCATTCCAGTTGGGTTAAACGTGCTATTCTGCACCTCCTCTGTGCACAAATTCCCCCAGTGTGAGGTACAGCTCACTTTGGTCAATCGCGGCGTCTGATGGTGCCACGGTCCACCATGGTCTATCAGGTCCATCCCTATTCCTTAGAGTTTCGTGGAATTGCTTAAAGCTGTCAATCACGGTGGCCTGCATTATCACCTGGTGACAAATACAAGCCATCGCTACAGATATTCTGCATTCTGACCACTCACGGTACACCATGGTCTATCAGGTGAGAGATGGGCCGGCTCACGTAGCTGTACGGTCCGCCGAACACGTGAAACTTGACTGCCGTGCAGTACATTTGTGTCCGCAATTAGTGCCGCAAAAGAGGAATTCGCTAGTTCCGTTCAAACGAAAACGCAGAAGTTCAGATGAAAATGATGCCGAAGTAGAGGTCCACTCCCTTTACCCCCTTCACCCCGCAGGTAAAAGCAAACCGCGCTTTTGTTGAACACCGCACCACAAAAGCTAAAGCAAGCAACCGTCGGAGCTGGTCGGCGATGACCCTCCATTTTTTACTTTTAGCCTGCGCGGCAGCCACTGCTGCGGCTGGCAATGTGCATTTGCATGACGACGGGATGGATTTGTACTGGAAGTTAGAAGAGAATGACACAGTCGTCGTGATCAACATGACGTGCCCGTCGACCACGCAGTACTGCTCGGTCGGGCTCGGGGAGAGCATGAGCGAGGCTGACACAGTGCTGTGCTCTGTCGTGGAAGCTAATGGCACCGTCGTATGCTACGATGGGAGTGTGACCGGCCATCGTGTACCAGCACAGGATGTCCAAGGCGACGTTGCTGTTGAGTCCTTCAACGTTGACGGCTCGTGGAGCGTAGTCTTCAAACGGGCTGTGGACACAGAAGACGTGGCAGGGGACCAAAAGTTCAACCTGAACGGACTGCCTCAGAGCATCATTTGGGCAGTCGGAGACCTCGACAGCACCGGCAGTTTTTCGAAGCACGGCCGCAGTGACAGAGGCATCGAGAAGGTTGTGTGGCGCCCCATGGCCTTTGAAGCAGAGCCGCGCGAATTCGAAAGCGGCGTCGGCATGGCTGTGGCTTGGGAAGTAAGGGTCGACGCGTCGGTGATGCTCGTCAACGTGACCTGCCCGCGTGCGGAGGTCTACTGCGCCGTGGGCTTGGAGGGTGAAGGTTTCACTGACGTTTTGCTGTGCTATTTGGAAGACGGCGCTGCGCTGTGCGTGGACGGCGTGGCCAACGCGACCGGCGTCCCGGCTCCGGATGGCACCAGCGACGTTACTGTGATCGCGCATGCCGTGGCTGAGGATGGGAGCTGGAGTGTGCTGTATCGCCGGTTCGTTTCCACTGCCGATGACGAAGACGTCGGGTTCTTTGTCAACGGAGCTGAGCAGAGAGTGACGTGGGCTATCGGAACAGTCACAGCGGACGCTGGCGGGGTTGTGTTCCAGAACATGTCAACGGCAGAAACAGGGGAGCTCGACGTCGTGTGGCGGCCGTTTGCATTCGACAGACAGTTGCGCCACGCGTTCCACGAGACGATGGAGTTAGAATGGGAGCTGATCGAGGACCGAACTGTGATTGCCATCAACATGACCTGCGGCTCTGAATACTGCGCGATCGGTCTGGGAGAGGACATGTCAGATGCCGACACGATGACGTGTTGGAAGCCGCTGGGCGCTGAGAGCGTCACGTGCTCCGACGGACACGTCACCCGCCACCGCGCGCCGGCGGCAGATGCCCAGCAAGATTTGACGATCATCTCCAGCGTCACGAACGGCAACGGCACGTGGAGCGTCGTGTTCACAAGGCGCGTGGCGTCCGCGGACCCGGCCGACAAGCAGTTCACCATCGACGCCACGCCGCAGGCCATCATTTGGGCCAACGGGTCCGTCTCCGACGGCTCTCTCTCCCGCCACGGCAGCAGCGATCGCGGATTCGCCGCGATTGCGTGGTCGCGGGTGCACTTGGACGACCCGCAGCACGAAGCGCTGGGGGAAGGGATCGACCTGCGATGGGAGTTGAAGGAGGGCAGGTCCTTCGTCGCGGTGAACCTCACGTGCCCATCGCTGGACAACTGGTGCGGGCTCGGGATCGGCGAAGAGGCCGCTGGCGTGGACACCGTCTTGTGCTGGATGACTGCCTCGATGGAAGCAGTCTGTGAGGACGGCCACATCGCCGCGGGCCTTCAAATCTCTGTTGCAGACGGGCAGCAAGACGTGGCGGTGATCCTGCACGAATTGCAACCGGACGGCAGCTGGAGCGTTTTGTTCACGAAGCCCGTGCACACCGGCGACGGAAACGACACCACGGTCACCGTCAACGGCCAGTCGCAGTCCATCGTTTGGGCCACCGGAGCGAACGACGCCGCGAAGGAATACTTGTTCGCCGACGGGTCTTCGACTGTTTACTGGCACCTGATCGCATTCGAGCACCCATCCAGGCACGAGCTGTCGGCAGACGGCATGGTACTGACTTGGGAGTTGATGGAGGAGAAACAGTTGATCGCCGTTGACATGTCATGTCCGTCGACGTCGAGTTACTGCGCGATGGGTCTGGGAGACGATATGTACGGGGCGGACACCGTGCTCTGCTGGTTCAATGAAAGCACGGAGGAAGCGTTCTGTAAGGACGGATTCGTGAATGGACACACGGAGCCGACGCCGGATGCGTCGCAGGACGTCGTTGTCATTTCTTGGGCCTCGGCCGACGGCGGCTGGTCGGTGTTTTTCACCCGGAAAACGACCACTGCCGACAGCTTGAAGGATGCGGCCTTCGAGACACGCCCGGGAGTTGCGCAGCCCATTATATGGGCCTTCGGCGGGATCGGCGAGGATGGGAAGGTTTCCCGCCACGCGAGGTCGACTCGGGGGATGTCAGCGGTGGCCTGGGACCCGATGCAGCTGGTGGACGAGCTGTCCCAAGAGTTGTTCGACGGGATGACCATCTCGTGGGTGCTGCACGACGGCAGCGGGGAAGACAGTTGGATCGCCGTGAACATGACGTGCCCATCTGCCGAGAAGTACTGCGCGATCGGCCTTGGCGTTGACATGTACGGGTCCGACGTGATTACCTGCTGGGTTGCAGATGAGTTTGTCGGAGTCGAGTGCCAGGACGGCTGGGTCAACGACCACGAAAGCCCGACCGCTGACGACCAGCAGGACTGCACGGTTTTGCACAGTGAAATCAACGCGGATGGGTCGTGGAGCGTGCTGTTCACCCGCGCGGTCGCCACGGGCGACGCTAGCGACGTTGCGCTCACCGTGAACGGCCAGGCGCAAAGCGTGATATTCGCTAGCGGCGGGTACAACAACGGAACGTACTCCAAGCACCGCAGGTCGACCCGAGGCGTCACATCGGTCACGTGGCGGCCTCTGCTTCTGCTCAACCCCCACCACATCGAGCTCGCCCAGGGTATGGACCTGTACTGGCAGCTTCGTGACCAGTCGACGTCCATCATCGTGAACTTGTCGTGCCCTTCCGCGCAATACTTTTGTGCTATTGGTCTGGGTCACGACATGGATGATGCAGACACGATGCTGTGCTGGGTTAACGGCACTGAAGTCGCGTGCATTGACGGCGCTGTGACAGGGCATCGGGCGCCACTGGCGGACGAACAGCAGGATTTGGTAGTCATCACGTCGACCGTTGAGTCCGACGACTCGTGGAGTGTCGTTTTCACGCGCGCCGTCAACACCTCGGATCCGTCCGACAAGCAATTCGTCACGAACGGACAGCAGCAGGGGATGATCTGGGCCTACGGCAACCACACCGACGGCACACCCTCGAAGCACCGGCGGGACACTCGTGGCGGCCTGGCGCTGGCGTGGAAGCCGATTTCTTTGGCGGACCCGCAGCACCTGGACCTGGCCGCCGGCATGGACCTGCAGTGGGAGCTTTTCGACGACTACTCGCTCATCGCGATCAACATGACGTGCCCGTCGACTGACAGCTACTGTGCCATCGGCCTCGGCAAGGACATGTCCGACGCCGACACCGTCATTTGCTGGGTGGCGGACGACGCCGTCAAGTGCTCGGATGGCACGGTTTCGCGCCATCGCGCGCCCGCCGCCGATGCGCAGCAGGACTACGTGGTCCTGGCGTACGAGGTCGCCGTGGACGACTCGTGGAGCGTGTTCCTGGCGAGGGCCGTCGACACGGGCGACGCGGCGGACAAGCCGTTCGTCGTCGACAGCGGGAAGCAGCCCGTCATCTGGGCGCACGGGCCTAACGTCAACGGCAGCTTCAGCCGGCACGAGAGGGACACGCGGGGTGCCGTGGACGTCGCTTGGAGGCGGCTGTTCCTGTCAGACCCGCACCACGTTGGGCTCGCCGGCGGGATGGGCCTCTCGTGGCAGCTGTTCGAGGAAGACTCCTTCATCGCGATCGAGATGACGTGCCCGTCCACCGAGCAATACTGCGCGATCGGCCTCGGAGAAGACATGGACGACGCGGACACCATCCTCTGCTGGCTCGATGACAACACCGCCAACTGTTCAGACGGCTTCGTGACGGGTCACGACAAGCCAACCGCGGATGCACAGCAAGACGTGTCCATCGTCACGTCGCAGGTGTCAGCGGATGGCACGTGGAGCGTGTTGTTCACAAGGGCTGTCAACAGCAGCGATGCGGGGGACAAAGCGTTCGTCGTCGACGGGCGGACGCAGCCATTCATTTGGGCCTTCGGAAGCTACGGCGCCGGTTCGTTCGGAAGGCACAAACGGTCGACACGCGGCGCCAGCGGCATCGCTTGGAAGCCGCTGACCCTCGTAGACCCGCAGCACGTCGAGTTGGCCACGGGGATGGACCTGTACTGGCAGATTATCGAAGGCGGGACGGTGATCGCGTTCAACATGACGTGCCCTGCCGCCGATACCGAAAAGTACTGTTCTTTCGGTCTTGGCGAAAGCATGGACGATGCCGACACGGTCCTCTGCTGGGCGGACGATACTGCCGTGTCTTGCAAGGACGGGTCTGTGTCCGGTCATCACGAACCTGTCACTGACGATCAGCAAGACTTCATCGTCGTCTCGTCGGCTATGCAGTCTGACGGTAGCTGGAGCGTTTTGTTCACGAGGGAGGTGCGGAGCAGTGACACAACGGACAAAGCATTCCTCGTAGACGGCCAGAAGCAACCCATCATCTGGGCCCACGGGACATACAACAACGCAACGTTCAGCCGGCATAAACGGTCGACGCGTGGGCAAACCGCCATCGCTTGGAAGCGTTTGTCGCTTACGAACCCGCAACATATGCAGGCCGCCACTGGCATGACTTTGTACTGGGAGCTCTTGGAAGAGAATACAATTGTTGCGATCAACATGTCGTGTCCTTCAGACGAGCTGTACTGCGCGATTGGCCTCGGAGAAGACATGGACGACGCTGACACCACTTTGTGCTGGGTACAGGACTCGCAGGTGTTCTGCTCGGATGGATCTGTGTCAGGCCACGACGAACCGGAAGCCGACAGTGAGCAGAACGTCATCGTCGTTGCGTTCGAAGTTTTGGCGGACGGCAGCTGGAGCGTGCTGTTCGCACGGGCGGTCCGAAGCAGCGACCCGACCGACAAAACCTTCACCGTTACCGGTTTGACTCAGTCCGTCATCTACGCCGTCGGCAGCTACAGCGGCGGCATCTTTGCACGGCATTCACGAGGCACATCGGCGCGCGGGGTCCTCGACATCGCGTGGAAGTCGCTGGCACTCGACGATGCTCAGCAGATCGAGCTTGCGGACGGAATGGATTTGTTCTGGCAGCTCATGGACGGTGATTCGCTGATGGTGATCAACATGACGTGCCCGTCTACGGAAGGTTACTGCGCTATTGGGCTGGGAGAGGACATGGACGACGCTGACACCGTTCTGTGCTGGGTTGATGGCCCAGTGGCTAGCTGTTCAGACGGTTTCGTAACCGGCCACGCAGCCCCGGCGGCGGACGATCAGCAGGACTACACCGTCATTTCCTCGGAAATTACGCCCAACGGCACGTGGAGTGTGTTGCTCACGCGCCCGGTCGTCAGCAGCGACGCTGCCGACAAGGCATTCGTCGTAGTCGACGGCCAGAAGCAGCCGATCATCTGGGCCTACGGGGCCTACAGCAACGGAACCTACAGCAAGCACAAGAGGTCGACCCGCGGGCAAGCGGCAGTCGCGTGGAAGCCGTTGTCATTGAGCAACCCCCACCGCGTCGAGCTGGCAACTGGGATGGACCTGTACTGGGAACTCTTGGACGACGACGCGACTGTCGCTATCAAGTTGACGTGCCCTTCCACCGAGCAGTACTGCGCCATCGGTCTCGGAGAAGACATGGACGACGCTGACACCCTCCTGTGCTGGGTAGGCGCTACCGGCGTTATCTGCTCAGACGGATCCGTCTCCGGGCACGAAGAACCCGTTGCTGACGACCAGCAAGACTACGTCCTGATTAAGTCTGAGATTTCTGAGGACTCTTGGAGCGTTCTGCTTACGAGGGCAGTTCAAAGCGGCGACGCGACGGACATGGCGTTTATCGTCGATGGTCAGCAGCAACCGATCATCTGGGCCTACGGGACGTACAATGCAGATGACGCTTCGTTCAGCAAGCACAAGAGGTCAACCCGCGGCGCCACCAGCATTGCGTGGAAGTACATGGCCCTGACCGACCCTGTGCACTTGGAGGTTGCTACCGACATGCACCTCTCCTGGCAGCTGATGGACGACGATGCGCTCATCGCCATCAACATGACTTGCCCATCCGTCGAGCAGTATTGCGCCATTGGTCTCGGAGAAGACATGGACGACGCCGACACCATTCATTGCTGGATGGGCGACGTTGCCGCGGTTTGCTCGGACGGCTCGGTTTCCGGCCACGCGGCTCCTGCAGTTGACGACCAGCAAGACCACGTCGTGATCGCGTCTGAGGTGTCTCCCAACGGAACCTGGAGTGTCTTCTTCACCAGGTCGGTGAACAGCAGCGACGCAACCGACAAGGCTTTCGTCGTCAACGGCCAGCTACAGCCGGCCATCTGGGCCTACGGGACATACAACGCTACAGCCGACAAGCCGTTCATAAAGCACAAGAGGTCTACCCGAGGTAAAATCGGCATCGCGTGGAAGCCTTTAATTCTGGACAACCCGCGGCACATCGAGCTTGCCGCCGACGTGCACCTGTACTGGCAGGTCATGGAGGACGAAACGCTTATTGCGATCAACATGACGTGCCCGTCCACTGAGCAGTACTGCGCTTTCGGTCTCGGACAATCTATGGACGACGCTGACACCGTCCTTTGCAGAGTGGACGGCGGCGCTGCTGTTTGCTTCGACGGATCAGTCTCCGGCCACGCAGCTCCAGTCGCTGACGATCAGCAAGACTACACTTTCATCACGTCAGAAGTTTCCGCCAACGGAGCTTGGAGCGTCCTGCTGACGCGGCCCGTGCACAGCAGTGATCCAACGGACAAGGCTTTTGTGGTCGACGGTCAAGAGCAAGCTGTGATTTGGGCTTTCGGCAAGTACAGTGACGGTGTGCAACAGCACGCGAGGTCAACCCGCGGCGCAGTGAACATTGCGTGGGGACTGCTGCGTTTGACGAACCCTTCGCACGTCGCGCTGGCCGAGGGGATGGATTTGTACTGGGAAGTGATGGCGGAGCAGTCGGTGATCGCAATCAACCTGACGTGCCCCACCTCCGAGCAGTACTGTTCCTTCGGCCTTGGGCAGGACATGGCAGACGCGGACACGGTGCTGTGCTGGGTGGCGAATGCCGCCGTGCAGTGCACCGACGGGTCTGTCGTGGGCCACGACGCCCCCGCAGCCGACCAACAGCAGGACTACGACGTTCTTGCCTTCGACATTGCGGCCACGGGTGCGTGGAGCGTGCTGTTGAAGCGGCTCGTTGTGTCGAGTGACCCCGGCGACAAGCCGTTCATCATCGACGGAGAGCAGCAGCAGATGATTTGGGCCTTCGGAGACATGGACAGCAACGGGATCCCCCAGGAACACAGCCGCCGGTCCAAGGGAAGCCTGGCTGTCGCGTGGGGCGGAGAGAAGCAGGAAACGGGCGCCACGAAGACGTTCGCGGAAGGCATGGTGCTCCGATGGAGCGTGTCCGACGCTGAGGACGTCGTCACGTTCAACTTGACGTGTCCTTCTACCGAAATGTACTGCTCGTTCGGGTTGGGAGAGGAGATGGTCAACAGTGACGTGTTCATGTGCTTCGCGCGGGACGGCGCTGCCACCTGCACGGACAGCCACGTGCGGGATGAACTCGTCGCGCCGCTGGCAGATGCCAGCCAGGATTTGACCGTTTTGGAACACGCGGTCGTGGGGGCGGCGTGGTGGGTCGTGTTCAGCCGCCCGGTCGCAACGGCGGACGGGGCTGATGACAGGGTCTTGGACGTCGCCGAAGGCGCCGAGCCGCAGGCGGTGATCTGGGCCCAAGGCCAACACGCAGACGGCGAGTTCATCGAGCACGAGGGTGGGGGCCGCGGCATGACGCGCCTGGCGTGGGCGGACAAGTCAGCCGTCGACACGGTGGTCCCGGCGACGCCGATTCCGCCGCCGACGACGCCAGTACCCGGGGCCTCGCTGCACCGCCTCACCGACGACTTTTCCGCGTCCGTCGAGCTGCGACGCAGGGATCTGAGCGGGAAACAGAGGAGCTCGGTTGCGTTGGCCGACGCCAACTTTCCGTACACGCACGTGCTCCTGACGTTTGTGTGCCGGGTCGGACAGTACTGTGCGCTCGGCCTCAGCGACGACGGCACGATGCTCCAATCGGACGCGTTCGTCTGCTGGGAGCATGCGGACGGGATTCGCTGCGTCGATTGGTACTGCACCAGCCGCGCCACGTGCCCGGAGGATGCGTCGCAGGACTTGGTGGTGGAGGAGACGCAGGTTCTCGGGGACGGCTGGTTCACGGTGAAGGTTTCGCGGTTGTTGGACACGGGCGACGACAAGGACCGCGCCATCGCATCCGAAAACATCGACTTCATCTTCGCGAACGGGCCGGCCTCCGCGGTTTCGACGCCCACGACGAAGCACGCCGCCGAAGGCACTGCGGCCATCAACGCCCTGACAGGAACCGCGGAAGTGACCAGCGACGACGACACCGTCTGGATCCACATCCTCATCTCCCTCTTCCTCCTGACCGTGCTTGGCCTCGTCTCCGGGATCATGATCATGGTCAAGCCGAGGTTCGGGTATTTCTTCCAGCAGAGTGCCGTGGGCAGCGTGCTGTCGATGGTGTTCATCATGTGCTCACTGGTGACCATGTCGATCGGCGACTACGAGCACTACAGGGGGAGAATCGTGGAGTACGGCGTGCTTTTCGGGGGGCCCGCGCAGATTTGCTTGGCGTTGACGTTGCTGGTGAAGGTCAAAATGTTCTCCCCGTGCCTGTTCTTGATGTCCGTGCCGCAGGAGCGCGCGCTCGTGTGGCATCGTTGGATCGGGAGGATGGGGTGGCTGTTCGTGACGCTGCACGGCTCGTTGGTGATTGCGGAGTACCGTGAGAACAACGACGGGGACGCTAGCGTGCTGCTGCACACCGAACTCGGAACCGGAGGGACCACGGATGGCGCCGGAAAAGTGCGACCGCTCTACGGGATCATCGCGTGGGTGCTGTACACTGTCCTCGTCCTGCTTGGGCTGCCGGCCATCCGCCGCATTTTC
Source organism: Diplonema papillatum (assembly GCA_030068145.1). NCBI lineage: Eukaryota > Euglenozoa > Diplonemea > Diplonemida > Diplonemidae > Diplonema > Diplonema papillatum. Next base: position 100,402 of record JAPJBO010000172.1, on the reverse strand, counting down.
TACCAAGCCTTCGTGGCGTCGCACGTCGTGCTGAGCCTTTGCACGCTGGTTTTCACCATTCTGCACCTGCCCGATGGCTGGCGAACGTACGCCATCTTCGGCTTGCCCGTTCTCCTGTACGTTTTGGATTGCCTGTACCGTGTATACCTCAGTGTTCACAACTCGTACATCCTCCAACACACAAACGTTGGCAGCGTGACCAAGCTGACGATCGTTCCGCCCAAGCCGATCAAGAAATGGGGCCCTGGTAGCTACTTCTGCGTGTCTATCCCGCAGGCTGGTTACATGGAGTACCACCCGTTGTCGGTCACCTCGCACCACTCGACTAAAACCGCGACATTCTACGTGAAGAACATGGGTCCCGGCACGTGGACGGAGCGACTCACCCAACTGCCCAGCGAGCCAAAGATAGAGCTCCAAGCGAAGCTCGAAGGACCGTACGGCAAGCTGTCCTTCGACATCGACAAGCACAACAACCTCATCCTCATTGCGGGAGGTATCGGGGTCACGCCGATGCTCAGCGTCATTCGGTACATGGACGTGGCGCAGGAGGCAACGCTTAGTTGGAGCGTCAGAGATGCGGAGCTGGTGCAGATGCTCATGGACGATCTCCACGAGCTTGCTGCCCGGTTCAAGGGCCTCAAGGTGATCGTTTCGTTCACCGGGGCGGGGCTCGACGACGTCAAGTTTGAAACGGAGAGGATCGCGATCGTGCGCGGCAGACCCGACTACACAGCCCTGCTCGTCAAAAACGCCACCGAGCACTCAGCCGTGGCAATCTGCGGGCCGTCAGGCATGATCGTCGGTGCGTCAGACGCAGTCCGCCGCTCGCCGCTCCGGCTGCCGCTTCACACCGAGACCTTCGAGCTCTAGAGACCGAATCAGGCTCGGCTTTCAAAGCGGAGTCAGGGAGGGGGGGAAGAAGCTCGTGCGAACACTACCTGCTTGGAAACCAAAAAAAAACCCCCACCGGGGAGGGGCTGGGGGCTGCTGTTTCAGCCAAGCTGCTGCGGTATGGAGATGATATCTTGGAAGGAGGAGCCCCTCACACAAACGCACTGCAGCTCGAAAGCAACCAGGGGTTTGTTTTCTTGCGTGAGGAGCACTACAAGCGGCCGGACTCTGACGATTCGCTGGGAGCATTGCCCCCAAAATTGACGATCGAGGATTTTCTTTGAATTCCCGGTCGTATTGCGACAACCCCCGTATTGGTCACGTGCTTGGCGACGCATCACGCGCCCTACTGGCAGCGAGCATTACGGAAAAGGGGAACAAAGACGAAACGTCCGTAGAAAAAAAGGGATCGTCGGAAGCACCGAAGAAAAAAGGCGAGCAGTATGACAACGCTCGCCAGACAGATCAGAACGACGCGAAAGTTGCAGACCGGTTTTTTTTTCGTTGACCGCACTACCCTGAGCAAATCCTGGACGTGGTTTCAGGTGGCAAATAAAGATATTTGCAAATGACCATGATCAGAAGCTCCTACTTGGGCGGTTCAGTTTCCTCACACATTGCATGTGGCTAATAAAAATATCGAACCTGTGTGCCTCTCAAGCAGCTCGAGATGAACTCACAGGCGCAAATAGCGCAACTCCTACCACACCGACCAACAAGCGAAACTGTCCAAAACTGCTACTGTTATAATGGGCGGATGCCCAGATTGCTCAGATACGGTTCTAAGGCCTTCCCCGAGACAGATTTGCTTGTGCCGTCCTGTGGTGGTCCTGGATGTACAAACAGCCACCTGACACATCAGACTCACCGCTGTCGTGTCTGCAGACACTCAGGCTCCGTGCTGCTGATGAGCAGCCTTGTGGCTTAAACGAGCAAAACACCAGCGCGGTGGTGAACACATAACCATTCTGAGCACGTCCTTGAAATGCCCCCCCACACACGCATTTTACAATCACACTCACATTGCTGCACTGGCTGCAGACACTTACTGATGATGGTCCGCCTTAAAAGACCGAAACCACGCAGCCATTTTGCAGCATCAGCCTCAGCTCATTCTTACCCTTGACCGCGGTTTCCAGGCCAAAATTAAATGGCCATTCGAAGTGTTTTGGGTACAAAAAAGGGAAAGATCAAACAACAACCCAATTATTCCCACCCCACTTCAAGTCTGCTGGGGGTCCACTGGAGACTTTATAACACCGACCTTCTGAACAAATGACACAAAATAAGCAAAAAAAAGCCATCCCAAACAATTTCCGCTGGTGGAGAAACACTGCGCCAAAGGAATCGACCACCTTCGGGTAGGCTAGTCTGACACGTTGCTGTCGGAGGAAAAAAAAGAAAACGTCACAAACAATAAAAAAGCACATTCGGTCGTTTCCGACAATTCATGCTTGCGATTTTGCAGCCTTATCAGTGCGGTTCGCTCCGGCTTCCGCGATCTTATGCGCTCTTCCCCTTGCGATCATAAGCTGCCTACCCTGCCTGTGGCAACTTATTGACAACAGGGTGGGTCTAGTGTGACACTTGCTGTCGTCGGGGGGAATGTAGAGAAAGAATGCTCTGCAACGGTCTTTTTTATACTGGAGCCTAGCGCTCTGGATCTGCTGTTCCAGCTGGTCCTGCTGCAGCGAAAATGGCCGATTTGTCGAGAATCCGGCTGTGGCCGGCGAGGGAGCACCCGTTTTGGAACCATCGGAGGAGGCCGCCTCTCACTACAACGCCAGGTAAATCTGGGATTTTCCTGCCGCCAGCGGTCAACAGTTCGGGTTCGGCACACAATGACTCTTTTTTTTTTGGTAGGAAAAGAAACTTGTTTCTTTGAAGACTAATAATAATCCGAACGACAGGTTTGCCGCTCCCAATCCGTCCAGAGGAACAAAGTAGCTTGCTACCACTTGCCACCACTTCATGTGGTCAGCACCAAGATTAACAGCTTTCTGGCTTCACCTTTTGCTCCAACTATACTGCGCGCGGCAAGCAGAGCAGGAGCGGAGGACGAGAGTGACAGACACAAGCATAGGAGTGAGGATTTTATTATCGTATAAGACGCTAGTCTTAGAAGATTAATATTAACCGACTAGTGATATACTGTGAAACAGGGCCTCTCGCTCCATCACACAACCGCTCACGCTCTTGCTTGCGGAAATGTGGCAAACACACGAAGATTAACAGTTGGTTCGTTTTCTACTTACCCTTTTACGCAGCGGCACTGAGACTGGAGCTAGTTGCAGCACGAGACGCACACCAAGGAGGAGAATATTAGTAGTTGTATTGGTTCTCCCTCTCGGTCCTCCGTCGAAGGAAGCATCGGGCAGGCCCCTCCGAGTGTTACCTGAAATCTTCAGTCGAGCGCTATTTAACTTAGCGCGAGCCACGTCGCCAAAGGCAAAGATTTTCAAATACTATTTGTACTCATGCTCCGGGAGTGAGCTTCCCTTGAATAGGACGTGCAAGAAACCTTTTCTGCATGTCCGCTTCCCACGTTTGCATCCACATCAAGGTACTAGCTAGGGTGTAAAGCTGGTCTCCATCCGCTAAAAAGCTGGTCTGAAGTAAAGAAAGAAAGTTCTTCTGTTGAACGCTCTACCCTAAACCCAAATCCTCGAAATTGTTTCAGTCTGCGCACAGGCGGCACCTCCCAGCCGACGGCTTGCCTAGCTGTTCCAAGCACCTCCAAGACTCCCTCTCTCGGGGAAGTGACGCGAGTCACTTGTCGTCCAGAAGTGCAATGCTGACAATTGCCGTCTGTGTGCATGGTGCCCCTGAAGGGACCTGCCCCAACGTCATGTGGGCAGGCCCGGGCTTTAGTCTGTAGTCCTGTATTTAGTGTTCCGACCGCAACAGCACAGCTCTCCTACGCCCCGTAGTAGTAATATACGAGCGCAGCATTCACATCAGGATCTCGTCGGGTCCACGCTTCTTTGCTCACCGCTTTTTGAAAGTATGCCAATACTGCAGGGAATCGTTGACTAGACCTCTTGAGTTTGTGCTGACCACGAATTGGGGAGTCGGGAGAACCTACAAAGCCAAAAGCAGGACCGAATCCCCCCGTTCGTGAGAAAAAGTGAAGAATAAAAACACCTTCTTTTTTCCATCTATATTTGTCAAGAGCTGCAACTCAACTATTCCTGGGCCAACCCACAAGTGTCCTTCCATTTCTCTGCGCAGTGGACCAGCTCTCCAGCTTCTGGATCGGTGGCGGCCAGAGGTAGTACCGTGATCTACATAGCCCCCGCCAAAAAAAAAAAAAAAAAAAAAAACGGTCGGAAACACAAAAAGCAGGCGCCTCGTTTTGTTTGTGCGTGCCGGTTGATCGTTTTTCCCTTTTGTTGTATTTACCTTGTGTATATGCAGGTAAGGAATTCCGATCAACCACCAAAACACGCTGCCTACGTCTTTTTAGCTTGCACAGTACATTGAAGGGCAACCCGCAAGATTGTTAGTACTAAAAAGAACGACACACCTTTCCGAGCACGTCCTCCTCACCCCAAACTCCTCCCAAAGAAAAAAACAACCTGTGTCGATGAAGGTTTCTGCTTCAGAACACGAAGCTCTAGAACCGGGGGGGGGAGGAATTATTCCAAAACAGTCTCGGGAAATGTCCTAGGATCTCTAAAGCAAAGCAGTGCAGTCAAGGCCCCTGTACCCTTCAAGATATTGGAGGAGGGAGCTTCTGCCCTATTTTCGAAAGAAAAGTAGTATCTCGTAAATTGCCGTCCCGCCGATTCTTCTTTCTGGTCAGGAAACACCACAAGGTCTTCTCCCTCATGTTCACCCCTCGATAGCTGCTCTGCGAGGTCAAAATATTAGGAAGTGTGGAGACAGAAATGAATCTCGTCCGGAGTCCACGTATCCTCCAGCTGCCATTGAGATTTCCGGTAAAAAAAAAAAACACACCAGATTTTCAAAAAAGGCCGGACGTAAAAGGAGGATTAAACAAAGAAATAGACAGTCAGGGCATCGTGTTGACTGTACGGAGAGAGACGGAAGAACAGTATCACTGCTACACGTAGATAAACGGAAAACGGCGGTACCGCGGAGCAAGTGCTGGACATGGGACTTGTTCACCCGGTGATTGGGTGCCCCACCGTGCGACGGCTGTCAACCGCTATGAGGATGCAGATCACGGCGCTAAATGTCGAGATGCTGTCTGTGACTGCGAAAACATGAGGTGGCTGCGCCAACTCCACGACTGTCACGAGGGAGCCAAAAAGGCAAGCACAGGCTGGGAATTCTTTGCTGATGTCTTTGCCCTGCCCTTTTCTTGTCAAATCGCCCCTCTCCCCCACACCGTATCATTACCCCCCTTGGTGACACTGAACTACGTTTTTAAACATACTCTAACACTTCTTTGTCTCTCTCCTGCCACATGCCGTTTCTTCTTTGCCATCTTTGTGAGCGTTTTTTACGCGCAGCTGCGCTGTTAAAACCTCGCCCTTTAGGGTAATGCAAGGTATCCGAGACGAGCATCTTGTACGAAAAAAAGAAGATAGGAAGTGGGTGGCGAATAATGGTACCGACAGCTATTCAATTTGGTGAAACAGAAGAATGTTTTGCTGTGTTCATCCCGACACGGGGCGTACCGAAGATGTGCAATGATGCGATCTCGATGTTTTGCATGGAAACGACATTACGATTGTTCGGTGTCTGTCCAACAAGTACAACCATTCGCCCCTCTTCCTCCACAAGCATTCCCTCCCTTTCGCACTCTGAAGAATGGACAACAAAAGAGACGACCGAGCAACAGGTCTCTTTTTTTCAGAGGTTTCTCGCACCCAAGAAATGACAAAAACGGTTCCTTCAACAACAAAGCTTTATGTCAATTAAAAACTTTAACTCTAAAAATAAACCACAATAAACGCTATAAATATTGAGGGCACCTGCCTTGCGACGTTTTTGCACTGGCTTCTTTGTGTCCACATGAAACAAAGACTGCGGGTGCAAGCTTTCTCGCGTCAACAGGGCGTACTAATCCGCCTAAGCAGGGCTCAGGCTTGACTCAGGTCGTGAGTGCACGATTCTTTGCTCAACCCTTTCTTGGCCAACCCACACCTTTCTCCACAATGCAGTGTGCAACGGAGCTTCTGGCTCGGGGTCGCGGTCAGAGCTAGTACCCGCCTAAAGAAAAGCACAAGGAACCACACAAAAAGATCTTGTGCACTTTTATTATTATTATTTTTCGCTGCCGCTTCGCTGGCATCTTTAGTGAGCCCTCCACACAACTGCAGCGACCTGAATACGAGCGTGATGTTCGCACGCCTTTTAATCCCGCAACCAAATTTCGTGTACGTGTTTGCACGTTTCTCGGCACCCCTGCACGCTTCCGCTCTATTGTAGGAGTAACAATCCTCTTTCCTTTTCAGCGTACCTGAAAAGTGCCAACGCGGTCCGTGTGCATGTGGGGGCAAGAGAAGCGGGATAAAAGCAACAATATGATGGAACAAAAAGCGAAAGAAATAATCTCATCAAGCGACTCCCCTCATTGTCTAGGGGTGAGCGGCATCATTTTCGGTGACGGGCAATGTGCAAATATTGCTCTAGTGGCCTTTTGCAACCGGAGCGGGTATCGGAGTGCTGAGCGAACATTACACAACCATAGCCGAAAGATGAGACGGGATGCTGTGGTTCACTCTGTTAACCCGTTACCGACCGGGCCCCCTCGACAATTTTTTACGGGGGTTTGGGTCTAAATCCTGGTCATGTCAGGCTGGCACCTTGTCGACTTTTCGAGGATTCTGAGGTTCGAGGGCGGGAATAAAGAGAAACACCACATATCGTTTCATTCCCGCCCTTGAAAGCTGTTTTTCGACACACCTATCCCAACTTTCCGGCATATCTAAGAAATGGCTATTCAACGACCCCCGTGGAGGTCGCTGGTCGGTAAGGGTTGAAGGACAAATCCCCCACCAATTTGAGTGTCCGGGAAGCCACTCAATGCCACCCAACGGCTGCGGCACGCATTGCACACTGCCGGGCGCTAGCGTCGGGCAAGAACGAGCGTATCGCCACCAAAGTGAGAGGGGGTGCGAGAGGCCTCAGTTCGCTCTGTCCAGGGACACAACTTACCCCCACTGATGCGACGGCCTGCTCTTCTTGTGTTTGCCTGTCAGCCAAACGATGCCGGCCACCGTAGTTCTTTTTTTTGTATAAGCACCTGCGTTGTAGGAAGTACTTGAGGAGCTACCAGTTGCGAAAACTTAAAGGGGGTGAATGTGCTGTAGCCACACGAAACACAGGTAAGTCTGGGTTTAGTGGCGTGCGCAAGCGTTCAACAAAAAAGACCCACTTTGTCGTTGCATTGTTTCTCCCCCTCTGGCCTCCTTCGCAGTAAGCACACGGCAGCCCCTCGAGTATTTTCCCTCCACGGCTTCTTGCCTCAACAACAAATCTCGTGTACCATCCGAAATGCCGCAAAAAAATAAATACAACAGCAACAACGACCTTTGAGACAACGTGATCTCCCAGAAAATCGAAAAAAGAAAAGTGCATCTTGGCCAGTAGATCAATGGGGCGCTCCCTCAGTCTAGAAGAAATGAGAATACTCGGAGCCAGGTAACCTTTCCTGCTGCTTGCGCGCAGTGCTCATGTGCTTGCGCCATGCTACAAAGTACATTGACCTATCACAGCAACTTGGCTGTTTTCCTACATTCACCCGAATATGGATACCGCCTGCCTCCTGCAACGAGCTACCATACCATACTGGGAACGCACTCCGTTCGTGATAATCGACCAAGTTTCGATGTGAATCCCCCCCGATCTTGGCTTTTGAAAAAAAAACGCAGCATTCTTTTCGTCGGTGAATATTGAGAGAAAAGCATTGTCATACTGGCACGAGCCCGAGTTGGAGTCGAGCATGCGAGTTGCTTGTGAGGCGTGTTTCTTATTTGAACACTCAAGTTCTTGCTGAGAATATTCAAGTATTTCAAGATAAGAAGATCCGTGAATACCAGATCTTTGTCTACCTGTGAGTAGTCGTCACACAGCAGCAGTTAATGGAACTCGTCGGCGGTCGTGGCTGATGCAGCAACAACCCTCACAATGCGCCCTCCATGTTCTGTTGAAGACGACTCCTTGAAAGCTCGAAGCAACAGACCTCTTTATGGTGGCGGTTTGCCTAATTTTCAAAAATCATTTTTTGCGTACGAATATCGATGAGAGTAGAAGCTTGGTAGCAGTAGCCAACTTTTTAGGCGTATTGAACTAGACTAGGGTACGGTGTTTTGGCAGTACTCATCAAGTCCTCTCAGCAGGCAATCTCATGTGAGTCTTCAGTCGTCAACTGTGTAAGAAACCCTGCAAGTCTCTTCAGCATTTGTGACCCTCCTTCGAGATACCCTTTCTCGACATGCAACGTTGTGCGTGTGTCCACATTTGCCCCTGATCCAATGTCTATAAGAACAGCAGGCGCGCCGTCAGTATTTTGCCTCGTATGTGCCAGAATACACCGGCGGTGGACCATTCATCCTTATGGCCTACAGCCCCAGGGTTGCCGTCCTTTTTTTCACGATAAATGTTTTTTTTCCCCCGCAGGCCCCGACGCTTGAGCAGCGAGATAGGGTTCCATGATAGCTGCCTGTCACACACAGCAGGGCCGCATCCTCGTGTTGTAGCTGTGTTGCGCAGGGAGTGGTTTTGAGACCTAATCAAGCTCCTCATCGCGACAAGGCTCAAATCTTTCGCGAGCGAGGTTGGGTAGTTGGGGTTGCTGGGGGCGGGTCATAGTAAAAAAAGAAGGAAAAAGCAAAGCTAACCCCGCCCCCTGCGTCTGCTACTGCTTTTTGATACTAGCGGCCATCGTGCATCAGCCGATGGACCGCGCATCTCCACAACATCTTTTGCAAACAATCCACACGATCCCTTCTTCTCCTTCAAGCAAGCGAAGTGGACAACACTTTTGTAGTGTTTCATGCTGTTGCCATCGAACTGAACCAGCCGCTCGGTACACTCAGGTCTTTCAGTCTCGGGTGCGTTTCAGGCCTTGCATCCTCTTGTTGTGCAGTAGGTGGCTTGGGGACCTGGTCGGCTTCTTCACCACTGAAGGCACAAACCTTTCGCGACCGACATTCGACAGTCGGAATCGCCGGGGGGTCCCCATCCATGAGAGAGAAAAAGAGGGAGAAAGCAAAGCAAGGCCTGTCCCCCCCCCTGCACGTCAGCTGTCTCCTGCTGCTGTCTTCGGCAGTTCTACCACTTCTACTGCTGCTACTGGCAGCCGGTGCGCATCAGCCGAGGACCGTTCATCTCCACAACATTGTCTTTTAAACAATCTTCACCCCACATCCCTCCTCCCTTCTTCAAGCAAGCAGTGTCGACAACACTTTCGTACTGTTGCACGCTGTTGTCATAGAACTAAAAAAAGCGCTCGGTACACTAGGTCTTTCAGGCTCGGATGCGTTCCCACTGAATGAAAAACATAGTCGTGCAGCCAGGGACCGAACCCATCGGCACACGTCCTGCTGTCTCGAATGCGGTTTGCAGCAGCACTGGCAGAAATCAGCAGAAGTCTTATAAGGCTCGAATACGTTTGTGCGTTTGTGCAGGTCGCCCACTTGTGGCCAGGTGTGCGCAAGCAGTAGTAGTAGGGTGCTCGACTGCACCTTACTTGACTGTACTTTATTGCGCGTTCGATCCGCTTGCGTGTGTTAACGCCAGCAACTGCTGTGTTCTGTACTACGCGCATCTACCAGCCGGTCGTGGCTCAAATTGTGTTGCAGAGCGCACATTGGAACCACGCCACATGTAGGTACCCCATGCGGTTGGCCGCATTTTTTAGCGGGGCCCAGAGGCAAGTGCTCGCCAAAAAAACAACACCGCCCCTCCCCCGCAACTCCCTCATTACACTTTCATAGTGAAAGAAAGACGCATTTGCTTCAAAAGGAACCTATTTGAGGAAAAGGCAGTGTTCCTTCCGTCCTCCTGGAGCCTTAAGGCTTCCAGGAGGGGCTTTCCTATTGGGCATGACCCCTGTTCGAGTCTCAAGCGAACTCCAACTCTAAGAAAGCTGATCGTCGGTGACACACAGTAGTACACGGTGAACTCCAGCTTTTGCTCGAGCTAAAGTCCGGCCTCAAGTGCGGGTGTGACCACATCCGCTTTTGGAGAGTCTGGTTTAACTCAAGCAAAAGTTGCTGGAGTTCACTGTGTACAGCCAACGGAGCATCTGTAGAAGGTTTCACCAGTCTCGTATGTGCGGACCCTCTCCGTGGGTGAGCTGCGCTCCCGACCTCAGGTGGAGCCGCAGCTTCTTTCTCGTTCCCCCCCACCTTCATCTCTCTTCGCGTGTCCATTCCGGTTTTGTATTCGAACCGCGTCTTTGTGATTCCCTTTGCCTTCCCCCTCTGTTCACGATGGTTCATTCCTGTGTATTGGCCTTTCTCAATCACTCGGCAATCGCTGAAGAGGTGGCCACCAATTCCTTTGTTCTGTACCAACAAGTAAAATACAACCAATGAAACGCCGTCACAGGCAACTGACTGCGCGACCATCGCCGGAAACGCCCACTAAATGAAGGAGACCGGCTCCACGGCTGACTGTTGCTCTCGTTGCCCATGGAGGGCCGAGCGTCACACACAAACAGGTCGAAACGGCACACCCTTTGGTCTGAAAACCCAGTCAGTGGGAGAGCAGCACGGGTCCTGTTTAGGAACGTTCAACCGCGATGTGCAGAATGCGCCCCCCAGCGAGATCAGAATGGGAGAAATGACAACAACAGGAGTGTGGCCATTGCCATGGGGGTTAGGGGTTAGAGATTGTTTTCGTTGTGTCGTATAAGACATCGAAGAACTTGAACAATATTTTATCGGAAACGAAGAATAGTTGAGTTGCAGCTCTTGACAAAGATAGATGGAAAAAAGAAGGTGTTTTTATTCTTCGCTTTTTCTCACGAACGGGCCCCTATTCGTGGTCAGCACAAACTCAAGAGGTCTAGTCAACTATTCCCTGCAGTATTGGCATACTTTCAAAAAAATACATGTCGGAAACTACTTCCGATACATATATTGAGTGTGCTTCCCTTATATATATGGTACGATGCCAAACCCCCCCCCCCCCTTTGCACAAATAAAACCTTTTTTGATGTCACCCCATACTGGCCCCGAACCCCCACCTGTGTGGCCCAAAACGGTTCCCAAACGGTTTTTGGCGGGCTGAGTCGAGGTAAAGGGGTCTCTGAAGGCCCACGAATAGGCCCAGGTGGGCCCAGGTAGGCCCAGGTAGGCCCCTGGAGCGCGAGGGGGAGAGTCCCCAAAATGGGGTCATTTTCGGGCCTCGCCACTACTCAAGCTAGTCAAACACTTTCTGGCCTCCAGCGGGAAACCCAGACTTCAAAACGACAAGATCGGCTGTGTTCCGCCGTAGATAGCCACCAGCGGGTCCTCTTGAAGCCGAAGAATGCTCTCGGGGGTCACAGTTAGCCCCATGTGCGCAGCGCCAGCAGTGGGCAGGCACACGCTTAGAATGTGCGGTGTGCAAGTGCGCCCTGCCTAGAATCCGGCTTCACCCGCTTTTGAGAACACAGTGCTTACCAGGAAAACGCAGAATATAAGGTGGAAAAATGCAAAAGAACCAAGAGGTGGAGATGGCGACTTCACTTTTTCTGACGCTTGCTTGGAGGGGCTGCATCTGAACTCCGTTCACTGGACTTGGATGTCTTTGGACGCGGTTTGGCCTGGGCTTTTGCTGATGGCTTCTCCTTGGGTGGATGTTTTCCCCGGGCCCTGTTTTTTATTTCCTGGTCTGCCATCTTGGCAAACATCTCTTTCTTCTTTGTCCTCTTTTTCTGCATCTTCTCGGCCACGGTCTCCTGTTCATCACTGGAAGCACTTGAGCCAATGTCGTCTGAACACCTTGAGCAGTCAGTATCTGACTCGCCCAGTGGCAGTTTGTCCGAAACCTTGGCAACAAACTTGAACTTTATGACGTGGACTCGCTTTTTGAGCAGAAAGCCATTGTCGCCAGAGTGCTCGTGTACCGATAAGGCACCTGTCAGGGGGTCTCGCTCGAAAGAAGAAATCATCATGAGGTTCGGTATGTCGAGCACCTCAAATTCAGCAACCTGGCTGCGAAGGCAAAGCTTGGGCGCCGTTGTGTTTCGGATCTGTTCGATGGCTTTTTTAACTTGCCCGAGGTTCAGAATGTCTGTGGACTTGGACACCATCTCCAGTTTCCTGCTGATGGCTCCGAAGTGCTGGTCCCGGTCATTCTTTCCGTGCCCTCCAACAAAAAAGTTGATGGACTGTGTGTCAGGATCTAGCAGGAGACGACTAACAGAAAGCACCGATCGGAAGTGCCGACCAGAGTCCATCCAAAAGATGACCTTGCGGTCCTGCGGGAGGCGGTTCTTGACCAATTCGTAAGCACGCACGAATACCATGGAGTCCTGATTATGCGTGCGAAGAAGCACATCCACATGGTGCCGCCTGACAACTACATCTTCGGTCCAGTGTAGGCCGAAACCGAGCAGTGAGAAGGCACCCTGGCTGTAAAAGAGCTTTCCGGGCTCCTGCTTCAACATGGGCAGCCTTCCCTTCTGCTTGAAGTCGACAGTGACTACCACAGTCCCGGCGGGTGGTGATGTGTAGTGCGCTCTGTAGGCGCTCCGTTGTCGTTCTGCACTGGTCGTGTGGTGTTGGACCTCCATGAGCTGGTGCAAGAAGCCGCTCATGCACTTTCTTACCCGTTCCGGGATCATCTTCTCATACAGGCAAGCGGTGAGGAACATCGGGTTGTTGGCGTTGTACCAATGCGCTGAGGTCAGGTGCTGGCGGTTCGCGTCAATGTATCGCCGCATCTGAGATTTGACGGTCTCCCCCGCATCGCAGATGTCACACACGTCAGTTCGTCGGGACAGATGCTGAAACTTCGGATTCCGCATGCGCCGGTACGTAGTGTACGACACCTCATCCTGCAGGTCGCTCTCGTCGTACACAAGACGGTACGGTACCAAGAGGTTGTGTGCCGTGACAGGCTCTTCTTCTTCTTCTTTTGAAAGCCTCTTCAGTACCCTTGATGTTGGCGTGGAGAATTGGTCATGCTCCTGAGATACCTTTTCACGCATCTCTGGTGTGACAACTGTGGGCCTCCCGCCAACGCCAATCTCGGCAGCCTTTCCCCGGTTCTTCCAGAGATTGTCACCCACGACCATTCCAACAGCCCTGTACCGGGCACGTGCCCAGTCCAAACCGCTCACGATGCGTCGCCGGCTCGCCTCGTCGTCAAGGCTGTTGAAGGCTTCTGAAAGCCTACCAGAAAGGCGCTTCCAGATGTCAACCTTCTCCTCCTCTGTCATTAGGGCGAGAAAGAAACCGATCAGGTCGTCACCAGAGACCTTTTCACAAAAGGTCCTGCTGGCTACGAGTCGTCTCTGCATGGACTGACCACGTCTTGTTTCCTCATGAAACGGCGATAACTTCTGCATTGCTCGCACCGATGACTCCACGAACTCCAGACCCGTGATCTTTGGCATTTTCCCCTCTCTTAGTTTCCGTTTTCCTGGGTCAACCTGTATTCTTAATTAGTACTGCTGGTAAAGGCAGGGTGCACCTGCTGCACCCACTCTATTTACAATGTGTGCCTGCCCACTGCAGGCGCTGCAGGCGGGGTGGCCAAGTAGGGCTATCTGTGACCCCTGAGAACACTCTTCGGCTTCAAGAGGACCCGCTGGTGGCTATCTACAGCGGAACACAGCCGATCTTGTCGTTGTGTAGTCTGGGTTTCCCGCTGGAGGCCAGAAGGTGTTTGACTAGCTTGAGTAGTGGCGAGGCTTTGAAAATGACCCCATTTTGGGGGCACACCCCCTCGCACTGAGAGCCCGCTCCGGGGCCCACCTGGGCCCACCTGGGCCCATTCGTGGGCCTTCAGAGACCCCTTTACCTCGACTCAGCCCGTCAAAAACCGTTTGGGACCCGTTTTGGGCCACACAGATGGGGGTTCGGGGCCAGTATGGAGTGACGTCAAAAAATATTTTATTAGTGCAAAGGGGGGGGGGGGTTTTGGCATCGTCTCATATATATATATTATGGGTTTGGGAAAAGTGCCTTAGGGGACTAGTCCCAATGTGAAATGTGCCCTTAGGGGACTAGTCCCCATTTTGCATTACAATTCCTGGTAAGAATTTGCAAAAAAGTTGCTTAGTGCATTTCCCAGTCTTCCCAATGAAAATGTGCCCTTAGGGGACTAGTCCCCTAAGGGCAAACAATTTCATTGGACTTTTTGCCAGGGAAGTGTACTTAGCAAATTTATCTGGAAAAATCGGCAAAAATGGCCAAAATCTGGAAAAATCGGCCAAAATCTGCAAAAATCTGGAAAAAATGAAAATTTCCAAAATTTGCTCAAAATCTGCGAAGTGCATTTCCCTGACAAAAGTCAAGGTAACAATTTCCAAGTGGGACTAGTCCCCTAAGGGCACATTTCACATTGGGACTAGTCCCCTAAGGCACCTTACCCATTATAGGTTTCTACGCAGTATTGAGTATCTTCACCCCTCGCTGGCCCACCGCCTGTATCCCTATTTTCCAAGTCCAGTGTCCTGGGGAGGGATTCTGCACCACACAACGAATCCGCGGAAAAGTGCCCGACCTCTCCAAGATGACTTGACCATCCACCACACTGATATTGGCCAACCGAAAGCTGCTTTCAAACGCCGCTATCAGAAATAAAGCACGAAAAACAGTCTGGATGGCATGGATACCGCATCGAGCCTCAATAGACTGCACCCACCTCACTATTCCAACCACGCGCCCCAAAATAAAATAGGACCCACTTGCAGAAGGCCATCCGGAGACTTCGAGATCCGGGAGTCCCTTTGCAAGCTTTCACTCTCTAAAAGACTTTTCACTTTAAAAATAAGGAGAAAAGGGTAATAAGCGAACTTTCACTTTAAAAAACAGTCAAAAAAAAAAAGAAGAAAGGCGCTTCGTGGTTGTCATGCAAGGAACCAAGCAAACCAGGGGGAGGGGTTTCCCTGGCGGTGGAAAACGGTGGCGAAAAGCTACCCAAGCAACTTCCGACGGCGGAAAAACCTTTGCCTAAATACTTCAGCCGTGGATGCTGACACACGCTGTCGTTGAAAAAGGAAAGGTCGTGTGGGAAGGGAGCGGGGCGAACGTTTCTCCTTTTCAAGACTTTGTCCACATTTCACGAAATGACAGTCCAGCAATAAATGAATGGTGTACGGGCTTGGGACTCGTGGGTCTTGTACAGACACACACACACACACACACACACATACCCACGCGCAGCGCCGATTCGAGTTTATGGGCGCAACCTCATCTTTGACACTTCAAGTTGCACGCAGAACCCTACCTCTGGTCACCCGGTGACTGTAACGCGAAGCATCAGCCTTAACCCGCAGGCGATGATCTCAACTGCCTGGGGTTCTGCAACTTCGAACCTCGAAACGCGCGGCTTTTTTGTTTAACTGTGGACCCGTGTGTTCCAGGTTCTTCCAACTCTTTACCTCTTTTCACCCCGGTATGGCTCAACCCACAAGAAAAAAAAAGGACACAACTCTGGAACGGCTGACTGCCTGGGAGCAAGCTGTAATCCTGCATGCCTCAAGACATGAGTGTCTGGGGCTGGCGGGCTTGATGCATATCTCAACTTGAATTGAGTACAAATGGTAGACACGTTGCGTCCAACGCCAGCTGCTCAAAGAAACAGCCGACTCGCTGGGGTTTCTGCGCAGACCCAGGGGGTTGCGTGCAAGAAAAATCGGCAGGTCTCGATCCTCCTTTTTTTGCAACCCATCTGTCCGAGGACCGGACCACCAGAGTTCCCGGCGCCATCTTGTCACAACGCTCCAGAGTCAGGGGTCCTTTGCTTTTTCTCGACCTGCCGGCAGCTGTTCCACTCCATAACAACCTCAAAACGAGGGAAAAGAAAAACGTGAACAAGGACGAAGAGAGTGAATGATCCACAAGTCTCGTCTGAGATCACCCCGGTGGCTCTAAGAAGAAAGCGCCGACTTCTCACACCACACCTTGTTGGTCCCGGCTAACGAGGGTTCTTGTCTCTGGCGGAAAATGGACTTCTTTCGCAAAGAAAAAAGGCTCCGAAGCGTGTAGTTTGGGCGGGAAAACAAAAGGAATAAAATTGACTTTTTATCCGTCTGCCGAATGCCACCTGGAGACTCCAGACCGGGTCGAAGAAGCAGCTGCGTTGTAGGAAAGACTCGAGAGGCTGCCAGTTGGCGGTCGATAATTTTGCCTCGGTGTCGGTTTTAGTCCCTCGGGAGGCCCTCGGGGGGGTTTGCAACCCCGAGCCACTCGCTCCGCTCGTGGCTCGGGGTTGCAAACCCCCCCTCGGGCCTCCCTCGGGACTAAAACCGACACCTCGACAAAATAAACGGAAATTATTGCCGAATAAATGATTTTATTGGGAAAAAGAAATTCCCTCTGGTGGAAATGGCTTGCGGAGCGTGACGATAAATTTCGTTTATTTTTGGCAGGATTCCATTGTGTTTACGCAGGCCGGAAAAATAAACGAGTTTATTTATGGAATTTATTTCGTGTGGCAGCATTTATTTCGTGCCGCCAGCCATTTTCAGGTGAAAAAAATAAACGAAATTTATTTCGTATCGCGAAAAAAATAAACGTTTATTTTTGCGTGGGGGTTATACAGAGAAATCTGTAGGGGAGACCCCTCGCAAAATTTTTTTTCTCCCTTTGGTGAGTGAAATCACGCTTTTTGAGCTCGTTTTGAGCCAATGACATCCTTTTCTGATCCTGCCAACTGTGAAAACAGCTCAAGGACAGAGGAAGAAACCGAAGTTCCAATGCCGTTGAAGCGCGAGCGCGCAGATGACATTCTCAAATCCGCAAAAAGTGCCTCGCAAAAGTGCACTGGTTTACGAGGCGGAGTGGGAAGCATTCACGACATTTGCGAAGATTAGAACAAGGAAACCTTCGAAAACGGACTTTGTTCTGTCGTCAACCTGCCGGGACTCCCGCAGTTGCAGCAGAACAACCAGGCACGTTGATCTGTGACCCGTTGTCACTTACAACAACGTCTCCACATAACGTTCTGCTACGCAATGTCTCAGACACACAACGTTCTGCCGCGCACATTTGCTACGCAACGTTCTGCTAAACACCAACGTAACTGCAAAGCAGTATGGTTTTCTTTCCATCCTCGGGAATTTATTTTTCCCAATAAAATCATTTATTCGGCAATAATTTCCGCCAATTTTGCCCGGTGTCGGTCCCTCGGGAGGCCCTCGGGGGGGTTTGCAACCCCTCGCCACTCGCTCCCTCGTGGCTCGGGGTTGCAAACCCCCCCTCGGGCCTCCCTCGGGACTAAAACCGACACCTCGACAAAATAAACGGAAATTATCTTGCCGAATAAATGCTTATTATTGGGAAAACTAAATTCCCGAGGGTGGAAACAAAACATCGTTGCTTGGACGGCGTGAAATTTTGATAAGTCGCGGGGAGTTGATGTGGTGTTAGTTTGCAACGCGAGTGCTCGGCCGCTTGCACATGCACAGCAGGCGATCAGCAGATGAACTCAGACAGCTGGAATCCAGTGTGCTCAGGCAGACCCACAGATGTTCTTGCAACGAGACTCAAGCACACTGAATTGGTACAAGTTTTCTACGCACTTGGACCTGGAATTCAGCATGGGTGAGTTCGCTGGCGGTGAACTTCATCTGACACTTACTGGGCTGGAGCGTTCACGGGAGGGGTTTTCTTCACAGGCCTTTGAGCACCGAGGATGAGACACCAATGAATTCGGCTCAAAACGAGCTCAAAACACGCGATTTCACTCACCACAGGGAGAAAAAAAATTTTGCGAGGGGTCTCCCCTACAGATTTCTCTGTATAGCCCCCACGCAAAAATAAACGTTTATTTTTTCGCGATACAAAATGAATTTCGTTTATTTTTTTCACCTGAAAATGGCTGGCGGCACAAAATAAATGCTGCCACACGAAATAAATTCCAAATATAAACTCGTTTATTTTTCCGGCCTGTGTAAACACAATGGAATCCTGCCAAAAATAAACGAAATTTATCGTCACGCTCCGCAAGCCATTTCCACCAGAGGGAATTTATTTTTCCCAATAAAAAACAGTTATTTGACGCGCGTCTGGCTGTCAAAAAGCACTATCATAGTTTGACCGCTACTGTTCGGCACAGCATGCCTCCCCGGAATATCTTTTTTTTTTAGTATTCGCCACTTTCGAATATTAATTCAAGCGAACCTTCACCCTAATAACTCAGGTGGTTCCTATTCGACCCGGCCCTTTAGCTTCAGCCCTCGCTTCGAGGATCCTTTTCTTTTTGGTTTTTCGCCAGCAGTTCGGGTTCTAGTTGGGCGGGAAAACCTTCGTGTGGCATTTGCGTCGGGTGCTCCGCCCCCCTCGGAAAGGCGTAGGCGAGCGCAGGTCCCGCGCGCTTTCTGCGGGCCGAGGATGGGCTACCCCTCAAACAATTATAAAGAAAATGAAGTAGATGACACACCCGTTCGACCATAATCCTGTGGCCGACAAACAACCCCCTTTTCATTCCAACCGAAGCGTACCGACTTCAGATACGTCAAAGGAAAGAGAGAAAAAAGAAGAAAGATAAGTACCGTCCCCTCCATCTCTTCCCTGGTTTCTCCACCACAAGCTTCAAAAAGGAGAGTCTCTTTTTTCTTCTTCTTTTTTTCAAGAAAGACCCAGTCAGTTGTGAGGCTGACAGCTGAGCGGCGCCACCCCCTAGCGAGCTCTCGGATCATCCAGCGTCTGATGCAGCTGTGAATGGAAGCGCCCAGAGTAACCTCAGGGACGCGTGTCTTTGTTGCGGTGGGTGGCAGCTATGCCAGCCTCCGATGGCGGACGCACACATTTGTGTTGTACCGTGTTGTGCAGAAGGCGACTTGGGGGTATGGCCAACCTCCTCATTGGAGAGTCGTGATCGAAGGCGGGTCCCCGTGGGAGGGTAGAAAGGGACCCCCCCCTGCGTCTGCTGTCTCGGCCGCAGTTCGACACCTGCTAGTGCTTCTACTAACTACTGCTGTTGGTTCGGTATTTTTGCATTTGCCAGCTTTCGCCGAATTATTTTTCCGAATTGCCTGTTTCCTCTTTCGTAACCTCACTCTCCTGCGTTGAAAGAAGCCGGCGGTCCGAAATGCAGTTATACGATGGTCTGGCGGGAACCTGCCTGCTATTGGCGCTCTTCCACGCGCCAAGAACGAGACTCCCGCTCCCAAGCTCTATCCCACAGCCAATCGATAGCAATGACGGGCGGTGTGTACAAATAGGCAGGAACGTAATTAGTGCAACCTGTATGATGGCTTGCGCCTACTAGGCATCCCTTACTCGAGGCTCGAAGGGAAAATCCTCCAGAGAATACTTGCACCCATCGACGCCAGGGTCCCATCCTCTTCAGCATAGTTCAGGATAGGTGGCGGAAGTCTTCTCAAACTCGTTCAATGCGTCGTGTGTCGTGCTCGTGCAGCCTAGGACATTTGTGCGCATCACAGACCTGCTATTGGCTCGCTCTTCCGCGCGCTATACGTTGCGCGCAGTTCCCCTACGACCAGTAGTGCGCGTCTCGGCAGCCAGCCACCGGTGCCAAAGGTCCCACAACGACACGCCCATCATGGATCTATTCGTTAACGAAATCAACCCGACTCCACCAAGTCACTCCATCAAGCAGGACGGCTATGCACCATCGCACAATGTATCAAGAAGCAGGGCTCACAATCTGAGCCTCAGTGCGAAGATCCGCGAACTGAACTGATCTTCTTCAGACGAATAGAAAAAAATTACCCCCCCCACAAATCTCACGCAATCTCAGATCCTACATACATGATGGGGAACAGTCGACAAGGAAACGAAGAAAAACGTGCGCAGATCCCAGCTTCAGAGCGATCAAGCGCGAACCAAACGCTGTCGGCTGCCCCTGAACTTTGCACATATATGAGTCGGCAGGCGACCTCACAAAGAAAAGAACCGCGACCGTTGTTGATCCGCATCAGTCAACCTGAGATTTTGAGCACCTGTTCTCTAAACTTCAAATGTACCCCCAAAAACACGAAAACAGGGTTTGTCAACTCCGCGAAAAAAGAGAGGAAGAAAAATACAAAACACACACACATAAAAAAGAACCGCGAAAGCAGATAGAAAGTTCATCCACACACAACAAACGAGCCTCGACGTCTAGTAGTAGAGCGCCCTAAGGCACAAAGTAAAAAAAAAAAAAAAAAAAAGGAAAAAAGAGAACCCACCCGCTTTTTCGGTTTTATTGTTGCTCTCCTTGTGTAAATAGAAGAGGAAAGACCCCTTCGCGAGCTAAACCGGAAGATGAGCATCCCCTTGCCGTTCGCGCGCAACCGCGATGTGTACAACGACGCGTGTTCCGTGACTTCGACGACAGGAGGAAGCGTCGGCTACACAGACACTGATCACGGAAGTGAACCGTGCTGTCAAGCCGTCAAGGAGCTCGGGGGGGTCTCGTGCAAGAAGCCGATCAACATGAGTGCCGGGCATGGTACGGTCCTGCTCAATGGAATCCAGCTGATCAAGTGCCCTCTGCCAGAGGCGGGCGGCACTATCGCCGTCACCGCGGAGGCTGAGGACGTGAACGTCTCCGAAGAGCGGGGAGGCCTCGGTCTCGACATCCTGTTCATGGCATCGAAGGCAGCACCCACACACCCTCACAAACGGAGTGAAGGCGAGTGGCGAGCAACCTTGCATGCCGTGCAATGCGCGGACCCACCACGTGAGGTCAAAGTCAACCTTGGCACCGTGAAGGCCCCCGGACAGAACGCCCACGTTGGCTGCTACCTGAATGCCCAACCAAGCCACTACACGGTCACTATCTCTCACGTCGTCGCGAACCCCAACGCAGCCTCACCTCAAGAAGAACAACTCGTCAACGAAGTGCGAACAGTCCTCCTCAACCCGCGCCTCAACAGAGACGGCGGCTCCCTCAGCTCCGTCCTGCTGAACAACAAGGCGAAAGAGTCCGTCTTGTACGACAAGGTCGTCGGCAAGAACTACAACAACTCGTGGTTGGACTTCGTGAAGAAGCACAGCAATGCGTTCGAGGTGTTTTACTACTCGGAAGCGCTGATCAAGGAGCAAGGCCTCGGGCCTCACATCAAGAAGTGCGACGCCCGCATCTACTTGAAGGGCAAGAAGAGAGACGAGATCTACGAGATCGACCGTGAGCGATGCCACGCGCAGAAGCGGTCCGAAGACGAGTTCAAGAAGTTCTTGGTCAAGGCCCTCGGCAAAGGAGAGGTGTCGCAGGTTGATCTGCTGGCCAAGCTGCGCGACTGCAAGGGCTTCACCGAGTCTCTGCAGCCGACGTTCTCGCTGCTGATGCGGTTTTTGGCGAGACACAGCGGGACCTTCGTGTGGATGTCAGACCCGGACCAGCCGACCAGAATCGGGCTCGCCTCGGGCGAACGATTCCCGCACCACGAATTGCCCGACGTGTTCCTGAAGACCGGCAACGAGGCATTGAACTCGTCCGGGCTTGACGACGAAGAGATGCGCAAGCAGCAGCAGGAGCTCGAAGCCGCCGAGCAGGCCCGGATCCAGAACTGCCTCCTCATGCTCAGCCAGGGCAAGAAGCGCGGCAAGCCCCAGCCCCAGCCCCAGCAGCAGCAAGACCAGGCTGTTGCTCCGAAGCCTGCGCCCGTACCGTTGGACGCGTCCTCGAAGTCATCGAGCTCGTCGGTGACGTCGTCGCAGCGCAGCAGCCGCCGTTCGTCGGGGGCAGCATCGAAGGACTCGGCGAAGCAGACCAAGAACAAGAAGAACGCGAAGAACAAGAAGGACAAGTCGAAGGACAAGGACGCGAAGAACGTCACCCCCAGCGGCAGCCCCCAGCAGCAGGCCGCGCCGAAGGCCGACGTGGCCACGTTTTCGGCGAAGAACCACTTCCCCGTCGTCATCAACGCCACGCGCAGCGACCCATCCGGCTTCCACAAGGCAGCCCCGCAGGCCCCTAGGGATGTGTACGCACCGCAGCCGGCGGCGCCCCGCGGCCACCCCCAGCCGGCCGCCGCGCCGGCGGCGCGCGACGCCTACGGCTACAACCTGTACACTCCCGTCGAATCGACCCGCCCGTTCTGTGCGGACCCCGCTGCGGGCTACGCGCCCGTGAAGCCGCCCCGCGTCGGCTCCGGGTACTCAGACTCGAGCTCGGACCCCACCATCACCAACGGCCTCAGCTTCTCGAGCACAAGCTCCGCGCCATACGTGCCCGCCATGCCGCCCAGAATGCCTTCTGAGACCTATGCGGCGTACCCGTACCCGGAGCCCACGTCGCAGCCGTGGCCGGTAGAGGCCCCTGCCGTGCAGGCCAAGAACTCGTGGAGATACGACCCTTACTCCTCCCTCGGATACACTCCACAGGTCATGTACTCTGCCAGCGCGTGATTTGAGCGGATTTGAAAGCACGCCCCCCCCCTCTCGACCCGTGCGGGAGATCGCCCAGGGCATCCGGACGCGCCGAGTGACGGCGCCGCACCCTCGGCACAAAGCGTGAGCACCCGCTCAAAGCATGACGGCGATGTGTCCGATGAGGGACGAAAAGCACGACAGTACAACTACTGGCATGGGGGCGGGGGGGTGTGCGGGAAATAGGGTGGGTGCCAAAAAAAAGAAAAAAAGGCAACGTTGAGAAGGGGCTATTTTTTTTGTATGTTTGTTTGTATTTTTTCTCCATCGACACACGACGCCATTTTTTCACTCTTTTCCCCCTTTCTTTTTGAACGAACTCAGAACGAACGTCAACGGGGGCTGCCGCGCGGGCTGGAAGATGTGTGGTCCTTTGATGGAAAAGGCAGCGACCGCGTCTTTGTTGCAACGGCGCGGGCCGAGAGCTACCGAAATGCTCCCCCCCTGCCTGAATGGGACACTCTCATATCGCAATCAGCGAAATAGTAGTACCCACGCACCATCACACACACACACTCAATACGTTAGATTGTATGGTAAACCGGGAAACCTCACCCGCTTCAGCGCTGGACCAAAGAAGTGCGCATGTCCACCTTGGAAATACGCAGGACTAGAGCCAGGCGATGACTGGCAAGAGGAATGAATCACCCGCCTGGATGGACTATATCAACAAGAAACCAGTGGGGGATGAAGAAAAGCAAAAAAAAAAAAAAAAAAAGCGATGAAACGAAGGGGGTGGCGGGGCGGGGGGAGGGAAACCATATATGAAAAAAATGCGTGCTGGATTTGACGGCACGCACACACACACACAGCATCCTTCCTCCTGAGAAAATGTTTCCCAGTTAGCGGACGCTTCCCTCCTCCCCTCCACGATACTCGAGTCTCCTTGCGGCATCTGCAATGTTGGACGAAAATGCAAAGAACGGAAAAAATAAATAAAAGAAACAAAAAAAACAACCCATTGCTACATGCCGTACAATCACAAAAAGAAGAAATGCCTTGAAAAAGTGATGCAATGAAAGGGCATCAGCACCGTTCGGTTACGGATCAATCACACCAAAAAAGAAGAGTTTAAAGCGGACTTTTTCACTCTTATAGAAATGAAAGAAGAAGAAAAGAGAGGGGGGGGAAAAGAAATCGAGGAAACAATAAAATCAGTCTACAGTAGGACCAATCTTTTGGATTGAGCGGATTGAGCTAACAGGGGGGGCGGTGCCCGTGGGAGGGCGGGGGGCTGCCAATGGATG
The DNA here is from genome assembly GCA_030068145.1 of Diplonema papillatum. Taxonomy (NCBI): domain Eukaryota; phylum Euglenozoa; class Diplonemea; order Diplonemida; family Diplonemidae; genus Diplonema; species Diplonema papillatum. Next base: position 76,803 of record JAPJBO010000172.1, on the reverse strand, counting down.
TGTAACTAAGCAGGCTGCTCATGCGCAATTTTGCGTACCTCCTGCATTTGCACGTCCGGGTGGCGAGCGACACCTTGCATCTGCGTGGTCGCTTGGCACTCAACGTTTTGCCGGTTCACGAGAACTGCAAAAAAAGAAAAAAAATGGGGCCGTACAACCCCCACCCCACAGGCCACTGTGCCACCACGGCCGCACGCGCACCCCTGACGCGCCTTCCTCACCTACCCTGTTTTTCACAACGCCGGGGCTCGTGCGCCGGGTGCGCGGCACTTCCGCGGTCCACCACCGCCGGACAGGCGACTGCGCGCCAACGTAGCGACTTCGAGCCCCGGGTGTGTTCTTGTTTCCTTCTGTTTTTTTTTTTTTTTTTTTTTTTTTTTTGTTATTTGCCCCGAAGGAAGCATTTTCGGGGTACAACGGCACCACCGAAAACAAAAGAAAAAAAAGAGAAGCGTGAGACCATTCAAAAGAAACGAAGAAAAAAAAGGATCCCCGGTTGGTTGTCGGCAACACAAAATGCTTATACAACCCACCACCACACCCCTCGGAGAGATTGTTCCCTGAAACACGTGACGAGTGAAGAACAGTTTTTTGCCTTGGCAAATCGTCTTTGTCGCTCGTTGACCAATTTATTCTAAAACCGTGCGAGTATCTGCCTCCGGAAATGTTATCTTTCCTACCTTTTCTGTTTTTTTCTCGTCTTTCTTGTTTTACCAAAACAATGGATTGACGGGGGGAATCGAGAAGCTTGCTCACCGCCGCCGGCGCCGCTCTCCGCAGTCAGCCAGCTGGACTTCCCCTCGCAGGAAGATTTCAGTTGTTTGCGGCTTCGTCACAATCGGTGACCATTCGGTCGGTCTCTTTATCTTCCTCTTCTTCTTCTTTTTTCTACCTGGCACAAATAACGCTAAAAAAAAAAGGTCGAAATACACCAATCTGTACGTCCCACGGGATCGTCGGAAACACAAATAGTGAAAGAAGAATGAGCCGCACAAAGCAATCTGCATACCCCACACAGGAACTGCGGTTTCTGCGAAATGTGCCGTACCCGATAAACACGATCAGAACAAGCTGTTCGACGAAGGTTATCCGGAGACATTGAGGCTCGGAATTTTTTGAAGGTACTAAAACATATATGCCGGAGCCTGGTTTAAACCGAAGCGCAGTTGTGCCGTGCTCATCTTCTTTCCGTCAGCGTGAGGCATGAGAGAAACTAGTGTCGGCGACCTCTCCTTGATGTTCTAGTTTCTCTTCTTGTTTGTCGTTGTCCGCGTGGAGGGTCATCCTCTACGCCACTGACGATGCTGGCTCTCCAGCATGAAAAGTTCTACCCTTGTTTCCTCAACTAACCGCTTTTCCCCCCTTTCTCTTAGAACACAGTGCAGGTGAGTGGAGGCTGCTAAGGCGTGGCCACCCGACGACGGAGTCTTTGCTGTGGTTCTCTATCTGTCTGAACTTCTCCCTCTTTTTCTTCTAAATCATAAGGATTACCGTTTTTCTTTCTCTTCGTACTGAAGAAGAACACTTGAGTTAGGCTGCTTGTGTGCTCATGAAACAACTGGCATCGGAATTGAGCACATCCAATAATCGCACTAAGGAATGAAAAGCGAGCGCTGAATAGGGTAGCCAACAACATGGACCTAACTCAACCATTCTCTCTTGTTTTCCTGTTTTTTTTCTTCCTCTTCGTCAATTCTTTTCCTTCTTTTTTTGCCCTCGTCTTTTTCGAGTCCAAATTCTTCTGTTCGTCGGAAGTAGCAAACTAAACTTCCGTTTTCCCCCGTTTTTCTTTCGTTGGGTTGCAAGTTCCTGCAGCTAGTGAGCTTATTCTGTTAAATCATGAGCCGTCCCGAAGCTGTCTGCGATGTAGCACCTTGGCCCGATGCCTGAACGTGGACGCCGGATACGAGAGGTCTAGCCCCAGGAGAAAAGGCAACATAACTCTTTACTCTAAAAAAAAAAAAAAAAAAAAAAAAAGAACTTTCACTCTAAAAAGAGCGAATATCGCCGAAAACACAAAAAGAAAAGGAAAAACAAATGTTGTCGACAGCAAAACTGTCGACGGAACAAACATTTTGAAACTCTCCCGTGAAGATTCGTTGCCGGCATTAAGCTTGCATGAGTGCCAGGGTTCTGCCCAAACACTAAACTAAGACCCCCCCCCCAAAAAAAATTCACTCTAAAAAAGAAGAATGATAATAGTGATAAAGCGTACACGCGAGGTTCACTTTAAAAAAGCTATTTAAAGTGATCCGGACTTTAAAAAACCGATCAAGCGATCTTTAACTCTAAACCCCTGTTCGTACCGCATGCTCTAGAACACAAGCGCAGTGCACATGAAACGATGTTTCAAACGAACTATCATTCTGAAGAATTATCTCGCCGTTAGTCACCTACCGAAGGCTTTAAAACGAAGAGGGCCTGCCGTATGTAAGGTACGTGGATCTCGTGAATAGCGTGGGTATGAGCAAACGATTGCCAACAAAGGTGCTCACCGACGCTCTCTCTGCTTGTGTCTCAACGCGTTGCGAATACGAGGACCCTTTTCTTCTTTTCCCTCCCTAACCTCTCACACCTCAAACCTCTACGGTCAACCGAAGGCTTTTCAACACGACCTTCTACGTTATACGATATCCATTTGCCGAAGGTCACTCCTTTATGAACAAATTGTCTTGTAAACCTCAAGAATTCTTTATCAACGCGTACAAGCGAACTTCTACTCTCTAAAGTCACTAGAAACGAGATCACACTACAGCGAAAGTCAATCGGCGTTCCGTAGTTCCGAGCTGACTTTAGCTTTTAAACATTTGTCCCCACTCCTACTAATATGGAGCAGAACTAAAACGGAGTCATTTGGATGCTCTAAATCCTAGACGAGAGGTCTATTCTGGAGGGATCTCGGACCCCTGGAATGTGAAGGTTCCCTCTTTGTCCGACGTCTTTTCCCATTGCTCACTGTGTTCTAATACATTCTACACGAAGGTAACTCACAATTCTTTAGTTCCTTTCCTCATTTGTACGGTCCTTGCGAAATGAAAACGTAAGAATTTGTTTCAAAACAAGTTCCAAAGACTTCCACTCAACAAGACGGTGGTCCACAAACCCGGAGTCTCAAGCGAACCTTTACTTGGAATACAACGAGCACTTCAATGGGCGCACCCTGCTTCACTCTATTTATAAGCATACCCTTGAGTATACACAACTTGGTGATGATCAACAAATGTGTTCGTGTTCTAAAATAGTACAATCATTGAATGGCGGGAAACAGCAACGGTCGCACAGGAAAACTTACATGACGCTCGCAACAAAAAAAAAACCGCACGGATCTTTCAAAATAGAAACCCATTTGCCGAACTATAACTCTAAAATAGAAACCCATTTGCCGAACTATAACTCTAAAATAGAAACCCATTTGCCGAACTATAACTCTAAAATAGAAACCCATTTGCCGAACTATAACTCTAAAATAGAAACCCATTTGCCGAACTATAACTCTAAAATAGAAACCCATTTGCCGAACTATAACTCTAAAATAGAAACCCATTTGCCGAACTATAACTCTAAAATAGAAACCCATTTGCCGAAAGTCGCCCGGAGACTTTAAAATCCCGGATATTCAAGCGAACTTTCACTCCGAAAAACTTGCCGAACCTGGCGACTCTTATAGCCTGGTAGTTTCAACGCGAATTTATGCTCGAAAGAAATGGACACATATCCATAACAGTGAAAATCTACGACGTGGCCATCTGAGACATGCGAGAATGGCTTAAACGGGGTGAACCCCCCACTGTTCAGGACAAACTCAAACTCGTTTACGTGTTTACCGAAATCTACTGGTGCGGAGAGGGCGCGCAAAGGATTGTTTGACCTACTTCCAGCTATCGGTCGCGTCGTATTCTCACTTTATGTACTGCCTCGCAAAACTCTAAAAAAAAAGAAAGAACGCATATTACAGACCGATACGAGCTGCATGGCAACCCCTGCTCAACATGCATGCGCGTGGGGGGCCAAGACTAAATTCAAAGCGAATTTCTTCTTGGTGTCGGTCGCAACACTTACAAACATGGCTAGCCGTATTTAAGCATACCTACTACCCACATACCACCCGCCTCACAGCCTCAATGGTCAACCGGAGACCCTAAAACACCGAACCTCTAAACCACAATAAACGCTAAAAAACCTGGTGTGTCCCATAAAGCGCCGAGTGGAAAATCAATTTTACTCGAACCATGCTCAGGTCTTGTTCCTCCGAGTGCAGTGGTTTACGTCCGTCTGCGCCTCAGCGCAAGACAAAGTGAGCGAGATGCTGCTGCTGTCTTTTGCGAGTCGATTCGGCATGAAAACGAATTCAAGCAGACAACCGTCAAGCAGACAACCGGCAAGAACTGATCGGGAAAAAATCATGGGTGGCGGGCTGCCCTGAAGCAAATCGTACTCACGTAAGGCCAGCCCCCCCCCCCAACCCTTCGTTTTTCTATAAGCCTGTTTTCACCGGAAAATGGTCATGACTCCCTTTTTGTCGTTCTGAAAACCACCCCACGTCTCCCCACGTCAACCGGAGACTAAAAAAATCGCGTTTCTAATCTTACAATACTCTGAAAACAAAAAAGAAACAACACATTCACATGGCGTCCTGTCGAGGAGAGAATGCTCAACTCAAAATCTTTCTTCCCACCCCTCAGTCTACATGTCAAGTCTTAAGATTATACGAAGAACCGGGGGAAAAAACTAAAATGCAGAGAACATCAGAACGAATCAACGTTGGTCTCCCGGAGGTCATGCAACACCGCCCTGTCAAGATTCAAACAACACCGAAAAATACAAGCTGAAACATTCAACACAGCATGCAGGCCGGTCCTATTTCTTCTCGGCGCGAGTGCGCGGGTAAAAGCAATCCGCCTCTTCCCTCCCCGGCCTACAGCTTTCTTGAGGCCGACTCTCTTCATCCCGGTGTCCCGCCTTGCTGCGAGCGCTACACGAACTCTTCATGTCAACAACAGTCCACACGACTGGCAATGCCAATGCCTGATGAACTGATAGAAAAGCCGACTAGCCAGCGATAATATTGTGTCAGTTTATCCGCGTTTCTTATGATAACAACCGCGGTTGTCATGATCAAAAAGTGACGATTGGCGGCAGCGCACTGGGGAAATTGCCCTGTGATTAACACATACACACGAACAAAAGGGGTTTGACTGGCAATCGCATTGGCCCCTCCGCTTCTCAGCTCGCAAATGAAGGACATGCGAAAAAGGTATGCGGAGAGCGAACATTCCCTCCAAAGAAAATGACATTCTCTCTGTGGTCATGGCGGACTGGTAGTTCAGCCGGAATTTAGTAAGTACAATGGAGAGTCGGCCGGGAGAAGTAGACCACAAGGGAAGGAAAGCCTAGTGCGTAACTGCGGTGCCGGGGCTTGGATCTGCGGAGCAAGAGGAGCGCTTGGTCAACGGCCAGATCCCACTGGGATTCGCGTTGGTTTCTACAAGCCCCTTGACAGCCTGCGGCCTCGTCCCCGCACCAGCAAACGCACAAGACTGCCGCAACCCTCAAACACGCACTGCGCGCTTCGATGGAAATGGAACCAGCCGGCTCTGTCTGGTGATGCGGCTATCTCTCTTCCTTTTTTTTTGATGCTCCTCCAAAGCTTCGGGGGTTCTTCCCCTCCATTTTTATGTTAGTTTCCTGCAAAAAAAAAAGAGAAAATGCCGTCCCTCTGTTCGTTTTTCTTTCCTTTTTTTTTCTTTTTTTTTTTAGAATCTGACGTTTTTTTACGCACCCTCATCTTCTATGTTTCTCATTCCTTCCACCTTTTTTACTCTCTCTTTCTCTCTCTGTTTGTCCAACACCTTTACTCTTCTTGCCCATCTCCGGCTGCCGGCCGGTTTTCAGAAAGAAAAACCGCCGGAAAAAAAAAAAAAAAAAAGAGGGCACCCATTTTTAACAGAAGACCGAACGATCTTTAGGATCCTCCGGAACAGTCATGTACGGGCGAAGTCAATTGGTAAGAGGGCCCATATTACACTGCGCAAGGGCGCTCATGAAGTTGACACACAAACGGACATCTCGCGTCGAATAGTCTCGCCGTCAAGAAGCCACGAAATAGGACTCGGAAGGAACATCTTTTTGCACAAATTGCGTCCCCGCGAAATGTGCAAAAGCTGGCCCCCACCGGCTTGCCGGCCCAACCCGACTTTCTATGATTTACCCCCCAAAGCTGCCGATCACCCTTGCTTTTAGTGTGTGCGGAGGGGAAGTAGTATTTTCCTGCATGTCCTTTTGGGTTCGACATCTCGTGTCCGTGGAGCGCCTCTGAAAATAAGGGGGAAAAGGGGAATAGAGCATACCTGTCCAAAGTTTCGCCTGCCCCCACGCGCAATTCGCCTTCCCGTGGCAGCTCCAGCGCTCGCAATTTCTGTTGAAGGGCTCTTTTTCCTTTCTCTCCCGCCTCCTGCCCGCTCCTTTTCCACGTTCTCTTGCCAACAAGCGGCCCACCCCTACAGTCTCGGCACATAATACTAAAGGGGAAAAAAAGCAACCTACGTGCCGAACACTGACCACAAAAACAAAAGAAACCGTCGTTCTTGGAGATCGACGCAACACAAAAGCCTGCCCACCACGGGATCGTCGGAAATCGCAAAAAGAAAATAAGAAGTAATTTCACTCTGAGACTTGTCAATCCGCGAAAAAAGAAGGAAAGCTGGTCGGGTGTAGCCTTAAAAAAGAAAATACCCTGCTTGACAACTTCGTTCTTCATCCCTGCACTGCAGGTTCTTTAAAAAGAACATTTGATGCTTCGCAGTCTTTTCTTTCACCTGAAAACGCTCAGAACAAGCACCCCCATACGCTTTCTCCGATAAAGCTGACCCCAGTACCCCCTTGCACATTGCTGGTGTGGTCACTCGGACACAAGAAAGATGTAAAATTCAATATTTTTTGGACTCTTCCCCCTCTCGCACCCCGTCTTCCTTTTTGCGAACACTCTTTCTTCTGCATTGACATCTGGCCTCTCGTTATCTTGTGTTGTAACATAACAACGCCCAACTTTAGTGCCACCAGCCCCGTGCACATGCAGCATCCACCAAGTCCTTTGTCAAATGACAGGTGCAATAAGAAGTACATTCGATGACTCGTGCCTTGCTTGTTGCTTAAGTAAGGCATTATCCGCGACAATCTAGGATTCTGCTAAGCGTATTGGCAATGTGAATTGTACAGCTGGACAGATCCAAAGTGAGCAATGTTCTCGACAAAGCCACGCGGTGGGACTTTTACCCCGCCCAAAAAAAGCGAGCTTTCACTCTAAAATGATGTCATCAGTACAGATGTACAAGGCACCGGTCCGAAATGATGGGGGTGGGCATGCATGCTGCATGCCCACATGTGGGGATGAGGAACGAGCGTTTTCTGTGGTTATCGGGCTGGGAAACACCCACGTATTCGGCTGCGAATGATGCGGTTGAGTACGCGCTTCTTCTTCACTCTGCGCGCTGGTTTGTACTGGGTTGGGGCCTCCATTGTTGCAGTGGCCCGGCGACCTATTTCGAACAAAAAGCGTGGTCAAAATGGCGCCCTAGGTCCAGGAAGTGGCACGACACCACAGCTTACTCCTGCTGAGGGAACACGTTTTTGTGTGATATTACTGTTCTTTTTTGGCTTTTCTTCTTGTTTTTTTTTTTTTTTTTTTTTTGAATAAGCACAACAGGCGGGGATCTCCGAGTATTCTTAGGGGACTGTGTGTGACTGTGCGTATTCCGATCAGGGATTTTCCTCATTGGGGTAAACCCAACGCTCCCCCAACCTCCTCCGACTTTTTCCGGGAATCGAGGGAGTGTGGAAAAATCTCTGATTTCGATGACTATGAAATCCCCCACCCCCCACATACTCACACACAAAAATATTCCCGGAAGTCGATTTAATACATCACTTCCGAGCAAAGCGGTAGGCGACGCCGAAAAGGAGCTCATTGTGTGGGGGAACTGTAGTCGCGTGTGCAAGAGCCCACGTTCCTTCGAGTACAGCGAGCATACTGCACACGACGCTGCCGATGCGTTTTTCAACCACCTTTTCGAGCTCCGTCGTCTACGTATTATATTATTAAACCTCTTACACCCTACTCCCGGCGTTCTTGTCCATTTCGATGACCACTTGCGTCGAGATGTGCCCCACATGAAGTATTTTTAGCTTTCGAAGGCGACATTTGAAAAGACCCTGTGGCCAAACCAAGCCAACTTTAACAACAAGGTCTTTCGCATGCCTTAGAAGGTGAAGACTTGCCTGCACGGTCTTAGGTGACACTGAGGCGAGACAGCTTTCGACGCTACATGCGCCGGCAGGGTGTGAAGGGTTAACTACCGAACAGAAACCAACGCACGAGCAGTTATAAAGCGGGGTTTTCAGCTCGCCGAGCAAATTGCGGCTTTGTTGAACAACTTGTCCACCCAAAAGCCGTGCACCATCCGGATCATGAACAGACGGGAAAGGAGGAAAATAGATGCGAACAGGGAGGGTGAAGGAGCAGAGACAGCGAGAATGTCTCCGCGAGGAAGGAACCGAAAGGATAGAGCATTCCGCGAGCTCTCGAACATTCTTCATGAATGCAGGCTTTTTGTGGAAGCGAGACCTTACCTCAAAACGAATGAACCATCCCCGAGACGCGCGAACCGTCACTTCAAATCTGTTAGGCGAAATCCGATAGGCGTGTTGCCGGTCACAAGGAAGTATTCCACCCAAGCCACGCCATGTTCTGAACGAATCCGAAGCATGCCGGTCAGATATCAATCTGAACCCGGCCGTTCAAAAAGAAAAAAGAGAAAAACAACCTACATTTTCGAGGCGAGCTTTTTTTCCACACGAGGGGGTACAATTGAATGCGGACCGCCGGTGACGTGTCCTCGTGGTTTTGTATGTTTTGGCTCCCTGCTCCGGAAAAGAAACATGAAAAAGCATCACCGCGATACAAGTGGGGCAGGTCAAAGAAAATGAAGGAAACATCATTGCGTTCTGGCGGGTGCGGAAGTTTACGCTGCGGAGCGCGGGGCCTTCCAGCCCCGTCCGATGTAATCGGCCGCGGAAAACTCCTGCGCCCACCAGAACAAAAACGTCTCTACACCCGACGCCTCACACGGCGAGGCCTGGACCACACGGTGCAGTAGTCATTGGCATGACCGTGACCAGAAGGAATGCTTGGACAAGAAACTACAACTCTAAGAAAATGACAGGCGAAGCGTGCACTTTTCGCTAGACGAAGCTCTTACAAGTGAAGTGTCATTTTACTAGACTCGGGATGAAGCTTTAGCAAATGAAACGCATAGAATAAGCGCTAGAAACAGTTGTCTAAAAAATGCAGTCATTGTGGCAAGTGTCCGAGTCAACCTTATCGAGTGAATGGCTGCTGATACTAGAGTATTGAAGTGACAAGTGTACGAGCCATTCCTTCCGAACCTCTTTGCAAAACATTGACCATTGCACCGTCCCAAGGAGAGAGACGCAGTCACTGCGAAACTCTTCAATTCTATTTATTAAAAAAAAAAAAAAAAACGCGAAGAAGCAAAGTTAAAATAAACTTAGCTCCGGTACAGTAATCCCCCCCCGCACCCCTTTCCCGCCCCTCCTCGCAACTCAAAACACAACAGTCTAACATGAGGCTTGCTTTCGAGCTTTGCCTCACGAAGATGGTTTAACGAAGGAAGTACCCTTGCAGTGACCTTTGGATCGGAAACGAGCACCCGAAGAAGAGCGGGGAACGGCATTAATGCGTTTGCTGGGTGGGAAGATAGCGTCGTTGCCTCCCGAGGGCGCCGAAAGCATTTCCCCCTTGCACCTCATGTCCACGGGCGGAGGGAGGTGCATCTGCGTCTAAATGTACCCGTGCAGGGGAAGAGCCCCACGTGAAAACGCGTCCGCAGCACTCAGACAACGCTTTTTCCATCTATTCAGGCCACTCTTCATACCGAAAAACGTTTTTTCTTTTTTTTGCATCATGATTGTAAATCTCTTTTGGCGACAGAGCGTCTGCACTGCAGGATAGTTGGGCCCGGACGGAGGACAGAAGGTTGATGTTGAGAGAATGGGAACACGGGATCCATGCTGCCCTGATGAGATGCGCAGGACGTGCCTTCGTGCACAGTACCAAGTGGTGCTGTCAGCTATGCGGCTCGTTCAAGAAGTGCACGTGGCAATGCCCTGATGTTGGACTTCTCGGCCTTTCTCTTCATCTCTCTTTTTTTTTTGTAGGAAAAGAAACTTGTTTCTTTGAAGACTAATAATAGAAAAGCCAGGCACCGGGATCTTCCTGACGAGCACGCAACCCGGTGAACTTAATCAAGAGTCGAAGATTAGCGTCGAAACTTCCTGGCTTTTCACGCCGCAGCAGAACGACCACACCCTACCCAAACCCAAGCACCCTCTAAACGCGTTAGGGGACTTCACAAGGTTTCACAACGGAGTGACACAACACCCGAAACGAGTCGCACTCTTTTACTTTTCTCAACCCCCCGCCATACCCAAGCCTCTACGGTCAACCGGAGACTTTAAAATACCGACCTTCTAATCCACAAATAACGCTACTAATAATAATCCGAACGACAGGTTTGCCGCTCCCAATCCGTCCAGAGAAACAAAGTAGCTTGCTTCCGCTGAGCAGGAGCGGAGGACGAGAGTGACAGACACAAGCATAGGAGTGAGGATTTTATTATTGTCGATAACGTCGTTATTAACGATGTCGTCACCATCAAGCCCAATCGCACGAAACAATCTTCTCAGTTCCCCTTCAGGAGGGTTTGTCTTTTTACGTGCCTTGTACAGGCCCACCGCCACGTGTCCCTCCGCTGCAGCTACAGGCCACCGTAACGTGTTCCCTCTGCTGCGGCTACAGGCCACCGTAACGCGTCCCCTCTGCTGCGGCTAGGTCAGAGCGTAAGCTAGCAGACCGGCGAACTGCTCCTTCGACGGGCCATGCTGGCCGTATAGCACCGCAAGGGTTCCGGCCTTGGCTGCTTTTTTGTCATCACCGGTGGAAGTAGACATCAATTAACCGACTACCATACACCTGCAGAGGACTATCTTCCCCCGCTCACGCTCTTGCTGCGAAATGCAAGCGTGACAAACACACGAAGATCAATTGCAGTCGGTCTCTACCTATCCTTTTCACGGTGACCGGAGCCATAAAAGCACAACAAGGAAGGAGGAGACTATTGTGTGCATACTTTTTGTTTCAGGGTTCGTTCAACTTGAGCCTTGCCCCTCCTCCGGTGGCGCAGTTCTCCTTTGGTTTGCACATGCAACGTATTCGAAAAGGAAAGTATGAGGGTCGCTCGGTTTGGTGGGTGATCAGAAATCCTAGTACTGCCGTGTGACCATCGATAGCGCGGTTATGCGGAAGGCCCGGTCCGGGGTACAGCCCAAAAACGACAAACCAGCTTACACAAGTTTCGTCTATCGCTCACAACCCCCGGCACGGGAAACCAATGACTCTTGGAACTGATTCGCTTTATTCCTAAATACTGCCTGTAGCTCAACACCTTCCTCCCACAAAACTCCTACAGTCAACCGGAGACTTTTAAAACACCGGCTTTCTAGGCCACAAATATCGCCAAAAGATCAAGACGTTGTAAGACACCAGAATTCTTAGTCCCGTCGAGATCACATAGGGAAAAATGTACGATCGCATACAGCGGTCGAAAACGCTCAAAAGGATAAATCACCACCTGCCCCAAGTAAAAAGGAAGCTGAACATATAAAATAGATTTTTTTTTTCCCCCAAAGACTGTAACTCTAAAATGAAGGAAAATAGCCGAAACAGAAAACCAACTACGGGATCGTCGGAAAACACAAGTCGAACGACAAGACACGGGTTTGAATATCATAAGCTACGTAACCTGGGGTAAAAACAAGGTAGGCCACAAGGTAGGACCTGGCCCCTGCCAATACCCGCGGGCCGTGACCCCAAAGTGCCTGTTTGGACACGGCAGCAACAGCTTCCTGTCCATTTTCCAACCCTCCGCTCCTCACAGGAGGCGCGCGTCACTACTCCTTTGCGTCATCCCTCTCACCCCGTGCTACTGTGCCATCGTTCTCTACCTCCCTTTCCCCTCCTCGAATTGCCTGTGTTTGCCTGTGCCATGGGGTGGTCCTAAGGAAAAAAGCTGACCGGCTTCGTCCTGCCTGATCACAAAAAGGGGTGCCTGGCTGAGCTCTCCCCAGCAAGTCTAGCTACAGCCCTGCCCAAGACTCCAAAAAAATAAAAAGCCCCCGACCTTCAAACTTTCAAACACACAAACAACGGCTCTCAAAAAGACCAAACGGGGGTGGGCGGGGGAGAGGGGGCTGAAACACCGGCCTTCCTAAAACCCGAAAATACTTGGTAACAAACGACTTTATACCTGCTCGATTTGAAACAGAATAGACCTCGCTTGGCGCTCTGAGTGCACATGAGCGCCCCGTAACACGTGGATACACGCAAAGAACAAGCATTCAGATATTGATGCTGGCGTGCCAAGGTTGCATTCCTTTTGTCCGCTTGCTGTGGAGGACTCGCCACACGCGTGATCAGATGTAGTTCTTTTTACCATCGCATTTCCCAGTCAAGGTGTTGGTGCATTGCACAGCTGATCCGAACGAACCCCTACAGTGTGCCGGGACGCTCTTTGCATGACAGGCCGCCGAAAGTCCTCTAACCGCAGCCCTTACCTCAGCTTCCGTAACGAGAACAAGAAAAGAAGAAAACGTATTCAAAAAGGGTAATCGGGAACTTCCTCCACGTGGCCCGCCTGGGTTTCGGAAGTACACGAACAATTGTCGACAACTCCCTACTCGCCACATCAATGGATTTTTCCTGATTGTCCCGTGAACCACTGAGTCTCAGTGCTGCGGCCACAACTCGCTAGCAGCAAGAAGATTTCGGTATCGCGGGGTCAGGAAAGAGCCTGTCGACTGAGAAAATCGAATAAGTACGGGCGGCTATGGCGCATGCTTTTCGCACCTGTTGCGAGCCAGTGATACAAAACCCAAATATAAATAACCGTATTGCGTGAGCATTCCGCATCCGGGTTCAGATCAGGAACTGCTGGTGGTTCGTGGAAGAAGTTTCCCTCATTATTGCACACAACCCATCCGAAGAAAGCAACTCAAGTGCTAGCAGAAGCAAGCGGAGAAGATAACAAACATCCTGTACTGTAAACAACCGGAACTCGACCCCGCTCCCCCCACCCTCACGACCCCCCATCTCAACATGTTAAACGGAATCGCTCAGGCATGTCTGTCGCCAGACGGGCAAGAACCGAAAGCCGTTTTTTTTTTCACTGCCCGCTTTCCTCCCCCTCTTCTTTTAGGACACCAAGCCTGGTCCAAGGGATTCCCGTCCTGTGAGACGCAGAGTCCATAGTGCTCAGGGCTCACGCCGATAAGTCTGCTGTGCAATAGGACCTTCAACGCGCGGAGCAAGCAGTGGAGTTCGAGGTGAGCAATCAACACAGCTCGACACCAAACCAACATGGCTCCAATGAGCTGGGGGTTCAAGCTCGGTCTTAGTCCCCTGAACATAGCCCTCGAAGCTACATCCTCCGGGCGAGAGGATTCTGTGCTCCCTCAGCAGTGGAATGTATGCTAGGGGGGTTCTTCTACGGCCGACGAATCGACTCTAGTGCAGCAAACCATGTTTCGCCACTAGACAGCATTCTGGAATTTGGTTCCATACCCTACTCTCACCTGTTCCCGAGAGTCGCGCAGGTGTCGCCGTATCGAACCGCCATCCGTTTGCCAACGCGTGCGTGCAGCATACGTTTTCGACGGGCATGGTTTATTGCATGCAACGACAGGACGATTAGAACACGCAGTTTGGTCCCCAATGGACGAGTCCTTGTTTGCTACACTGTCACCGACCAGTACAAGCTCATGTCCTCCGCAGGCGCTTCTACAGCGATACCTGCGCGACTGTTCGGTGATCTGGGTTCCGCATTCGTGCACGAGCCTCACCCAGACCCCTGCATCTTCTGCGCATCAAGGGACTAGGGTTGCCTCGTGTAGCGATTGGGGGATATGATTCGCTCTGCCTAGTTCCCAACCAGCTGGGCCTTGCCTCAACAACGGACTCCGTGCTTCACGACAATCACTGCATCTCATGTGGAGGAGTGTATCGGAGAAAATATTTATCAGTCCCGGTGCACGCAGACTTTTCCCTCAACCTCGATTGCCGAAGCGACACCGCTCAATTAGCAGTGATGGCGCAGGCACGCATTTTCTTCGCTTGATCTCTTTCTCGCGCGACCCGGTCGCGGCATATCCGATAAGAAATTAGGGGGGAGGAGAAATACGAGAAACCAAGGGAAAAGGGGGGCGTTCAGGGAGGGACGAGGGCGAGACTTCTTTTCGAGCCAGGAACGTTATTTTGCAATCACCAAGTCACCTATCGCTCTGCATTCCCGCCGTGTGGTAATCAATCACAGACGTGCAAGAATGACGACTGGTGTGCGCAAAAGACATCGAAAGTAAAGGTTTCTTCTCAATTCGAAAGTCCCCAGCTCCTTAGAAAACCCCCTGAAAAAAGACAAACTGAAAAAACGGAAATCATAACAACCCTAAAAACCCAAAATCTACCTTAAGCCTACGGTCAACCGCAGCAGAATAATGCGGCGGCAGCAAGCAACTGACTGAGCGATTCTTGATGGAAAAAAGGAATCAAATGAACTGAAAGCCACTTCTGTAGAGAAGCCGCCGCCTGAAAGAATATCCACCTTCGGGTGGGTTAGTCCGATAGATGCACGTTGTTGTGGGGAAAGAAAAAACTCGCTCCGGAGCAAGCGCGTCAACGTCAACCGCAGCATGCAAAGCTTGCGTTAAGCGCAATGCCATACCCGTCCGATATGCCCTGTTGACTGTCTTTACGAACTCGTGTTCGACGCAAGCGCCAAGCTCCAAGGTACACCACACCTTGGTGCTTTGTTTTTGGAAGTTGGTAGCCAGTTACGCATAGGCCCATGGCTTGCGGTGGCAGTACCGCCGAACACGTGAAGCTTGGCTCGCTAGCGAGGTTTCCCCCGTACGCTTCCGCTCGCAAGCAGGGGACTGACCCAGCCAGATCCGTGGCCCCTGGATCCAGCTGCTGCCCTCACGAAACCAGCCCCTCAGAAGTTCAAAAGACAACGGACAACACGTTAACCCCGGTTGATCGTCGGTAGCACACAATACAGATTTTCGGCTTGAAGATGTCCCCGCGGGAGAAACCAAAACTACGGGGGTGTAAACAGAGTTCAAGCCTCCAGCCAGAAAACGAGAAAGCGCTTCCGCATCTTTTTTTGATGTTTTTCAACAAACCTTCACATTTCTTCTCCCACTTGATGTAGAACTTCACCCAGTTTCTTCTTCTTTCTTCGGAAAGGACAGATCGAAAAATGACGACCGAACACCGACGAGAACCGGCAGACTGCGAAATAGGGCCCAACCATTCAATAACAGAGTGGTAATGAAGCTTTCGCTACACTCCCCCCAACCTGGTGTACCCGCGATCCCTCAAAGAACAATCTCAGCCAAAAGAAAATAAATATGAAATATCAGATGATGACCGCGAACAGTCTCCCCCCCAATGCCTGCCTTTCACAGCCTCACGCCCACCCGACGGTGAGCGTGGACACCTCCGACCAAGCGAAGCAGGAACCAAGAAGCAGGGGGGAGAGTAAAAAAGGCCAAACCCTCCCCCCTATTCTATCTCACAAACAACTTTTTTTTCACTCTAAAAAATTAAAGGAAACCATTATTGTGGTTTACACGTGTCTTGCCCACTTCCACTTCTCACTTCTTATTTTTTTTCTTTTTGTTTTGCGCGGAGACCGAAAGAACCTTTTGACCCTTTACTTTTACCACTCTCCGTGGGGCATCGCTCGTGTTTTCTTTTTTTCGATCGTCGCTTTCTTCTTTTCTTACTTCTTGAATGGGTGATGATTGGACTGATGTTTCTGGAGGCATTCGTGGGTACAGTGACAGAGGCGACTCACGCCCTGGAGGGCTGGATGTCCACCTAGTCAAGTTGCACGGCTGCAGTAGTGCTGTGCCACCCCGGCCACAGATGAAACTGTCGTAGTTACCCGTCTTTCGACCTATGTCGCACAGGAACTGACTTCGAACAGGTATTTACTGTAAGAAGCCACCCAGTCCAGAAATTTCACTTTCTCTTCACCCTTCCCCGCCTCTCTTATTCCTGTAACCTTCAGTCTGAATCAGAATTCTTTCCTTCATTTTTCTTTTCACTGACTGTGCAGTCATTCCTTCCTCTTACGGCTTTGCTCGAAGGTCACCCTCCTCTCGCTCCCTCTCATCCTTCAAAATTAGTTGTTCTTCACTGGTGCGGCAGAATAATGGAGGGGTGTCATAAAGGCCACCCCTCCGAGGTGCACTGCTGGTACAAGCCAGGGAGGGTCTGACGCACCATTTACCTGAGCTCGATGCTCCTCTGTTTATATGAACGAGGTGACTCGAGTAGACAACCGCGGAACCCCGATGTGCATTACTGATATGATCGGTGGTTCAAGAAAGACAACAACAGTCCCCCCCACCATTGACATTGCACTGTCAAATAATAATAAGTAAGTACGAAAATCCCACTTTTTTCTTCACGCGACGCAATGCGCAAGAACTGAAACATGGACGGGCCGACACAACAAATCCCAGGGAGCGAAATCGCAAGAACTGAAAATTAGAACGCATTTCACGGATGCCGGGGTACATATTTTTTTGACAGTTTTTTGTCCCCTGTCCACACGGGAATTAAAGGTGCATCGAACTAGTATCAAAAAGGGAATCAAGCAAAACAACAGATTCAAATCAGCAACAGGGGGGGGGGGGAGTAGGGGGTAGGAACCCTTAACAAAATATCGTGATTTCAGGTTTTTGGACTTTTTTCAACAAGGGAACACGCACCCGCCCTGTGCACCAAGGATGGGCCCTCCACAGTGTTTCTCGCCCGGAAAAATGTTCAAAACGCTCTGCTGGCTGTTATTTTCGCGCCGAAATGCATTTTTGAGCATTTTTGGTCTGTGGACATTCTGTGGACAAAATCCGTCGACTTTCCTCTGGAATCGGAATTTTTTTTTAGGACTGAATTTGCCCATCTAAAACGTCACTGTTGGGCTGTTTGTGTGTCAGAGTGCACCCATGAGTGATGGAACGTGGTAAAATACACTTTACACGAGGCGAGCGTCGCAGAGTGGAGGGGTCGCATAATATTTTCCGGCGCCACCGGCTTGAAAAACGGAGTTCGCACGAGAGTTTGAGAGAGTTTTGGTGCCGAACATGAACGATTTTCACACCCTCGGAGCTTCTTCGTGACCGAACTGACCGGGAAAATGACTTGGGTTGCACCAGGTTGTGACCTGCGGGCCAAAAACGCTGTTTAGACGCCGGTATTGATGGTGCAACGGTACAGTGACGGTAGAGTGACGGTAGCGTGACGGTAGCGTTACGGTAGCTCTGTGGAAGCGTGAAAATAGCATAGTGTGTGCAACAGCAAGAAAAAAATATGTCAATCCACCAGCATTGCTCAGAATGTTATGCGAAATTGACTTCTCTCACGTACAATGATGGCGAGTCCCAATTTTAGCTGGCCAAAACAATTACAAGAGGTGAAAGAGGGAGGAGGATGCACCAGGTCACGGTCGAACCGTGCAGAAGGCAAGAGCAGATACAATGAAGGACTTCAGGGCTCAACACAACGATTCCGAAAGGCCGGTGGGCGAAGAAAGTTTGTGAAAGCCTCCGCCATGGACCAGGAAGACGCTCTGGTGAGGTGGAGTACAAACGAGCTGGAAAACCTTCTTCAGAAGTCTGTGCAGATGAGCAAGTTAAGTCGACCCCGTGGGTTGCTTGCACTGCAGTGCTGGTGTGGTCATGCCTGTGGGTAGCCGGGACGTGGCTTTGGACCAGCACGTTTGAACCCGGCTGTTTGGCTGCTGCCCTGGTCCCGACGTTGCGCACGCCAACACAGCAGCATCCCTGGAGGCCCCCACTCGTTTGCTTTCTGGTGTTGTCGTGTTGGTTGGCGAGCATACTTCAGTGGCACCACCGGACGATCACTGCGGGTCCGTTGGCACTTGCTCTGCATCTGGAGCACTTCTTTTCCGACGGCGCAGTCGCAAATGCTGATCATATTGCTTGTGAATGAAGCAATTGGCTCATTTTCCTGGTAGTTTGGGCCTGTTTGAGTCCTGGGGCCGCTACTTATCTGAAATAGAAGCTGATCTGGCATGCTTGTCGATTTGTAGAAATGGGCCATGCCTGCGACACCCCATTCTAGGTCATTTTTGACCCGAAAAGTGCCACTTTATCTCATTTCCTCCTGCTTTGTGGCCAGCCAGCGCCCGAACGGGGCACTATTTTCGGTTTCCTGACCGTTTTGGGCCCACACCACTTCATTTTCACGACCTTCTTCACCAAATGACCAAAAACACGAAATTTTCACCCGGGTTCCTACCCCCTAGGGCTATGTAGGATGGAAACGTTGGAAACGTTTCCGTTTCCGTTTCCGTTTCCGTTTCCTTCTTTTTGGCGGTGGATGGAAACGCCGTTTCTTTTCAAAAGAAACGGCTGGTATGCCACTAGTATACTGGCTGAAGGTCCGACCGGAAATGTGTGTCGAACGGCGGACCCCGCAATCCAGTGGGAAACCATGGACAAGGTGGCTTTGAAAAAGAGGGAGGAAAGAAGCATAAGAGTTGCGACCGCGTGGAGCAGACGCAACCACACGCATCCGGTTGTGATGACTTTGAGGTCTGCAGCTCTTTATACCAATGGCTGTTGTAGCGACGATGCTCTGTTATGCGCCGTTGGCCAACGCGCTGAAGACGATCGGGAAAGCACATCCGCTTCCAATAATAGGCTATACAGATACGGTCGTTCAGGACAGCGGGAGCACCGCCGCGCCACAGGCTACAAGACCGGGGTTTTTCGGCGGCGTAAGACAAAGAGGGAGTGCAATCAGCATCAGGAGGTGAGAAGGGCACACGTATGCCGGGGCAATGTTGAACCCGCCAGAAAAGCGATGGCCACGCAGTAACGTGTGCGCTAAACATCGCTTGCCACAGTGCACCTTGCATATGACGACGGGTGGCAAATCGGGCGGTGTTGTCGGAGCATAGACAGCGACGGCAGGAAGAACCCCATCGACAATGCAGAAGAGGACGGCAGATTCAAAAAGCCCCACTCGGCACGGCTGCCGATACAAGTAAACATGAGAACGTGGGTTGGAAGCAGCAGAGGACGAAGTGGTAGGTACAGAAGAGTGGAATCTGGTGTCAGCATCCGCATGTGACGACATTCTGCATCATTAGCTTGTGGTTACCTATTTGCTCGTGTCAGATCGCCGATGAAAGAAAGCGGTGAGCATCAGCGACTGCTCTGCACAAACGAGACCGCGACGACACACAAGAAGGGGCCGAGCCAAGTCGAAGAACAGCCCAGGAAGGGCCCTGAAGAGTCAGAGAGCCCGCCAGAAGACGGAGGAAGAGAAGTGCCCGCTAGTAGATCAAAAGAAGAAGGTGATCCCGCCCTCTGAAAGGAAAGTCAAAATTTGGCTGGAAACGGACACCTGACGGACACACAGAAGGACCCGCGAAGTGGTATCCTATAGGACCCCTCAGCATGACCTTCCGGCGTTTTTTTTAAAAGAGACGGAAACGTTTCCGTTTCCATATTTCGAAAAAACTAAAAGAAACGGCGTTTCCATCCAACTTAGCCCTAGGGGGGGGGGGGGGGGGGCGTTGGAGTCGATCGATCAATAATCACTGTAGTCATTTTGCTTGTCGTAGGTCTCTCTCTCGCATTGCGTCGTGCTCCGTCCCTGACCGCTCATCGGTCGTGTGCTCCCCATCCTTTGCCGTGCGCATTCGTATCGCTGCACGACGGCATCTCATGGTCGAGACACCGTGATCCGGATTGTTGCCGAAACTACGCCTCACTGTGCAAATCATTTTGAATTCGGTGTGGGAATGCACCTTCAGATCAAGGAACACACCAAGCAGTTGGCCGTATTTCACAGAGCTGCAACTACATTGGCACCGTTTCAGACACTTTGCGGCAACCCCTCCAACGCCTTGCGTGCGCTTAACCGAGACCTCAGCGAATCTTAGGTAAGTTAAGACCCCCGAAGGTACAGAGACACAAAGATAATAAAAGGAAACACCACAAAAAAAAGACCACACCGCCGAGACCCCCCCCAAAAAGGTTGATTAGACCTCTTGAGTTTGTGTGCTGCTCACGATTCCGGACTTGGACCAATCCATGGCAGGACCGACCCCCCCCCTCCCCTCGTGAGAGAATGCAAAGAATAGACACCTAGCAAGAGCTCAGGCGTAGCTCTGTTCCCTTTTGGAATCGAATAACAGCAACCGCCCTTTATGCTTCCCCTCTGGCTTTGGACGAGTCTTGAACTCTTTGAGGCTCTCTTCAATGTCGTGTGGCTCGTGATGCCGCGCCACGCTTACCACTGGTGTCGTGCCTTTCCCCTCACGACTGCTCTTCTTGCCCCCAACCGCCTTTCCTTGTTTACACCAAGCCCCGCGCCTCTTCCCCTTGTTTTTTTGTTAAGCAAAGGAGCATAATGATGGACCCCGGTTCACGTGGATGCTTTTAGCGAGCCCGTCAATTTTTGAACGACGCAATTTTCACATATTTTTTAGTCGTCAAGATTAAGTATCTTAGAAGATTTCAATACTATTCCGAATGGTACTAGCACTTGTACAAGGTTATTACCCTTAGGTGTATTTTCACTCCTCGCTTGTACACCCGATCTCGCCCCTGTTTTCAAGTCCAGTTTTCTGTAGTGTCGCGACGTTCGTGGCAGAGCAGACACACGAAAATCACAGCATGTTTCTACGTTTGTTTTGCACTATCAGTTGGTATCAGCGAGAACGGCATCAAACGGGTACGAGGAGGAGTATAAATTGTGACGAGTACTCCTAAAAATGATGAAAACTCTAGTCCAACATAGCGTTACTTTCGTCTGAAAGTACTCTAAAAAAGAGGCGCACAAACAAGAATTGCTCACCAGGCGCGGGCTTTCGAAGGAGGCTATCAAGTAGCCACACTGGTGTTGTGCCTTTCCCCTCCCACGGCCCTCCAGGGACTTTGTTGAGGATCGTCTGTCCGCTGATTTCGGAGAACTTAACAAAGCCCCTCACAAATATTATTTCCCCAACCGCCCCCTTTAAAAAAAGGACGAAGAAGTACAACAATACAAACTTTTACTTCCAAAGCCAGCAGAAGCTTTTTGATTGTATTAGTCTCGGTTCGAAGCAAATCCCGCAGGCGCCCACAAATCGATAGATACGATGAAGTTCGGATGCCATCGCCGCAAGCAGTCATAGCACTTCCTCAACCCGCGTCTCCCGCCCCTCCCCCCTGACTCACACCGCTGTCCTCTGCAGACACTCAGGTTCCGCGCTGATGATGGTCCGCCTTCTGTGTCCGTGGCTTAAAGTTTTAAGCCGAAACACGGCGCAGATGGGACCAGTGCGGTGTTGAGGACATATCCATTCCAAGCACGTTCTTGCAATGCCCCTCCCCCCTCCCCTGTCTCCTTAGCGGAACGAGCATAATCACCTCTCTCTTCCACTCCTCCCGTCCGCTAGAACAAAGAAAAAGCATGCTCATGTGCGGAATCTTGAAGAAAAGACTCAGCCCCAACGGTAAGAATCGCAGTCTCTGGCGGTTCCTGTAGAAAATAAAAGGTTATTGCAAGTTAGCACAGTTGTATAGGGGCTCCAAAAATCCGTGCAAACTTAGAAAGCTGGTGCCACCACATGCGCGTGCCCTTTTCATCTTATTTTTCCCATCCCTTTCTTTTTCTTTCTTTTTGACTGCCCGGGGGGCGATGGAGCTTGAGCCTAATGAAGTGACCCCCGATTTCCCAAAGAGCATCGAAGCCTGGCGTGCCTTGCTCTGCGCTTGCGCTTGCGCTGAACACGAGCCTGCAAAAGACGGTCAACCTCAGGGCAGACGGACGGGGGTTGTAGCACTGTAGCCAACTTCCGACTCAAGCTTTGCATGCTGCGGTTGACCGTTACGCTCTTGCCTGGGAGCGTTCTGTCTGCCTGGCCGAGCTCGAGTGCAGAAATGAAGCTGAGCGAAGAAACGAGCAACACAAGCGATGCAGGTACGACACGCGGACAAGATATCCGAACCAAAGATCCCAAGAACGTCGCAACACTGGAAGTCTCTGCTTTGCTCCACGGCTTGCAACACGGGCTCCTCAACTGTGTAGCGGGCGTCAACTGCACGGTGCACGAGAAGAGGGGAACATGAGGTGTCAGAAAGCCTAAGTCCCATCGGAAGCAACTGCAGGTAGAAAAAAAAGCCACCCAGGATAAAGCATCTTCCCGTGTTTAACGAGCGTTTCGGCTTCCCCCTCGCCATTTTCCCAGCCCCACCCCCACGGGTCCTCTCCCCGCCCACCCTTTCGTTCTCTCTCTCTCTCTATCTCTCCACCTCTCCCTATTTTCTTTTGACTTTCTTTTCCTGCCTTTTCTTTCTTCACTGATGAAACGCTCGCCTTGGGCCGTTGCTTGCAGCTTTCGTTTTCAGGCCCGATACCTGATGCCGACGACAACGAGAAGCCTCTTATATAAGCCAGTACCGACGACGTACCTGCAAGGAGCGAACGAAGACTACTCGTTATTGTCAGCCTTCTATATCTGTCCCATGCCCAAGACGTTATCTCCGCCAACGGACTCAGGAAAAGCACTGGACACACCACGTGGCGTCAACCTGTGGGGGTATAGGTTTGTACTGCACATCCACCTTTAGGTTTCTCGTGTGATTCCCCTACTCCATGGCAAAGGCATGCAGAACCTCGAAATGGCTAGTGAGAGACGGCAGCCTTGCGAACAAAGGCGAATTCTCTGATTCTGCTATGAACG
The DNA here is from genome assembly GCA_030068145.1 of Diplonema papillatum. Lineage (NCBI taxonomy): Eukaryota > Euglenozoa > Diplonemea > Diplonemida > Diplonemidae > Diplonema > Diplonema papillatum. The sequence continues at coordinate 53,905 of JAPJBO010000172.1, read as the reverse complement.
TGCAGAGTATTGCCATCACCTGGCCCCCCTTCTCGACAAGTCCCAAGAGCACCTCTGCCGTGAATCAGGGGATTAGTTTCCGTTGCTGATTTAGACCGTCGGTCTAAATCTGCAAACCGGACTCGGCCGGGAAAAAAAAAAAAATGTTCAAAAAACGGTGTTCGAAGTAAATATAGGCGGAGGGTGGTGTTTGTAGCAGTGCTGAAGGTGCTGGAAGGCTGCTGAGCCCCCGCTGCTGAGACCCAGCCGCTGCCGTTCAATTGTATTCAGCTTCGGGTCGGCAGGTTGCAGCTACCACTGTGCTTCATTACCGGGCCAAGGTCCTGTTTGACAGTTGAGTAACCCACACGAGCTAAGGCCCACACATGATAAGGGGGGCGGAATTATTTTTGCCAAATTTTCCGTCGCGCCTTCGGCGCGATGTTGCTAAAAAATAACGCTAAAGATGTTGTTGTAAGCACGGCGGTGCAGGTGCAGATACACCGAAACCGTGGACCTATTATTATAGGAATCATAGGAAAATAGGTCCCCAGGTCCCCCCCTTCAGCTACCTGACGAGACTGTCTGTTTACGATTTTGACTGTTTTTGGAGCGCGTCCCCATGATATATCGCGTCCCCATGATATATCGCGTCCCAATAATATTATGGCACCCAGAAGCATTCGGAAACCCCGAAAAGCTTGATCCAGACTGGTTGAAAAAACGCCCGCAAAATGTGTCGCCAAACTGACGTGGTGACCATAATTGACCCAAGAAGACCCCTCTTGCCGAACGAAGTTGTGGAGATGTGTCTGCTCAGCCCCAAGATGCCGTACATTGGCGAAAACGGCACCGAAAGACCGCCCAAAACCACCCCAAAGTAACAGTCTAAATCTGCAAACCCCGGAAGCCTCAAACCAATACCCTGCCGTGAATGCAAAAAAAAAAAAAAAAAACGCAAACCCACACCAGGTTGCAACAGAAAAAAGAACAAACGAGAGGTCACCTCACAGAATAACAAAGACGAAACGTAGAATGTCGTTCTTTGCAGCGGCTGGCTCTGCCGGGAAGGTCGGCGCACTGCTCTGCATTGTCGCGGGATTGTTCCTGTTCGCCGGCATCGGCATGGGCGTCGGGATCGGCTACGTCTCGGGGAGAAACGACGAAAAGGACCATCAAAAGGGATCGATTTTCATCCCAGTGCCTGTATCGCCAGCTTCTCCTGTGCCAGGCCTAGGCCCATTGCCAGCTTCTCCAGTGCCAGGCCAAGACCCACCACCAGCTTCTCCAGTGCCAAGCGTCACTTCAGTGCCCGCCACGCCTACGCCGCCTTCATCGTTGTGTGGAGCGTCTGCTGACTTCATTCACGCCGTCCGAAACGGTCCGAATCCGTCTGCTAGCTCTGTTGTTGTGGAAGGCATCGTGATGGGGTTTGCGGAAGACGGGATGTTCGTCCAAGAGGAAGTCGAAGACGTCGATTCTAACGACAGTACATCGGAAGGGATTTTTGTGTCGGGGTCCGACCTGCCTTCCAGTTACTCGGTAGGTACCGTCGTCCGTCTCACTGGCCGCGTGGGAGCCACAACCCGCCGCGTTTCTTTCACGATTGAAAGTGCTGAAATCTGCCCTGCCAATTCGAAGACGATCCCTTCAGCCACCCCCGTGGCGACGACCGACTCGCTCTCCGGGTTTGAGCACATGCTTGTTGTTGTGACCAACCAGTTGGTGGTGGCAGACAACTATCCTTCGTGGTCTACCGGACAGCTCGTGCTTGCACCGGAAGTCCTATATACGCCGACGGATGTCGAAGCACCGCTTTCTTTAGCTGGCGAGGAACTCAAGACATCTAACGACGCGGCTCAATTCATAGTCGAAGACGCATCTTCGGTCAGACCGACTGAGCTCTCGTGGCTTGGTGAAGCCACGTTCGAGAAGCCGATGCGTCTTGGGTCAGCGGTCAGTGCTTCAAGCATCACAGGGTGTCTGGACTACAAGGACAGGGTGTGGCGGACGGTGCCGAGGAATCCCGTCATGATGGAGAATGACCGGGCAGAAGCCATGAGCGCGCTGGACGCTGTTCTTGCGGGCGGGCCGCTCACCGTCGGCGCGTTCAATGTGCTCAACTATTTCAACGGACAGAAGTTCGCCAACGGCACCGTCACTTTCGACTACCCCGAGAACAGGGGAGCACGCGACGAGGAGCAGTTCGAGCTGCAGGAGGCAAAGATTGTCAACGCGTTGTTCGCTTTGAGCGCCACAGTCGTCGGGCTGATGGAAATCGAGAATGACGGTTTTGATGGTGATTCAGCACTCGCTTCGCTGACAGCGAAGCTGAACAAGAAGTTCTCTGATCCTGACCTGCAGTACTCATACGTGTCGTTGCCTTCCGCTGACAAGATTGGAAGTGATGCGATCACGTGCGGGTTGATCTTCCGACCGGCCGCTGTCGAGCTGGCTGACGATGCTTGGATCATCGACATGCCCCGGCAGCGCTTCACGCATGAAGCTGAAACGTTCAACGTCGCCATGCGCCCGGCGCTCGTCCAAACGTTCACCGACAAGGCGACCAAAGTTAACATCACGCTGGCTGTCAACCACTTCAAGTCGAAGGGAAGCCAGTGCCATGAGGACTACGTCACGACAGATGCAAACAACGAAGCCAACGCGGTTCAAAGCAGCTGCAATGCTTTCAGAGTGTCCGCCGCTGTGGCACTCGGCGACGCTTTGGAGGCAGCTTCTGACCGTATTGGTGACCGCGTTGCGATCATTGGGGATCTGAATGCGTATTCTCAAGAGGATCCTGTTGCCGTCCTGACATCGTACGCTCCCAGTGAACGTGGATACACTATCCATTCAGCCGACAAGATTCTTGCCGATGACTTGGAAGCAGAGGGCAGTATTCCCGGTGGAGCGGTTACTAAGACATACGGGTTTGTCAATGTCATGACGAAAGGTTTCTCGTACGCGTACAACGGCCGTGTCGGGTCCCTTGACCACTTCCTCGCGAGCCCAGCGCTGCGGGCAGAGATCCACGGTGCGATCCACTGGAACATCAACGCGCCTGAGATGTACTACGCGACGTACTTCCAAGCGCTGCAGTATCACTCAAAGTACGAGGACACGTCGCTGTACAGATCATCTGACCACGATCCCGCTGTTGCGGCCATGCGGTTAGGTGAGGAGAAGATGCCAACGCTGATTATTTCCGAGTACATCGAGGGCGGCTCGTTTAACAAGGCCGTCGAGCTGACCAACGCCGGCTCCACTGAAATTGACTTCGCCGTGACGGGGTACTCTCTGGCGTACTGGACCTCCGGCGACCTCACGAAGCGGACTAAGTTTGACATCACGACGGGCACGTTGGCACCGGGTGCCGTGTACCTGTTCATGCACAACTCTGCCGCTATCCCGGGCGTCACCGCCGACCGAGTCGTCGCTTTGAACTTCAACGGAGATGACCCCGTTGGTGTATTGGATGCTTCTGACGCGATCGTCGACCTGCTGGGCACATTCCCGATGACAGAAATCATCAAGGACCTTACCATCCGCAGGGGGTCGGATGCGGCGCCAAACCCGTCAGGCTTCTCGAGCCGAGTCGAAGCTGAAGGCCAGGGTGCAATCTTTTTCCCGAAAGACACATTCTCCGGACTTGGCTGCGCGGGGACCAACGGTTGCGACGGATCGACGCCCACTCCCCCTTTGGTTATTGGCGAGTGCGGCGAAAACGTCACGCTCATTAGCAAGGTTCAAGGGTCCGGATTTTCGTCGAGCATGGTCGGGGATGTGCTGTTTGTGGAAGGAATTGTGACAGGCTTTACAAGGTTCGGCATGTTCATTCAAGAGGAAGCTGAAGACTACGATTCATCAGATGACACGTCTGAGGGCATCTTCATCCTCGGCGACTCACTCGGAAGCTTCTCAGTGAACGACTCCGTCAGGGTGGCCGGGACCGTGAAAGAAAACTTCGGCATGACTGCACTGGAAGGCCCTTCAGTTATGATATGTGCAACCAGTAAAACAGTGCCCACTCCGGTCGACGTCGACACGGTGCAAGATGCTTTGGAACCATTGGAAGGGATGCTCGTGTCGGTTACGAATGAGCTGGTCGTCGTCAACACGTACGACACTTGGAAATACGGCGTGGTCAACCTTTCTGACAAGCTCGGCAGAACCGAGACCAACATTGCTCCGCCTGGGACGGCTTTGTACGACCAAGTCAAACTCGAAAATGAGAAAAACATGTTCATCGTTGAAGACGCGTTGGGTTCATCTAACCCATCGACATTGGCTTGGCAGAGCAGCCCCGGGTTCGTGAACCCGATCAACATGGGCGCGAAGGTGTCAGGCATCGTTGGTGCGTTGGACTACAGCTACGGGGAGTGGAGGACCGTGCCGAGAAGTGCTGTCACATTTGAGAAGAAGAGAGCTACTGTTGCGGACTTGTCGGGCATTGATCGGTCGCAGCTTACAGTCGCCTCCTTTAACGTGCTCAACTATTTCAACGGCGTTGCAACAGGCGGCAGCGTATCATACAGTTCAAACGCAAGGGGGGCCAGCTCCGCTGAACAGTTTGAGCTACAGTCCGCGAAGATCGTAAACGCCATGGTGGCTCTCAACGCGAGCATCGTCGGGCTCATGGAAATTGAAAACGATGGATTCGGCGCCGACTCAGCACTTGCTGAACTCTGTGATCGTCTCAACCACAAGCTCAACAACCAGGATCTCAACTACACATACGTGACACTCCCAGGCGTGGACCAAATTGGTTCGGACGAAATCACGTGCGGTATTCTATACAGACCCGCCTTCGTAGATCTCGCCGACGATGCTTGGATCGTTGAAATGCCGGTGCAGAAATACAGCGGCGGGATGGCGCAAATGCGGCCGGCCCTCATGCAAACGTTCACGGACAAGGAAACGCACTTGAACATTACAGTGGCTGTCAACCACTTCAAATCGAAGGGATCGCAGTGCTACGAGGACAAGGTCACCACCGAGACAAACAACGACGTCAACGACATCCAGAGCAGCTGCAATGCTTTCCGAGTATCAGCCGCCATCGCACTCGGCGATGCACTTGAAGCCGCTGCCGACAGAGTAGGGGAGAGAGTTGCCATCCTCGGAGATTTGAACGCATACACGGAGGAGGATCCGGTTGCTATCCTGACTTCATACGATCCTACACAGAGAGGGTACACTATTCAGTCTGCTGAGTTTATTTCTGCCGACGCCAGTGAGTCGGTCGGTTCCATTGCAGGGGCTGCCGTCACCAAAACGTACGGTTTTACCAACGTCGTAAAAGAAGGGTTCTCATACGTGTGGGACGGCAAAGTAGGGTCGCTTGATCACTTCTTGGCAAGCGAGAAACTTGCCGCCGAAGTGACAGCCTCCTTGCACTGGAACATCAACTCTATCGAGTTGTATCAGGAGGTGTACTATCAAGCACTGGGAGATTACCCAGCTTATGAGAGCACGGAGATGTACAGATCGTCAGACCACGACCCTGTCTTGTTGTCGATTGCTATGGGTTCATTCGAAAAGCCGAAGCTGGTCATTTCCGAGTACGTCGAAGGCTCGGACCTGAACAAAGCCATCGAAATCTCGAACCGCGGCTTCGCCACCGCGAACTTGACGAACGTGTCTATTGCTTACTTCATCTCGGGCGACGTGGCCCACAAAGTCTCATTCCCTCTGTCCGGCACCATCGCTGCAGGAGACTCGATTGTGGTAGCCCATACCAGTGAGACAATCTTCACCGCTGCGGGAGTAGAGATTGCGGACAGGGAAGCTTTAGACTTTGACGGTGACGACAGCGTCGCGTTGCTGGAGAACGATGTCGTCATAGATTTGGTTGGGACCTTCCCGATGGACAACTGGATGGCCAACCTGACGATGCGTAGAGGCCCGAAGGTGCAGCCCAACGCGCAGGGCTTCGCCTCGAGAGCGGAAGCTGAGGAGCTGGGGTGGCTGTTTTTTGAGGAAGACACCATCGGCGGCATCGGCTGCTTCTCAGTCGAAACCTGCGCGGCCGAGGTTGAGGTGACTCCTGCACCGACATCAGCGCCGACGGATGTTGGGATGTGTGGTGATGCTGCGACGATGGTTCACGCTGTGCAAGGCAACGAAAGTATGACTACTGCGAGTGGACAGGTACTCATTGTGGAAGGCGTCGTGATCGGCTTCACCACCACCGGCATGTTCGTGCAAGAAGAGATCGAAGACGAAGACAGCGACGAGGCGACCTCTGAAGGCATATTCATCGAAGGCGACTTCTCGTCCCTTTCCGTGAATGCCACTATTCGTATCCGGGGCACCGTCGCAGAGCTTGGAGGCCTCACTGCTCTGACGAATGTCGCCTTCAAATCCTGCCCCACTGTAAAAACCATTCCAGTACCTGCCGAAATTAGCACTCTGTCGGCCTTAGAGCACCGAGAAGGCATGCTCGTGTCTGTTACCAACACCTTAATCGTGACAAACACCTTCGATGCCTGGAAACATGGAAGGATCATTCTTTCACCGACCGTCGGCAAGACAGAGACGAACGTCGCCGCACCGCAAACAACTAAGTACCAGCAGACGATCAACGAGAACACCGCCAATCTTTTCGCGATCGAAGATGCATCGAGTCTTGAATATCTGACCAGCTTGTCGTGGCACGGCACGCATGACTTCACGAAGCCGATCAACATTGGTGCCCGTGTGTCCGGAATTGTGGGCCCGTTGAATTACAACGACGGCACGTGGCGTACTGTCCCCAGCGGCGTTCTCGTCATCGAAGACAACCGAGCCACGGTGGCGGACCTTCAAGAAATCAACAAGGAGCCTTTCACAATCGGTTCCTTCAACGTGCTCAACTACTTCAACGGCCAGGTTCAGGCAGACGGCACCGTCAGCTACTCCTTTAGCGCAAACAGGGGCGCTCGTAGTAGGGAACAGTTCGAGCTGCAGTCGGCAAAAATTGTCAAAGCAATGGTGGCGCTCAACGCCACGATTTTCGGGCTCATGGAAATTGAAAACGACGGCTTCGGCAATGACTCGGCGCTTGCCGAACTCTGCGACCAGTTGAATAGCGAGCTTGACAATGAGAGCCTCAACTACACATACGTGACGCTCCCTAGTGCGACGATCGTTGGCACCGATGCTATCACGTGCGGTATTCTATACAGGCCCGCCTTCGTAGATCTCGCCGACGATGCTTGGATCGTTGAAATGCCGGTGCAGAAATACAGCGGCGGGATGGCGCAAATGCGGCCGGCCCTCATCCAAACATTCACGGACAAGGAAACACTCTTGAACATTACAGTGGCTGTCAACCACTTCAAATCGAAGGGATCGCAGTGCTACGAGGACAAGGTCACCACCGAGACAAACAACGACGTCAACGACATCCAGAGCAGCTGCAATGCTTTCCGAGTATCAGCCGCCATCACACTCGGCGATGCACTTGAAGCCGCTGCCGACAGAGTAGGGGAGAGAGTTGCCATCCTCGGAGATTTGAACGCATACACGGAGGAGGATCCGGTTGCTATCCTGACTTCATACGATCCTACACAGAGAGGGTACACTATTCAATCTGCTGAGTTTATTTCTGCCGACGCCAGTGAGTCGGTCGGTTCCATTGCAGGGGCTGCCGTCACCAAAACGTACGGTTTTACCAACGTCGTAAAAGAAGGCTTCTCATACGTGTGGGACGGCAAAGTAGGGTCGCTTGATCACTTCTTGGCAACCGAAAAGCTCGCTGCTGAAGTAAGAGGCGCCGTGCATTGGAACATCAACTCTATCGAGCTGTACCAAGAGACGTACTTCCAAGCGCTAGGCACCTACGGCGGGTATGAGAGCACGGAGATGTATCGGTCGTCAGATCACGATCCGGTTCTTGTTTCAATTGAGCTCGGCACGCCTGAAAAGCCGAAGCTGGTCATTTCCGAGTACGTCGAAGGTTCGGGGAACAACAAGGCTGTGGAAATCGCCAACATAGGCGACACCACCATCGACTTCACTGCGACACCGATGTTTTTGGCGGTGTTTAGATCTGGAGATGTCAGCAGTAAAACGAAGTATGCACTGACGGGCATCCTCAATGCGGGAGAAACGTTGATTGTAGCGCACGGCTCCGCGATTGCGGTAACTGATGCAGGCATTGTCCCAGACTTGACTGTGGGTATTAATTTCAATGGTGACGATTCGGTGGCTTTGCTAGATGCTGCAGATAATATCACTGACTTGGTCGGCGCGTTGCCCATGCCTGATCAATGGATGAAAGACATGACGCTCCGAAGAGACCCCACGCGGAAGCCAAATCCCAACGGCTTCGAAACACAATTCGCGGCTGAAGCTCTCGGGTGGCAGGTTTTCGACCAGAACACTGTGTCTGGACTGGGGTGTATCGGCAACGCAGACTGTATTCCGTAGAGCACACATCTCGTTTGGTCTTCTTCCGAAGTTTCCTTGTGCTACTTTTCCGCCGGTAGAGGGAAAAATACAGTACAATAAGTTATGGGGTGATTCACCTAGAAGATTGCAGAACTTCTCATCTCACCATCTGCTTTGACGTGGACCTCAACAGACTCTTGCTAAGCTGCAAGTTTCTTCTGACATTGTTATGCGTGAACGTCGGTTTCGTTCCCTGACTCTGAACCTGATCTATAGTACAGTTGAACGTACCCAGGCTCAGGCTCCCGCGAGCGTGCGATTTGGTCAGCCGAGGGAAGGGCACAAAGTTGGAATTTTGGGCAAGTTAAAACACGAAACCGTTAAGAAGTTTCGACGATCACCCCAGTTCAAAAAACGAACCGTCAAGAACGGAGGGATGATGAGCAAGCTACACCTTTCAACCTAAGCTGCTCCCAGAAGGTACCTTCTGAGGCGGACTGCATTGGGTCGGTGGCCATGGTCTCGCGAAAAAACGGAATATGACGTAGTCACGTCCACAATTCGGTTAAATGATGATGAGTGTGGTGACTATCTGCCCGGCGGTGTTCAGACGTTGGTCACGTCTGATAGGCCCCTGATAACCACATGCTTGACACGTCAGACAGACAACCGCATGGTGTATAAACCTGATGCACCAGATAACAAATACAGCACCCGGCGTTCAAGGTTCAAGCGATCGCCAAGCTCTCGTTGACGCAGGCGGCTGTAGAATATTGCACGGAAAGGCTTCGCACGCCTAACGAAACCCTCCGCGTACGAAATCATTGTAAAAAGCCAAAAACAAGCACAAGCAGAAACGCTCCTTGAAAAGTATATGAAGAGACACTGAAGTTAGAGTGTCAAATACGTCTACATCCCTTCACTACCCGACTCCCAGCCTCTCAACCGGCGACACCAAAACACCGGGCCTTTAAACATCGAAAACGCTTGAAACTAGAGGGAACCTCCGAAAGTGTGGGGGATGAGAAACGCGGGCTTTCATGACGACCGCTCGGCAATTCATTACCTAGTCATGGTGCACTCGCTACATTTTCATCCGAATGTCGCGGCGTCTATGAGGGTGTCAGAGACTCGTCAGGAATGCTGGGCTCCAAGTGGGAACTTTTGAAGACCGTGCAACCTGTGCAACTCACCCCACACTCGGGGGTAGAACTGAAAAATTTCCACGATTGTGCTGGAATGCTTTTCAGCATACCTCCCTGTTGCGCCACCGAAGTCACTCGTTGGGCGTTTCCTTTAGTTGGAGTCAAGATTACATACTCTCTTTCTCTTCCCCTTCCTGCATCACAAGTGGATATGCCAAAACTGGGAGCTCGATGCATTTGGCCTTCGTGCCCTCCAGCTTGTGCCTTATCATTTCCTCAATCTCCCTCTTCACAGCTTACACTAGCCTCCCGCTCCAGAGCCAAAAACTGCCGCTCTTCCCGTCACTTGCGCACGGTGCCACCGCAATCACCACGCGACCAGACTGGAAGATGCAATCCTGGTGTTCATTTGCGCTCGCGGGGGCCGGTCGTCCTCCCCTTTTTCAGCAAACGACGCTTCCCCTTCCCCAACCCAACCCTGGGATCCATGACTCGCAGTGCGTCACTCTCCCAAATCCGAAAGGCACAAAGCTCAAACATTGCGAGGACAAAGTATGAAAGCATACGTTTTTTGCCGAGCATGCTTTAGGTTCACGCGTTTCCTGCTTTCCCGCGCCCCCACTCTCGTTTCTCTCTCGTTATCATGTTCCGTCTCCAAACAACTAGTTCAAAAGCGGATTTCTTTTTTGCGTCCACGATTAAGCGACAAGTAATTGCAGCCCAAACATTTGCGTCGCTATAGGCTAGTGACGCGCACAATCATCAGTACTTTATACTTCATCCCTTTGAAAATACCGATTGCTCCGTTCTACTGAACAACACATACTTGTATTTCGACACGGACAAGGAAATTCAATACAAAGGGAGGGGGTTGACTTTTCTCATGCGTTTGTAGCCGGCTTGCCTTGCTCAATTCAGGGGGAAAGGGCAGAGACTCTCGATTTTGGCTGAGAAACAGGGCTTACGCTCCGTTTTCGGTCTCAGAGAAAATACGTGTGGACCACGTGTGGGCGCTTAAGGTTCGAGGGGAAAAAAAACCTTCCCCCTCATGTGCGACGGCAAAAAAAATAGTGTCGCTACTGACTTGGCGACACCTGGCTGTGCGGCCTTGACCGCTAGTGGGCCTAGACTCCCCTGCATGTGGACCAATAAATCAAAATCCACATGTGGTACCTGTGGATCCACACGTGGGGGAACAAAATCCAAAAAGAATTAACGTGTGGAAATCCACACGTTCCACACGTGGAGCGTAAGCCCTGCTGAGAAAGCATGTGAACTCGGTGTCAGTTGCAAGAACCCCAGATATGACTAGAGCTAGTTGGGAAAGAGACACAGTGCACCTTGCGGAAAACCTGCATCCTTTCTGTCTCCTGAAGAGCTGAAAGTTTTTAACATTTTTTATTGCATCGGACGTTTTCAGAAAATAGATCGGTCGCACGACTCCGAAGAAATGGGGGTGTGGACCTTTGGGTTTCCCAACCGCCGCATTATTTTGCCTTTTCATTGTCAGCGCCGAGAAGTAAAACTGACCCAAAGCGAAGAATGCAACTACTCGCGTGCTGTCCACCGCCGCCAGCGGCTCTCCGCCACCACCATCCCTGTCAATCTGATTTGACTGCCCTCTGTCGTCAACTCTACTAGCAGGCATGAATGAAAAAGCGCCGCTGTCCCAAGAGACCGTACACACAGCTCGGAGGAAATAGCCATGGATCCGGCATGAGCTGTTACCTGCCGGGAACAATGTGTTGTTGATGGGTAGTAGTGAGGCGACCGGAACCTCCTTGAAGACACCAACTCGTCTCTCTCTCTCTCTGTTGTTCATAGCTGGGCTGTAGACTACAGTGTGCGACGAAAAGCTTGCCGTCGCTGTCGGGTACATGGTAGAGCTAACACGTGTTTTCGGCACACAGCTTTCGGTTATGGCAATTAACAGCGAAAATTCTTCAAAGAAGGGGTGCTTGTCGAGCGGAAAATAACACAAATGAAGTCCGTCGTGCGACGCCTAGCTCCGCGGGGCATTATGAGGCAGACTCGCAACTGCATGACACCCGCCGAAGAGAAGGATGTAAAGGATGGTGGGGCAGACGGTGTCGTAATGAACTTGTTCACGGTATGCTGTGCTGCAAAAGTATCTTATGAAAGTCTTGTCTCCAGACCGAGAAGCGCATTCCGTATTCCGCAGTCCGCGCATTGCCAGTTTGCTACCCAGGATTTGTTAAATCTCGGGACGTTACTGCAAGTCTTTGGCTAACTAGTAGTAGTTACACATGACAAACAGGAGTTTCACATGCCAAAACATCAAAGCATCGTTGTCACTTCAAGCGAGCAACCCAAGAATTGAGTTGTTGGGCGCACGCAACTCACCAAATCTCTGTTGAACCATTCAGCCAAGTGCACCCCCGTCTTTAAGGTTTCGTCTGGAATACTTTACAGCAAACTTCCCAGTCAGTGAGCTTCTGAACACAGACACGATCATAATTTCTGCTCGCTGTTTGCACGCTCTTCGTTGGTGATCGGAGATATGAACTTCTCATTCGGAATCGTGACACCTGTTCGATCCCTATCCCCGAGGGTCAGTTGAAAAAGCACGAATCGACAAGGCCTTTGCACTCTATAAACAGGCGATCAACAGTGCCCTCGACTGTGCAATGGAAAAAGATCCGAAAGTATGTCTCTTCGGCGAAGATGTCAACTTCGGAGGCGTGTTTCGATGCAGCGTAGGTCTTGCAAACAAGTACGGTAAAGGTATAGCAGCATCTCCACTCATCACAGGGAGCACGCCATTTGTGCATGTTTTCAGTATCGAAGAACCCCTAACCGACGGACGGGTGACACAGTTCTTTCTATGAACGTTATGACACCCGGTATTCTGCTAGCCAACAATTAGAACCCAACAACTTGGCACCGCGTTTTAGACGCTGGGTTTGCCAGTTGTTTCTCAGCCTCCTGCCCAAAGGATGTAAAACGTTTGTATCTTGTGGTACTCTGCGATGCAACGAATCAAAAACCCTGTTCGGATTATCTCATCAGATGGCGAGGTGGCTGCCCCACACGGGAATCCAAGGCAGCACTTGGAGGCAATTTTGTTACAATCTCGTTTCAAACAGATCGCGTCTTCAACACGCCTCTTTCCGAGCAAGGAATAGCCGGTTTCGCCATCGGTATGGCGGTTATGGTATGCAGTCTTTCTCCACTTCTCATTGGAAAGCAGATGCGAACCGACATAGACCTTGGGGGTGGTGCGTAGGCTCTGACGCATATTATGTGTGCATCGTACGCCACCGTAGCCGTCCTGAGCGCACGGAGACGCGCTCAGTAACGAAGGCCTTGGGGACGGAGCGGTATCGATTAAACCACAGCAAAGACATTCGGGAATGCGGATGCGTTGCTGCTGCAAAACAAAGCACACTACAGGGACACAAACCGGTTGCCGAAATCCAGTTCGCGGATTACATCTTTCCAGCCTTCGATCAGATTGTAAACGAGGCGGCAAAGTACCGGTTTCGAAGTGGAGGCCAATTCAATTGCGGTGGTCTCACTATCCGGAGTCCTTGCATGGCCGTCGGTCACGGTGGGCTCTACCACAGCCAAAGTGTCGAAGCTTACTTTGCACACTGCGCCGGACTCAAGATCATTGTGCCTAGCACACCGGCTGACGCGAAAGGTATCGTCGCGTTATTTCTTGGATCTTGAAATAGGGGCGGTCTTCTGTCTTGAATTCGCAAATCACAAACAAGAGCTATAGCTAACACTAACAGAGAAGCGCTTCCGCTTTCGCAGGAGAAGTGCATGGAACAATTACTCGTTAAACGATACAGTGCATTGGTGCATTGCAACTCAGTTCGCCGTAAGAACCCCTTAACGAAGTAAAGAACAGTGTCAACAACACAAGATGAAAAACCAGTGCGGGCTTGCGTGTCGCAGTCACAATCAGGGTGTTCCTGGCTGCGAACAGCCGCCTCGCAAACTTTACTTCTTGCAACTCGTTCCCCGATTTCTTTTCACGCGCACAGGTCTGCTGTTGTCGTGCATCGATGATCCTGACCCGTGTCTTTTCCTCGAGCCGAAGATTCTCTACAGAACAGCGGAAGAGAAAGTGAACAAGGGCAGCTTCAAGCTGCCTATCGGGAAGGCGCGGAAGATTCAAGATGGCACAGACATAACGGTCATCGGGTGGGGCACTCCCGTGTCGGACAACGGTGCCCTGACAAAGGCGGTGAAACGGGCAGAGGCAGACGGCATTTCTGTCGACTTCATTGATCTGCGGACGATCGTCCCTTGGGACGTTGAGATGGTTGTTGAATCCGTGCAGAAGACTGGGCGATTAGTTGTCTCCCATGAGGCATCACTTACGGGCGGATTTGGGGCGGAGATCGTTGCAACAATCACGCAAGAATGCTTTCTCAGTCTGGAAGCTCCTCCAACACGAGTATGCTTTCTCCCGCTGAGCGCCTTGTACTGCCAAACGCAGGTCAACTCAACAGAGATGGGGTCACGCATAAAAAGCTGGAAAACCTGAAGTTTGCTGAAACGTTTCAGCTCAATATCATGCCCCCTCTAGCGGTTCCTTTATCCGAGGGACTAAGGGACAGCGGATTATTACCCGGGCGGGCCAACTGCCCACTACTTTCGCCAAAATTTTGGTGGGTGGGTCCCCCCCCCCCTCTGGTGGGAATATTTTTTCCCCAAAACTGCATGAAGATTTTCCGACGGAAACCCACTGTTGCATCAATGTAATGGCCCAAATCTGACCGAAAACCGCTGTTACATCAATGTAATGGGCCAAATCTGGCGAAAAACCACTGTTGCATCACTTTAATGGGCCGGATTTCACAGAAAACCACTGTTACATCAATGTAATGGCCCAAATTTGACGGAAAACCACTGTTACATTGATGTGATGGGCAGAATCTGACGGAAAAGCACTGTTACATCATGTAATGGCCCAAATTTGACGGAAAACCACTGTTACATCAATGTAATGGCCCAAATTTGACGGAGAACCACTGTTACATTGATGTAATGGGCAGAATCTGACGGAAAACCACTGTTACATCAATGTAATGACCCAAATTTGACCGAAAACCACTGTTACATCGATGTAATGGGCAGAATCTGACGAAAAACCACTGTTACATCAATGTAATGGCCCAAATCTGACCGAAAACCACTGTTACATCAATGTAATGGCCCAAATTTGACGGAAAACCACTGTTACATCAATGTAATGGCCCAAATTTGACGCAAAGCCACTGTTACATCAATGTAATGGGCAGAATTTGACGGAAAACCACTGTTACATCAATGTAATGGCCCAAATTTGACGGAAAACCACTGTTACATTGATGTGATGGGCAGAATCTGACGGAAAAGCACTGTTACATCATGTAATGGCCCAAATTTGACGGAAAACCACTGTTACATCAATGTAATGGCCCAAATTTGACGGAAAACCACTGTTACATTGATGTAATGGGCAGAATCTGACGGAAAACCACTGTTACATCAATGTAATGGCCCAAATCTGACCGAAAACCACTGTTACATCAATGTAATGGCCCAAATTTGACGGAAAACCACTGTTACATCAATGTAATGGCCCAAATTTGACGGAAAACCACTGTTACATCAATGTAATGGGCAGAATTTGACGGAAAACCACTGTTACATCAATGTAATGGCCCAAATTTGACGGAAAACCACTGTTACATCAATGTAATGGCCCAAATTTGACGGAAAACCACTGTTACATTGATGTAATGGGCAGAATCTGACGGAAAACCACTGTTACATCAATGTAATGGCCCAAATCTGACCGAAAACCACTGTTACATCAATGTAATGGGCAGAATTTGACCGAAAACCACTGTTACATCAATGTAATGGCCCAAATTTGACGGAAAACCACTGTTACATCGATGTAATGGGCAGAATCTGACGGAAAACCACTGTTACATCAATGTAATGGGCCAAATTTGACCGAAAACCACTGTTACATCGATGTAATGGGCAGAATTTGACGGAAGACCACTGTTACATCGATGTAATGGGCAGAATCTGACGGAAAACCGCTGTTACATCGATGTAATGGGCAGAATCTGACGGAAAACCACTGTTACATCAATGTCATGGGCAGAATCTGACGGAAAACCACTGTTACATCAATGTAATGGGCAGAATCTTGACGGAAAACCACTGTTACATCAATGTAATGGGCCAAATTTGACCGAAAACCACTGTTACATGAATGTAATGGGCAGAATCTGACCGAAAACCACTGTTACATCAATGTAATGGCAGAATTTGACGGAAAACCACTATTACACCAATGTAACGGGCCGAATTTCACAGAAAACCACTGTTACATCAAAGGCGCAAAAACTGAAAAAGACAGTTTTTTGAACAGTCGGCCAAGAATGAAAGGTTTTTTTTTTTTTTTGCCAGAGCTCCTGTGGTTGATGCAGTAGTACCTTGGGTACCAAGCTCTGACGACCCGGGTTCGAACCCCGCAAGTAGACTTTTTTCGGTTTTCGTGCCACTTTTCGAAAAATCCGGATTTTGGTCATTTTAGCCGATGTGGCCCACTACATTGATGCAAGTTGCAACTGTGGTTTTCGGTCAAATTTGGCCCATTACATTGATGTAACAGTGGGTTTCTGTCAAATTTGGGCCATTACATTGATGTAACAGCGGTTTTCCGTCAGATTCTGCCCATTACATCAATGTAACAGTGGTTTTCCGTCAGATTCTGCCCATGACATTGATGTAACAGTGGTTTTCGGTCAAATTTGCCCATTACACTGATGTAACAGTGGTTTTCCGTCAAATTTGGGCCATTACATTGATGTAACAGTGGTTTTCCGTCAAATTCTGCCCATTACATTGATGTAACAGTGGCTTTGCGTCAAATTTGGGCCATTACATTGATGTAACAGTGGTTTTCCGTCAAATTTGGGCCATTACATTGATGTAACAGTGTTTTTCGGTCAAATTCGGCCCATTACATTGATGTAACAGTGGTTTTCCGTCAAATTCTGCCCATTACATCGATGTAACAGTGGTTTTCTGTCAAATTTGGGCCATTACATTGATGTAACAGTGGTTTTCGGTCAAATTTGGGCCATTACATTGATGTAACAGTGGTTTTCGGTCAAACTTGGGCCATTACATTGATGTAACAGTGGTTTTCCGTCAAATTTGGGCCATTACATTGATGTAACAGTGGTTTTCGGTCAAATTTGGCCCATTACATTGATGTAACAGTGGTTTTCCGTCAGATTCTGCCCATTACATCGATGTAACAGCGGTTTTCCGTCAGATTCTGGCCATTCCATCGATGTAACAGTGATTTTCGGTCAAATTTGGGCCATTACATTGATGTAACAGTGGTTTTCCGTCAAAGTCTGCCCATTACATCGATGTAACAGTGGTTTTCCGTCAGATTCTGCCCATTACATCGATGTAACAGTGGTTTTCCGTCAAATTTGGGCCATTACATTGATGTAACAGTGGTTTTCCGTCAAATTCTGGCCATTACATCGATGTAACAGTGGTTTTCCGTCAAATTTGGGCCATTACATCGATGTAACAGCGGTTTTCCGTCAGATTCTGGCCATTCCATCGATGTAACAGTGATTTTCGGTCAAATTTGGGCCATTACATTGATGTAACAGTGGTTTTCCGTCAAATTCTGCCCATTACATTGATGTAACAGTGGTTTTCCGTCAAATTTGGGCCATTACATTGATGTAACAGTGGTTTTCCGTCAAATTTGGGCCATTACATTGATGTAACAGTGGTTTTCGGTCAAATTCGGCCCATTACATTGATGTAACAGTGGTTTTCCGTCAAATTCTGGCCATTACATCGATGTAACAGTGGTTTTCCGTCAAATTTGGGCCATTACATCGATGTAACAGCGGTTTTCCGTCAGATTCTGGCCATTCCATCGATGTAACAGTGATTTTCGGTCAAATTTGGGCCATTACATTGATGTAACAGTGGTTTTCCGTCAAATTCTGCCCATTACATTGATGTAACAGTGGCTTTGCGTCAAATTTGGGCCATTACATTGATGTAACAGTGGTTTTCCGTCAAATTTGGGCCATTACATTGATGTAACAGTGGTTTTCGGTCAAATTTGGCCCATTACATTGATGTAACAGTGGTTTTCCGTCAAATTCTGCCCATTACATCGATGTAACAGTGGTTTTCCGTCAAATTTGGGCCATTACATTGATGTAACAGTGGTTTTCGGTCAAATTTGGGCCATTACATTGATGTAACAGTGGTTTTCGGTCAAACTTGGGCCATTACATTGATGTAACAGTGGTTTTCCGTCAAATTTGGGCCATTACATTGATGTAACAGTGGTTTTCGGTCAAATTTGGCCCATTACATTGATGTAACAGTGGTTTTCCGTCAGATTCTGCCCATTACATCGATGTAACAGCGGTTTTCCGTCAGATTCTGGCCATTACATTGATGTAACAGTGATTTTCGGTCAAATTTGGGCCATTACATTGATGTAACAGTGGTTTTCCGTCAAAGTCTGCCCATTACATCGATGTAACAGTGGTTTTCCGTCAGATTCTGCCCATTACATCGATGTAACAGTGGATTTCGGTCAAATTTGGCCCATTACATTGATGTAACAGTGGTTTTCCGTCAAATTCTGCCCGTTACATTGATGTAATGGCCCAAGTTTGGGCCATTACGTTGATGTTTTTTGGGGAGGGGCAGTGCAACTTGGACCTGATAGAGCCGTACCGTTCGGCCGGGGGGCAAAGCCCCCCGAACCCCCCTTATTGCGACTTTCCAGAACAAACCAAACCCGTACATTTCAGCTGTGTATGGCGGTGTCGGAAGCCAAGAAGGCAGGTGGTGAAAATGGAAACTGAAAAAAAAAAAAAAAAAATCCCGCGGGCTCGGGAGATTTGGGGGTGGGTGGGTCCCCCCCCCCCCCCCTTTGGGCGGGCAGTTGGCCCGCCCGGGTAATAATCCGGCGTCCCTAAGCCTGTATCCTGCAGGCGAGTTTGTCACAGCTAAGCATACCAACCACGTGTTTGCAGTTTCCAGCAACCTTGACTCAAGCTCTCACTCAAAACTCAGGTGTGCGGTTTGGACACGCCGTTCCCGTTGGTTCACGAAAACCTGTGGCTACCAAACGAGATGAAGAGCTACGACGCGATCAAGAAGGCAGTAAACTATTAAAGCTGGCACCACGCCGTCCTCGCTCGAGCCCGTCCTCTGCTCGCGTTTCTCCACCGAATCGGAGGGCACCGAATCGGAGGGAGAACTATTCCATCAGGCATGATCAGCTCCGCTGATTGCCACTGGTGTCTGATCCAGTCTTTACCTCGGTCCTTCGACATCGGACAAGGCCTGATCACTGCTGGTTTCATCTTACCCGTCGCAATTGCCTGTCCTGCGCATGACATCCACAGTTCTCAACAACAATGCATCGCAGTGCTTATCGTCACACCCTCTGAATACATCCAAAACGTGCACGTGAACGAATTTCTGCCTGCATTGAGTTTGCTCCGGTACAGCGAAAGTCACTCCCCTCTTCAGTGTTAGCAAATAGCTTAGCCACCGTAATCTTCCACGGGCTTCACAGGTAGGCTGTCCAGAGCCGTATACACGGCATACCTGAGGCCCACCGAACATCACCCCTTGAAGAGACTGGCGAAATGAGGTCACGAGTACCTGAAAATCCAGATACCTGGAAATGAGTTCTGACTCACTTGGGTCCGGAAATGTCACATTATGGGCTACTTAAGAAAGCAGCACCCTGGCCATGGCCAGGGTTCTTTTCCAACACTGCCCCCACCACCACCATCTTTGTACTCGGCATTGATTCGTAGCGTTCCCCCACCGAGCGGGGAGCTAACAGCAAAAACGTTTTCTTCTTTATCTTCTGTTCGTCGATGTAGCGATCATCAATTGGCCATCAGCACCACCATACAACTTTCAATTTTCAAAAAGAAATCTGTCAGTGATGGGTGAATGGCCAAACCAACGGACAACGTACCTCGTACCCCATAGCCCAAGCGCAAGAAACTGACGACGCCCGGCAGAATTAAGGGGTAGGAAAGCTTGAGACGAAGTAATAGCAGTCGGCCATGTGGTTACGATTCTCGTCTCTTTCGGCTCTCTGGAGGAATGTTTGGGAAAATGGGTAGCTGCACGCCATGCAGCAGGATTTCCCCGGCACTTCTTGTGCTTATAAAGGAAATGTATTGCTACTCAGATCCGTCCTGAGTCCAGCCAGATCAGCTGCCTGCTATGGCAAAAATAGCCACAAATAAACATACATTTTCACCCCCTTTGCGAGACAGGCAGAAGACACCCCTTCTTCCCCACAGCCCCTCCAAACTTCCCCCCCGAAATCGCCGAGGAAGGAGGCTTCCCCGAGTAGTCTAACCAAGCCAGGTCCGATCCATCAGGAAAGAATGACATCCTGAGGCGCGCCCGTTCGTAAGGTGCACGGGGCAGTCTGACGTTTTCTTGCTTCCTTCCTCTTTTTTCCCCTTTTCTCCCTCTTTTCGATGCGCTCCGCATCCACCTGCGCCCCACTGGAGGGCACATCGTCTTACATCTTGTTGTACAACGCCGCAAATCCACGTGTTGTCAAATTTATACTTTGCCCACTTCTTGCGACAAACGAGAGACCCAGGCTCCGAGAACAAAGGTCCAGGAAAGGTCCGGAAACGGTATCGACACATTCCAACACACCTGACACTTCTCATGCCTGCGCACCGAGAAGAATTTGTAAGGGAGGTCCTAGTCTTTGTGACCACTTTAGTGTGGGGTCGGTGTCATCTGTAGACAAATACAACCAGCAGTTGCCTCAATTTCCCCCACTTTAAAAGAAGCAAGAAACACACATCCTCCCTTCCGAGGTTTCCATCTGCGAGCAAGAAAAGAAGAACTAACAGAAGAAAAATGCTGCACTTCGTCAACTCAGCCAGCACCTTTGAAGACAACGACCAGTCACCACTGTTCTTGGCAGCCAGCTGCGGCCGCAGGGAAGCGGTGCAGTTTCTATTGGAGCAAGGAGCGAAGGTTGAGACGACTACATCCCGTGGACGCACGGCGTTGCACGCAGCTGCTGCCGCTGGCGATGTGAAGATCGGGCAGGCCCTGCTGCGGTTTGGAGCGGATCCAGAGCATGTGGATGACATTGAAGAGACGCCTTTGCATGCTGCCGCGGCCAGTGGACATCATGAGTTCGCGAGTATGCTACTTGACTGCGGGGTGAGTGTCAATAGTGTTGACACCGACGGGAAGCCTGCACTCTTAAAAGCGGTCCGCTCGAGTGACCTCGAGACGGTGAAGACCCTGACCGCCCGGGGTGCTGATGTCAACCATCATGAACAGACTTGCGGGCTGACAGCTCTCCACATTGCTGCCGAAAATGGGGCTTCAGGTATCGTGACACACCTCCTTATGGAGGGTGCCGATGTGAACACGCAAGATATGTATGGTCGGACGGCAATGCACGTGGCCAGTCAGAACGGGCACTATGAAGCCGTCGACCTGCTGAAGCAGGCCGGTGCCGACATCAACGCACGTGATCACATCGATCAGACACCGTTGCACGCTGCCGTTGAGCACGAAAAGGTGGCGCTGTACCTTGTTGATAACGACGCTGATGTCCATGCCCTCAACAAGCTGGGACATTCGGCCCTGTGCATGGCCACAGCAGGCCACCACTCGACTGTCATTGAGCGTTTGTTAGACTTCGAAGCTGAAGAAGACAGCGGCTCCTTTGACTACGACTCCTTCACCTCGCGCCTCCTTGACACTGTTACCGCGGTCACAAGCGGCAACATCGCCTAGTATGGACGGTACAGAGGGATGCCGTTTGACAACGACTTCGTGTCCGACGACAATACCTCGTGTGGCACATCATTGCAGTCATCTGCTTCGACTTCAGTGGACCCTGGCACCCGATCGGGATCTACTCCGGACAAGCAGGGTTATCTGTATGTCTACAGGTGCATGTTTGTGCTGGTCCTGCATGCCTGACCAACATGTTGCAGACAAGGCCTGCTGACAGCACCCTGTCATGATGCTGCAAAAATCGTACCACTGCAGAAGAGCTGAAAAGACGACCCTGAGGAAGGGGAGATATGTCAGAGTGGCAAGTGCCACGTCCGGCTTCGAGCCTCAGCAATTCTCATTCCCGAACTTCCCTACGAACAGAGCGAGCCTCACCCTTCTGGCGGCGCTTCTGGGCTTCTCCACACGCGCGCAAGACACGTTTAGACAGTAGCCCGAAAGGCTAAAAAGGTGGATGCGATTCCGCTGGCTGTTCACTAACGAGTCTTTCTTGTTTCCTACAAGGGTTGCAAACATCATGGTCGAACCCTACTCTTCGTAGATGTTAGCGGCGTGCTGTCGACCCACGCCTGACCCGAAAGCTCACTTCTGTCAAAAAGAAAACAGTTGTTTCAAGCAACCTTTCACTCTTTAAAGCCAACTGGATCAGACTTGTTGAGCATGTTACTGCTACTTCTGGTAGCGCCACGACTTCGTGAACACGACCTTTCCGGCCGAATAATTCACACCAGCACAAATCTTTATCAGCCTCGAACCGTACAGTTGAATTCACACTCAACCTAGTTCTAGGGGACCAAAAGAGGGAGAGGGTCTCTCGGTGTCCAGATCACGGGGGTTGCTACCAGAACCAAATTGCACCGTCGGTGTGAAGAGTTTGCCCCCTCCGAGTATTCCACGTAATTCGGCTACTCTTTCACACGAGAAATCTGCCCTCTTTCCCTGCTGAAACAAAAGAGCTCAATACAATCAGCAACCGTTCGCCTTCAGGCGAGGCTTTTTTTTCATTTGTTTCTCTTTTACACAACGAAGGTACGACTTTCCAGAAGCTCGTGAAACGAAGACTTTCGACAACGAACCGCAGCGCTGCCGGATGCAGGATCCATTGCACTGATCAACAATGATCATCGCTGGATGAATCTCAAAAACGGTCATCAGAACTGTTGTTCGGAAAGTCGGCCAGCGATTTCGCCAGCACGGACAGGTCATAATTGCCAGTCGACATGAATTCTTAGAACAACGGCGTGACTGGACAATTTGCACGGATGCCGGCTGTCCTGATCATATGTGTTCATGAAGCAGTCTGAAGAAAGTTGTGTTCTCCCCTTACTACTTCGTTCGCCTCTTGCGGACAGGGGTCAGCGATGTGGGAAGAAAAGGTCTCTGGGACAAGACACGTCAAAGTGGACAAGGTTGATGCTTCCGAGCGCCGGACTTCTGGACTCATGATCCCCTTGAAAAGATCCGTGGCTTTAGCAATATTTCAACCTTCTTACAAGAGTCTTTCTTCAACCACTTTCTCTCATCACCTGGGTCCGTCCTGGGTTCAGCTTTTTCCATCCTAGTTTACGCCCGCCGTAGTAGTACGGATAGTGCACCCCTGCACTCTAAATTGTCTCTCTCTCTCGCTCTCCTGTTTTGTGTGTCCATGTTCACTGGTTCCACTCGGCGCAGGGCCACTTCGCAGTTCTTTTGTGGGCCACCGATCGCATGCCGTCGTGAAGGCATATCACACCCCGACATGTATTCATTAGTAAGTCCGTGGCCAATTACCATCGTGCATGTTTATTTAGCAAGTCTTGGCGAAGCCGAGTGCATTTTGTTTTCGGATCCCGGATTTTAGCTCTCCCACATTATACCATGGCTCACTGAAAAAAGGCTTTTTTCACCGACCAGCCCCGGGTCGAATACTTTCAGACCCCAGGAATGAACCGCGTGTAACAGGGCGTCTGCAAGCAGGACAACGTATGTCTGGTTTGTCAGGCGGCTGCTCGTAGCTTGTCACCCAACGCTACGAGGGTACAAATCTTCGCGAAACGACCGGTCAATGGCCCCTGGGATGATCCACCTACTGTTTAGCAGAAGTCATCTGGTCCCCAGTTAAAGGGCTGAAACACGGTGCACATTGTCGAGCATATATTATTGCACAAAACATGCGTGAGAGGGACTCAGATCTTACCCCCGGAGCCCTTTCCGAGGGCCGGATGGACAGATACTCCTTGCAAAAGTCAGAGCGGAGGGTAAATTGGTCACGAACTTTACAGATACACCCAACATCTTCGGGAAAAGAGCATCACCCTCTCCTACCAGGTCCCACACGGGAAAACATACGAGCCGACTCGGTATTCCCAAGTCACTTGCTCGATCAAGAATTGCCTGAGCTTAACTAGCCTTTTGGGACCGCAGATCTCCTTCAACAGAGGTGTAGGTCGGTGTTCAGCTTCACGCATCGACGCATGCCATGCCTGACCAACAATCGTAGTAGCCAAACGCCTCGCATGCCATACCGGCCTTGCAAGGTTAGGTAAGAGAATTGTTTCATCAAACTGGGCGTTGGAGCCGTTGCGAGCATGCGGTGTGTTGATTTGCAGCCCTCACGCCAGAACTACACCAACAACAAATTCCAACAAGTCGATTCAAGACAGACGTGCGTATTCTTTTATCACGACCGATCGTACTGCCCTTGGGCAAATATTACTTCGGTGCTTTTTTACGACTCCAAAAGCAGGGTGTCGCACTGTAGCCGTCCAGCAAGTGACTGTGCTAACACGGGCTACAACGGCTCGGGTTCACTCTTCGCAAGCATCTGTGCGGAAGTGTTCGAGTTCGAACCACGCGGCACATGGACGTCTGATACCAAGATGCATAGAGCACGGACGAAATGTGCAGGCGCTCAAGGGACAGGAAACTGGAGCGAACACTCCAGGTTGATGTCCGTTGTAGTACAAACGTATGGGAAGCAACTGAGATCGCCCGCGAGTTTGCTTATCTTGTGTTTGCCCAATCAAAGATATACTTTCGTTTCCCGCCAATTAGGGATGTCGATTTTTGTTTCCCTTTTGCCGCTACGAGACGGTAAAAAAAGTCCAAATTATTGGTTTCTGCTAGGGAACCCTGCATCAGACGCCTCAAAAAATCGAACCACTGTTGCTTGCTGCGTTGATACTGAAAAAGAAAAGAGGAAAACAGACAAACAAAAGTCAACAACAGCACGATGAATCCTCGAAAACAACAAACCGTATTTGATCGTCGGCAAGAAGAAGTTGCCAAAAGAACGGCGTAAATCGTCGCCCTAAAAGTCAACGGGCTTGCGTGAAGCGCAGGAGCACCTGTCATTGTTGTGGCCGGGCTGACGAGCCAGCTCCGGCCGCCTTCATTTTGTGCAGCGCTTTCACAAGGGCTTCATTGACTCATGTGGCAAGCTAAAACGTAAACGAAAGTGTCGCCACCGAGGATGAACAAGTGCTTCTCTCCTGTGCTAGTGCGTATGCACTGCGTAGAGGTATCACCAGCATGCAGTAGCACTACACAGCAGGGATGGATATGCTGTTGATGCTCTGCAGCTATACACTGGCTTGCAGACTAAAACTACTCTTTCGTCAAGACAGCACTGCTCTTTGGGTACCCGCACGCTAGATGAAACTTTCTTTGCGATTTCTTTTTTTCTCGATCGAGCACTGTAGTGATGAACTCGCTGCGATATTCGTAACCACGACTCCCCCGTTGCTACTTAAGCGTCTTCCACTGTAATGCGTACGCCGATATTTCGCTTGTTTTCACACCCCCCGAGATCACTCTGACGCGTTTACTGCTTTACAAGACAGAGACATCAAAATACGCTACATGTGCTTGGTTGCATTGCAAGGGAGAACTTCTGCAAGCGAAAATGATGGAAGACGGATGTTTGGGCTGAATGCTTCCTAGAACACAATCAACGAAACACGTAGATGCAGAACAATCAGCTCTGTAGCAGAAGAGGGCGTTTTTCTCCTTTCGAAATCGAAGCGCATTCCCACGCATCTTCGTCTGTCCGTTAAAAGATTGGGTGGGAACCTTGACACGTCTACAGTTCACACAAGGGACTCAAGTCCCGGCTATTAAATGCAAAGCAAAGAAGAAAATGTCAACACTCAAATGGCTTAAAACTGCTGGTAGCGAAGTGGGGGTTTGCAGGTTAGCGAAGCATTTCGAACTAGCAACATCTGCTACTAGTACTGCAACCTGCTTCCTCGTGTGCGCTGAGAGTTTCTCTCTGCGGATTACTACCCTGCTACCTGCTCCCTGAGTAGGACCTTCGAGAGGCAGTAATCCAGGCTTGTCGTCTTAGGATCTCGGCCATCATTGGCAATCGCAGCTCTTCCTTTTGAGAAGCTTCAACATGAACCTCTTACCACGCCATGCACGGATCACACTAGAACCTTCCGGTGAAGGAAGAGCATTCTCCCGTGAAATCATTGCCCCTTTTCACCTTGGGTTTAATTTTGCTGCTTTGCAGCAATGGCAGTGCACGGTCTGCCAAGAAGGTGACTGCCCATTTTCAAAAGCCCAAACATGTGTTCCACACCCTCCCTGTTTCCCGAGCAGTTGGAACCTAATGGCAAAGATCTTTTCCAAATACCACTCCATCTCTCTCTCTCGCTCTATTTATCTTCAGCCCACAGCCACACTGCATCGCAAACCCGCACTCGCGTGCCTTGCGGGCCCCCTTGTTGAAAACACTTTCTTGGCCCTCCGGTTATCGAGATGTCCATTCGTCACGGAAACGTATTTGGCGCTATTTGAATTCTTTTGCCAACGATACTTTGATGATGGTAAAAATAGTTCTATGGCAGAGAAGGCCTTTCCACAAGACTCGATTCTTCAAGAGAAAGATGCCTCTGGACACGAAGGGCTCCATCAACGGAGGCCCCTACGGCACGCGAATGCGGCGTGCGGGATCTTTTTCTTTTTCATGTCGGACCTCCTTCACGACTTTTGTCCTGATCTCTCCGTTTCTTCTCTATTTAACTTGTTCCTCTCCTGCTTCACCGGACACCGGGAGGTTGATAGCGAATTTGAGTAAACATGGGATTCCCCATTCTAGAAGCTAAAATAGCTACAGTCTTCCATCGGAGACAAGAGCTCGCGTGTACTGGTTGGGCGAACACGTCGAAGATGGAGATGAAGTACTTAGTTGCGCATTTGAACCGTTGAGTAAACCAATGTTGTGGCAGGAACCCGCCACAAGCGCACTGTCTGCAAACCTGATATCTACAGACGAAAGTGTCACACGGAAAGAGGGTTGAGGGGGTGCGGGAATGGTGAAACGCACTGAGAAAAAGCCAGCGGGCGAAGACAATGCGGCCGCTATGAGTAAGAGACGTGAAAGGCGAATGTCGAAATCGGCCGGCAGCAAAAGGAAACAGCGCCAAGCGAAGCGGAAGTCCCTCGGCGATGAGGGCGGGAAGCAACAGAGGGGCTCGTCGCACCTGTCCTCCCGTGCCGCCCGCCAAGCTGCGCTTGTGGCGCAGACGGAGCACCAGCAGAAGAAGCAGCAATTCACGGCAGCCGCCAACGAAGTCCTCCGCACGCACACCGCCTCTCAAAAGCGCGCGCAAACTCGGAAAGGGCCGGCCGGCAGCACCTCCAGCAATTCACCGTCGGACTCCCTTGTCGCAGCATCGCTCGCCACCGGACTGCTCAACCTCCCAGCTGCGTCTTCCCCAGCTTCGTATATCCTTGCTGCGCTCCAGCATGTGTCACCGATCGGGTTCTTCAGTGAGCAGCCGCAGCTGCCGTCGCACCAATTCATCAGCGTGCCGCAGGCGCTCGAGATCCTGGACAAGGTTGAAAAGAAAGAGAAGAAGGCGGCCGCCTCCAGCAAGAAAGACATCAAATTCGCCATCGAGAGCATCGCTAAAGCCCGCGACGGAGACGCTGAAGGTATGTTTTAGCTTGGCAGTCTTCCTGCAGCCCTCTGTATCCGCCCTGAGGGGGTGTTGTGACGTTAACGGGCTACCCGAGGGCGACGCGCTGTTGTCCAGATACGCGAGCTCAGTTAGCGTTCGCGCAGTACACGACTGAGTTCGCGCCCGGCGCTGAGTCCATACTAGAGACTGAAGACGCTTCTTCGTTTTCCCTCCCTTGTACTGGCTCCCGAAACAGAAACGGAAAACTGACGAGGCGGAGCCATCTGTTCTTATCCCCATAACTTCGGGGGCAAATTATTGAACCGCACATCGGAAAAGGAAGCGCCATCATCGCACGAACTGCTTCTGGACCAGTAGAGTCGGCGGTTCATCTGCTCTGCGGAAAATGCGCGACGGCGTCTTCCATCTGTTTATGATCCAGTATGCGGATACAGCCGTCGCACCTTTACATCTTACACACACAGCGGCTAAGAAGGGAAACCCTGGCAGCGATGCAAAAGGCGTGCAGCGTGCGAAGAAGTTGGTAGAGGAGCGGGCGTCTGTGCAGCCCTTTCTCGAAAAGCTGCGGGCAAACACGGCGGCTGAGCGCTCCAGCGGCTTGGTGCAGCTCGTCGCATTCGCCAAAAAGCAGTTCTTCAAAGAAGATGGCAGCAACGCGTTCACCTTCGCCGAGAGTGACTCAACACCGGCAAAAATTGAGGCCATCATTGGCAACCTGCCGAGCTACGTATTTGGCCGCCTGATCAAAGGTGTTGCCAGTGGTATCGGCGGTGCTCGTGTCGGATTCTCCCAGGGGCTGGCTGAGTTGTTGAAAGACATCAGCTACTTCCCAGTCGACTACGTGCTGGACAGCGCCGACGTTCACCTGCCGCTGCCATCGAAAAATGATTTGAACACAGAGCAGAAGCAAATAGCCTGGGGTGCGCTGTTCGTTTGCTTGGCCGTCATCGCTTCAGGACGGGACTTGCAGCGTGTGCACCTGATGGTGCTGCTCGAGCGGTTGACTGCGATCCGAGAGTTGATTCCGTCCGCAAAGGAGCTAATTGCTGTCGTAACCGGGCAGTTGTTCGAGCGCTCGCTGAACACCAAAACACATCGGACCACTGCTCACAAAGTCATCCTGCCCAAGATTGTTGACACGTACTTCACGCCGTTGCCGGCGACGTCGCAGGGGCACGACAAGAAAGAAAAGAAGCAGAAGAAGGACCCCGACGCGCCATCGCCGTTCGCCGCCGTCAAAAAATGGTCGCCGGAAGCAATGTACCTCTACATCAAGATCTGCAACATGGGTCACACTTCGCTCGCCACCGGCGGCGCAGCATCCGCAGGTTCTGCGACTGCCATCATGTGCGAGTTCATCGAAAAGAACACGCCGTCCCACAACGAACCTGCGCAAGCCTTAGCAGAAGGGCTGCTATCCGGCAAGGCCCCGAAAGCCTTTGCCTTCTTTCCGCGGACCCACGCTGTTTGGCACGAGTGGCTCGCGTACATTGCGTGCGGCTCGGATCTCGACGTGAAGAAGACAGTCGGCAATTCGACGCCGATGGACCGCCTTCGCGTGTTTTGGGACAGCGTGGTAGTCGGCCACATGCGAAGCGCTGTGACCCCTGCCGCATCCGCAGCCGCAAGTGACGCAACCGATCGCGGCGACGACAGGAGAGACAGGCAGCTCTTGCAAACCATGCTCCCTCACATTGTGAGTACCATCGCATCCTGCCCCCCAGCGGATTACGTTAAGCGAACCCAGCTTATTGCGCACCTCTGCAGTGCGTACCCGTCGATCACCAGCGAGCTTCTCAAGTCATGCACGACCCCCCGCGTTACGTCTTCGTCAGATGCTGCGTCGGATCCTAAGCACGAAGCAGCAGCTTTAGTGCAGGAAATGTTCAACCTTGGAAGCGATGACTTGAAAAGACAGCTCCACATCGAAGATGATGATGCCAACGACGATGATAGCAAGCAGAGTGAAGATGACAAGCAAGATTCGGATGAAGAAAAAGACGAAGCAGACGAAAGCGCTGATGGTGATGCCGCGGAGCTTGCAAATTCCTCGGAGGTGCAGGAGCGAGACGGTTACAACAGGTATCATAAACTCTCAACAGGGTGGGACCCCAAGTACTCAACCTGGCTACAGATTGTGGCTCCAAACGAGATTGAAGTTTTCTGACACATCAATTAACTGCATTATCTATATATAATATGAATGAGACGATGCCAAAAGGGGGGGGGGGGTTAGGGGGGGGTCAAAAGCTGTCAAAATAGGTCATTTTTTGGGAACCACATAGGGGCTCCTAAAAGGCAATAAAAATTGGTAAACCACCCCAGAACCGTATAGAAATGCCTAAAACATACTTTTTGGCTGCTGAAGTGCCCCGAAAAGGCCTTTTTACGAGTGCCCAATTTTTGGAATCAGGGTGGACACCGTTTGGTACCGGTGTTCTTCTTTTTAGGTGACAACCCCCAAAGTAGTGACAGCATGAACCGAAGAAGGAAAACAACACTGCCCAAACCTATGTATTTTTACTCAAAAGACTTTCCTGCGAGTTGGGGATGGTGGGGCTTCGTAGGAGGCATTGACAAGCGACTCAATGAGGTACGGCTTCGTAACGTGCCGCCCCCTCGAGTCCTTGACGTCAGCGCCAGCTTTCGTAGTGGCCTGTGTCGTGTAGCGTGCTACCGCAAGCTGCAGATACCCTGCCCTGAGCTGCTATGTCGTGGCAGTCCTATAAATCCACCGCCGAACCTTTTCGTTCAAGTCCAGTTTCTATTTTTGTTCAAGCTCAACGTGCGTTGGGGTTAGGTACCAGAGATACACCCCGGTGACCAGTATTGTCTTGCGTGTGCAATGCGACCCTTTCGGGGTGGTGTACGAAAGGCGAACTTGAATAAAAGACACTGTCGCGTACATCCCTTCAACAAAAACGTTGGGATCTGGAAAATCCCACTACGGATGGGAGCATCTCAATGTTTTTCTCGGAAAGACATCGAACTTTGTGAATATCGCTCTAGCAGAAGTTCGGGGAAGAGCTGCTGCCTGCGTTGTCACAACACCTCAGCTTGCGCAAGACCCAGAGAGCCTTTTGGGACATTGTTAACCATCCAGACGAGCAACGTTCATAGCTGCCTTCCTCCTGGGTGCCGTTCGCCCTTTTGTTGCGTCCATTTGTGGCTGCCTGTATGTGATTATAGTCTCATCTTTGCATGGTATGAACAGTGAAGCACACACACAGGCTGCTAGCCGGTAAACGGTGTCCACCCTAAAACCATCAACTAATACACCCCCTGGGCCATTTTCCATGAAACTTCCCCCAAAAACACGATTCCAGGCATTTCTGAGGCGGGTTGCATGTTTCGAGACTGGAGGTCCTATGAACATGCAATGTGAATAGCCTCTATTCGAGCCAACCCCACTTTTAAAAGTGTATTGTTTTTGAACTAGATAATAGCGCGGAGCTGGCTTTTTCTCCCCCTGGGAAAATGTATATGGGTGGCAGAGTGAGCGGGTGTCGGCCTTCAGGCCGGTGTGTCCGGGTTCAAACCCCGCCCATGACACTTTTCCGGTCGAAGATTATTTCGAGGTTTGCTGTCGTTTCGGGGCCTGATGTGCCCGAAATTTGCGTTTTTTGCGGAGTTTCTCAGCCCCCCGGAGAAATACCGGAGGGGGGGGCGGCGGGAAAAGGCTGCCCCAGGGGCCATCCCCATCCATCCATCCATCAGCCGGCTGACCCCCCCCCCCCCCCCCCCCCCCCCCCCCTCAGGCTATTTTCACTGTGGAGGGGGGAGACGCTACCTGTCACACTCTAAGGTGGTCACCACGGTGGGCGGTCAGAAAAAAAAAAATTTTTTTTTGCCCCAAATACCCCAAATACCACACTTTGGAAAATTTTTGTGGGCCCACTTTTGGCAGGGAATTTTGACCATTTCACCTTAGAGAATTTGACCACCCAGCCTCCAAGGCAACTGCACTGTAGGGGGGGGGGGGAGGGGGGGGGGGGGTCTGGTTTATCCGGCCATCCGGCCAAAGTGGCTGATCCTTAACAAGAGCGCTGCCCCCCCCCCCGTGCTGGGCCCCGGGTACGAGGCCAAACTTTACACCCGAACTTAGCTTCGCCCGGACTTTGTTTCGCCCGAACTTAGCTTCACCCGAGCTTTGCTTCGCCCGAACTTTGCTTCACCTAACTTTGCTCACCCGAACTTAGCTTCGCCCGAACTTTGTTTCGCCCGAACTTTGTTTCGCCCGAACTTTGTTTCGCCCGAACTTTGCTTCGCCCGAACTTTGCTTCACCCGAACTTAGCTTCGCCCGAACTTTGCTTCACCAGAACTTAGCTTCGCCCGAACTTTGCTTCACCCGAACTTAGCTTCGCCGAACTTTGTTTCGCCCGATCTTAGCTTCACCAGAACGTCCGAACTTTGCTTCACCCAGAACTTAGCTTCGCCCGGACTTTGTTTCGCCCGAACTTAGCTTCACCTTCGCCCGAACTTTGCTTCACCAGAACTTTGCTCACCCGAACTTAGCTTCGCCCGAACTTTGCTTCGCCCGAACTTTGTTTCGCCCGAACTTAGCTTCACCCGAACTTTGCTTCACCAGAACTTAGCATTGCCCGAACTTAGCTTCGCCCGAACTTTACTGTTCCCCGAACTTTAACTGCTGCCTCCAGTCTCGCCACGCGCCGGCCTTAGCCGAGCGCACGTACTTTTTTAGCCTTAAACTGCCGTTAAGTCTACAGGCTGAAAATGTCACCATTTTGACGCAAAAAAAGACCTTTTGACCCCCCCCTAGGGCAGTGAAGCTAGTAAACGTTGAGTAAACGCGTTTACTCCAAAATGAGTAAACGTAAACGTTTATAAACGGTAAACGTTTACGTTTACTCGCGGTAAACGTTTACTCGCCTACAGAGCACGGTTAGACCATACTTGGCCTCCTGGCGCAACCCATGTTCCATCAGGCTGTCCATCTCTTTTATGGCGTTGTCAAGCATCACCCCACCGAGTTCTTCGGGCGTTGGGGGGTGTACTCATCGTGTGCTGATAGCCCGCACAGGACTGAAACCATGGTCAGGAACGAACAACCAGTAGCCTTGTTAAACCCGATGGCTTCTTCATAGAAGAAGTCCCTGATGGCTTCGTGGGCGTCCACTGCAGTGGTCGCTCGAGTGAGGAATGGCACCATATCCAGCTGCTTCGTTTGGCTTTCTCGTTTTTCTTCTGCTGCCTTCAGCTTGACGACGAAGGCGGGTGTGTGCTACCACCATGGGATCTTTTGGGGCGCAGCCGCCAAATGCCGCTGCCTTGGCCGAGCAGGTGCTCAGCAGAGGCGGTGGAGAAGGCCTTATCGCAGAACTTGCAGGTTACCTTGTGCATCTTCGATCCGGGTACGTGAATGTCACCCCCTCTCCCAGGCGTCTCCTTTGCGCTTGTTCACCATTTGGGGCGAAAGGTGCGTCTGGATATTTTGCTTAGTCGCTCCTCTTCCTGATAGATTGCATTTCCAGTGGATGCCGCCCTTCATACAGTATACGCTTACACAACGTTTACTCAACGTTTACTCAACGTTTACTCAACGTTTACTCAACGTTTACTCAACGTTTACTCAACGTTTACTCCAAAATGAGTAAACGTAAACGTTTATAACGGTAAACGTTTACCGTTTACCTGGAACACTGCCCTAGGGGGGGGGGGGGTTTTGGGCAGATGTTTTCTGGCATAGTAAGATACTGGGCAAGTGGGGTAAAGGACCTACACCCCCCCAAAAACCATGTTTGCGAGCCGATTTCGAGCTCGTATGCTCTCGGCGAGCCTTTTTTTGAGCACAAAACGCTGTTTTTCTGGATTCTGAGGCCCCAGGTAGGGTAACGCCTGTACAATGACTTTGAGAGCAGCACCCACCCACCAAAGGAACTGAACAAATTCTTATAATGCGCGACTCGGGAATCCGTGTTGTCGAAACATCGGTTGAAGAATTTGCGAGGCAAGACGTATACGAAGTACGATAGGTCATCCGGCACCATGAAGAGACGCTTCAAAGTGACGAGAGCCTTTCTGGTCGAATTTCGCAGGAGCTGACCCGATCGGGTTTGTTGTATCTCTGTGTACAGAGACTGAGAAGGCGTGAATCTGGCGTGAGTTGTCCGGTTCATGTCCTGAAATGTTCAACAGCATCACGCACGAGCTTACACGGCGCAAGATCGTGCAGGGTTTGGAATGGGTGAGGCAGCGGTACGCGGTAGTGGGCATGAAAGTTGGGGATAAGCTATGGGCCAACAGACAGAAGGGGGAAGAGGTGGCAAGAGGTGGGCGACCAACGAAGGTGACCCCGGAAATGAGGCAGCAGGCATTCGACAATCACGAGCAGGCATCTACACCAACGTCACGGGTCATCAAAAAGCTTTGCACCACAGACAAGACGATTGTCGCACAGAACGTTCTCGTACCCTTCCAGCTAGTGTACGAAGGCGATTGTTAATCATGTTCCCTTCTGCACAGGTGTAACACACATCGGTCCGTCGAGAAAGGTGCTGGAACTGGGCACCACGTAGCCGGCGGTACGTGGTGTACGACACCTTTTGATTCAGGTCGCTTTCTTCGTACACCAGCTGGAAGGGTATGAGAACGTTCTGTGCGACAACCGTCTCGTCTGCGTGCAAAGCTTTTGATGACCCGTGACGTTGGTGTCGATGTCTGCTCGTGATTGTCGAATGCCTGCTGCCTCGTTTCCGGGGTTACCTTCGTTGGTCGCCTACCTCTTGCCACCTCTTCCCCGTTCTGTCTGTTGGCCCACAGCTTATCCCCAACTTTCATGCCCACTACCGCGTACCGCTGCCTCACCCATTCCAAATACTGCACGATCTTGCGCCGTGTCAGCTCTTGCGTGATGCTGTTGAACATTTCAGGAATGAACCGGACAACTCACGCCAGATTCGGGCCTTCTCAGTCTCTACACACAGAGATACAACGAACCCGATCGGGTCAGCTCCTGCGACCTTCTCCAGAAAGGCTCTCGTCACTTTAAAGCGTCTCTTCATGGTGCCGGATGACCTATCGTACTTCGTATACACGTCTTGCCTCGCGAATTCTTCAACCGATGTTTCGACAACACGCATTCCCGAGTCGCGCATTATAAGATTTTCTTCAGTTCCTTTGGTGTGTGGGTGCTGCGTCAAAGTCATTGTACAGGCGTTACCCTACCCGGGGCCTCAAAATCCAGAAAAACAGCGTTTTGTGCTCAAAAAAAGGCTCGCCGAGAGCATACGAGCTCGAAATCGGCTCGCAAACATGGTTTTTGGAGGGGTGTAGGTCCTATACTCCACTT
This sequence comes from Diplonema papillatum, assembly GCA_030068145.1. Taxonomy (NCBI): domain Eukaryota; phylum Euglenozoa; class Diplonemea; order Diplonemida; family Diplonemidae; genus Diplonema; species Diplonema papillatum. The sequence continues at coordinate 19,345 of JAPJBO010000172.1, read as the reverse complement.
GTCCAGTATCTTACTATGCCAGAAAACATCTGCACGGTGGACCGGTCATGGTCATGACCGCATGTTTGACCGGTCAGTTTTTGACCGGTCAGCTGAGAAAGTTATGCGGTCATTGACCGCATACCATGCGGTCAATGACCGCACCCTTGCGGTCATTGACCACACCCTTGCGGTCATTGAACGCATCCTGTGGTAAGCCACAAGGATTCCTGCCTTTTTGGGTTGAAAATCACCCGGTCTCGGTCTCTCTCTTTTCTGGTAAACGTGCTTCTGCGTTTCGGGGGTCAGAAACGCTGGTTGGAGAAAAGGTATGTTGGGTGTCACCTACAGGGCTTTTTTGTGGGATTTCTGAGGTCACAATCACACGGTGTGCTCCAGCACCGGGTGAACTGTGCAGTCCATTTTGCGGGTGTCACACCTGCACCTGTGTAAAGTTTAGATGGCTTCGAAGTTGTAGACGTTGGAGTGCCGCGGTCTTGACCAGGACTCGTCTGGCCGCTCGCGCTCCGATCTGTGCCAAGCAGTCGGGGCGCGAGCGGAGGCACCAAATTTATGGCCTCATACGTCAAGAACCTTGTGCGCCCTGGACGCCCGCATACTATAGGTTCTAAGCAGCGCCAGAAACTCGCCCACAATCTGCGGAGCAGCGCCGTGGTCATGGACGGCATCGAAGATCGTCCTGAACTCCTTCACGCCCGGCGGCTTCGCCCGCCGTGGGTCCGGCGACTCCTCCTGAGGACAGCCATCATCCTACTCACGCTCTTTCATTGAGCGGGTCGTCGAGGACACACGCCGCCGCTTTGTTCTCCGCCAGCACGGACGCCATGATGTTTAGGGCATTGTCGCCCATCAGCAACAGGCGACCACCGCCACCGTAGGGCCCGACGCCCATGCCTCGACACTTGGGCCTGTAGTCCGTGGCTCTCGGAGCAGGGAGCCCCGGGGCTGGTCGGTGCCCGGGGCTCAGCCCCGGAGCGCTCCAGGAGCCCGACAGGGACGGGCATAGAACACACTTTCTACTGTTTTCCAGGTAGATCCGTTCCCAGCCGCGAGCGAGGCGACTCCTCGACTCGTCTGTGGGAGAGCGGCAGAAGAGGATAAAGGCCTCCCAGAGCTTGTATATCCCAGCACCTTTCTTTCTTGTCCTGCTCATCCGCACCCAGTTCACTTTGGTCGTCAACGCAAACCCGTCAACGCTCCGAATCTTCATCGACGGGTGAAGATCAGAGCCAAAGGGGACAACTTTATCGGTCTCAGGGGTGAACACCGACGACCCCCTGCAGATGGCGCAGTACATGGCGCAGCTTGGGTGCGGCGGCCATCACTCAGCTGCCACTCGGACGGTGTTAGCGAGTTTTCAGATTTTTCTGGACTCGGTGCCGTCGCCGCCAAAGAACCTGGCAGACCAGATCACTGCCTGGGGAGCTTGGCCGACGGCCGCCGCCCAGGCTTTGATGTGGGCAAGGGGCGGTACGGACTCGTTGCCGCTCCTCTATCCGCATCGTGCTGCGGCACCTCGATGGGATCTCGGGCCCGAACTTCCTGCTTTTCCCGGGCCACGAGTACCAACAACTGCTCGGGACCTGAAGTCCTATTTCTTCCAATTCCCAGTAGGACGGCCGACGCCGGGGAGCCCAACGGGCTACGAGATGAGGCCAATTTTCCGCGGCGGCGAGGAGACGATGGGAGTCTTGGAGACGCAGCTGAAGGCGAGCGGTGAGGCGTGGGGGATGGACCTTTTCCCGACGCACGGAAGAGAGAGGGCGGAGCGTGCAGCGAGATGGACGGCCTTCGACGACACCACGGAGAAGAAGAAGGGCAAGAAGTCGGCCGTCGTCGGAGGAGACCCGTGGCTCGTACCGGAAGGGATTCCCGGACACGAAAAGTGGGGTGAGCGGAAAATGTGTGCCGAGCACCGGATGACGCAGTGCACCACATGTAAGACGACAACGGAATGCTGTCGCAACCATCACCACCGATGTCTCGACCATGAGATGCCGACGTGCGACAGCTGCAAGAAACACGCCGACCTGGGGAGTAGGAGACGCGGGCACTGCTGCAGGGAAGGGCACCACCGGGCGGCCGTGGCGAGAGGAGAAGAATCAACGACGAAGAAGAGGAAGGCGGAGCCGGAGGGCCCCGCGTCAGCGCCGAGACAGGCGAAGCGTGAGAACGTGGTGCTCGTTCTGCCGGAAGCAGCGGAAGGCGAGCGAGGACCCGCAACATCGACATCGACTTCAGCAGCGAAGGTCGGGAAGACGGCGCTTTCTTCGGGCTTCGGACCAGGAGACCCGACGGGGGCGTGGCTCTGTATTGGTGGCGCCTGGGCAGGTCGTTTTCTATGATTGCGCAGGACTCTGATTTTGTCATCACGGAGCTTGCCGGGGACGACAGGATAGTCTGGTACGAAGACTGGGCCCTCGTCGGTGCCTGTCCGGACGCGCTTCGCGCTGTGCGCAACCGGGTCCTGCAGCGTGCCCGTATGGTGCGCATGATGGTCAAGGACGAGTAGTCTGTCCTCGAGCAAGGACGAGAAGTCTGTCCTCGAGCCCAGCTCGACGCCGGTTGTCCTGGGAGTCGAGTTTGACGTCGCAGCGAAGAGGTACCGGCTATGGGTGCAGAAGCCGCACCTTCTCTTTTGCTCTGTCGATTTGACGCAAATGACTCTGCGCGGCGTCTGGAAGTCGTCGAGACCGCCATTTGAGCGCGGATGGTGACCCTGGCGCACACCGGTTCCCTGGGCTGGGAGTCGCTAGTCCGCGTGAGGGACGATATCGTTCCGTTCCTGCGGGGGTGAGCCGGCGTCTATCGGACAACCGGTGGGTCGGCTTCGACTCGAAGCTGCACCCTCGTGGAGGCGTGGTCCGATGCCAGCACGCAGGGACGGGCGGGACTGGTGGGCTCTCACAGTTGCACACAGGGAGTTGATGCACCACGAAAGTCGAAAAGAGATTTGGGATAGCATGCAAGAATCTGTAGCGATAATCTGCATCGCCGGTTCGCACGTGATGTGTCACGCTTTCGCCTCTTTAGCCCCCTCGGGCGATGGCCGCGCTTCGATGGGCGTTCTACGCCGTTTTGTTGTCGGCTCCGACGCAGAGTTCGTCCGCTTCTTCGCTCGCGTGAGTGCCGTCTTCTTGACCCTCGCCGCTGGCTTTAATGTTGATGTTGCGGGTCTCTGATGTTGTTTGTCTTCTGCTGCTTCAGGTAGCATTCCGGGTGTGCTCTTTGTCGCTTTGACGATACGTGGCGAGCAACGTTTTTCCCTCATGTGGAAACCGAGTCAGTAATCGGTTCCCTCAACCCGCTGACCATGATTGGCGCTGATGCTCGATTCGATTGTACTTACGGTGAGGCAGTTTCTCACTGGCGTTGTGGTGGATGGAAGGTGACCTCGCCCAAGCTCGTTTCCCGGGTTAAGGCAGTCACTCAACATTCCCTTGCGCTAGTGATATCAGTTACAAAGACGTGTTCTTACTTTTCCCTTTCTTCTGGGCAGTTCTCGTCAGACAATACGAAGAGCAGAAATTCCATGGCGATGTGGGCCCCGTAGAGATGTCCCGCAGCACATCTTCTTTGCCGAGCTGACGACAGCAAAGTTTGCGACTCCGCTGTCGACAAGTAGAATCTTTGTCGACAACTTGCCTTTGTTTGTGCGCTCGCAGCCTTTGTTCGCACTTTCTCTCGTTGAAGAGATATTGTGCTATTTGCAAAGGCTGCCTTCCTGTTGAAATCATCTGTTCTCATAGTAGTGGACGCCACACTAATTTTTGTGTACGCCGGACACAACTGTTTGCGAGACTGGAGGCACTCGTTGCATCGAAGAGTTTGCAAAGGTCGACAGTCAACCTTGGGTTTTACATCGTCTGTTACGATGGAAAGGTGCATGGCGTCCCGTGTCTTTCTTCGCACGGGCTCACCGTCGCATCGTTTGAGAGAACTACACCACCAGGCTCGTTGCCAATCAAAACACTGTCAGCTGCCCGTGAAAGTGTCTCACTCCTCTGCGAGGTCGGTTTGAGACGCTTTCACGGGTAAAAAGGGTGAGCCACTTACACGGGGGGGATACGTATAGTTGTTAAGTGCGTACTTCGAGAATTAGGCCTTCCATGGGTTCACTTTGCTGCCTATTTTACCTTGCAAACTGTCATAAGTACCGGTTATTGACCGCAATGTTGCGGTCAATGACCGCATGAGTGCGGTCAATGACCGCATGGGTGCGGTCAATGACCAGTACCCTACCGGTCAATGACCGCAAGGTACCGGTCAACATTATTGCGGTCAGCGTGGTGCGGTCATTGACCGCACCAGCCCTTGACCGGTCCACCGTGTGCCCCAACCCCCCCCCCCCCCCCCCCCCCGCTAGGGCTGGGCTGGCTGCATACATATGCGTATGCGTATGCGTATGCAGATTTGAAAATATGCATACGCATACGGCTGCATACGTATGCATAGGTGGGGCTGTGTGAGGCCAGCCCGGCCTTCTGGCTGCTGCGTGTCGGGCCTATGAGTGAAGACGGTGGAGTCCAGAGCCCCAGAAACTGGAGTTAAAGCTGGAGTTGAAAAAGCGGGTGTCACACGCTTTTTAGGTGTGACTCGCGCCCTCTTTGGCTGCAGTTTCTGAGACTGGACCTCACCGTGTAAAAATGCAATGTACTGGGAAGTAGGAAGCAGGTCGATGAGGATGCGTGCCACGGTCAATGTCTGCCTCGCTTTTTCCCCGACGACGTCGAACGCCAGCTCGAAGCACTGAACGAGCATGCTTCATGACGCACGACAGCCTACAACGGGCTGGCGGAAAAGGCCCGCACCACGTGGGCGGGCCTTTCCGCCAGCCCGTTGCTCAGCAGATCCTGAGACAACCAGCTTCGGTTGCCTCATCGGAGCGTGGCTCGTCGGCTTACGGGAGTGAACACACTGCCCGTGTACCCCGGATTGCGGCGGACATAGGTTCCGTCTACACTCACGAAACTTTGCTTTTAAGTATCCTTTTCGACTCCCCCTTCGTCCTGGACGAAGGAGGTGCATTGCCAGAGAAGTCACAGCCACATGCATAGCCGTATGCATACGTATGCATAGCCGTATGCAGCGCCGTATGCGTATGCGTATGCAGGTTTGGGCGCATACGCGTATGCAGCCGTATGCAGCCACCGTAGCCGCCCCCCCCCTCCCCCCTTTTGGCATCGTACCATATATATACTTGATTTTGAGGCATCTACGCGTTCGAAGCTCCCGGGGAGAACTTTCGCCGAGAAGGGGCTGCAAATTGGGTACCTTATGCGAGCCATCAACGACCTGTGCTGCGCCGACTCAGGAGTCGCCTCCTTCCCTGGGAAATGGCGGCAGGGGGTCTGTTCCCTCCGCTATTTTGGTGCGCCGGCTATGCCGGGTTGTACCCACCGCCCACGCTTTGCGGCTGGACGGAAGACCGAGTGGATGTTGGGCAAGCTGGAAACAGTTTGCGCCCGTAACAGCTGGAACGATGCCGTGCCTGCATATCCGCACGACGTACCCTTTGTTCAGTGGGAGTTGAGATTCTCCGTCAAGATGCTAGCCGCCGCCATAGGGCGGGCTATTGCCAAAAGGAGGAGAGCCCGCGAAACAACGTGTCAACACACGCCTGCCAGACGGTCTCGTCCGCCAGTCAGAACGCCCCCGGCTGCGCCACCATCGGTGCAACAATCATCTTTGACAGGGCCACGGCTCGCTCCGCGCCCACGGCGCAACGACTTGCGCCCGCCGTAGTAGTACGGGATAGTAGTGGGGCGACCGGATACTCCTCGGAGAGATGGTCCCTGCACTCTAACTCGTCTCTCTCGCTCTCTCTCTATATTTTGTTTCGCTCTTTCGAAGCGTAGTGTACGAATATCATCGCATTATTCAGACTTGCAACAACTTGCAACATCTAGTTAGCTAGCATGAACACATACACAGGTTCTCCTTCAACATGCGCAAGGTTCTCCTCGCGGACATGAAGCGGCTCGCTCTCCGAGATGGCCTTTTGCAGGACCCGAGCACAGCCGTTGCGTTCCAGACCATATGTCAGTTCCTGGTTACCCACGCATTCTTCTCTGTGCCTGATGGCGCTGTCGATGCTGATGGACTGATGTCACACCAGACGTTTTCTCCGGTTCTCCGAAAAGAAGCTGCAGACCATCTGTTCACACTGTTCAAGCACCTCGACTCTCAGGCAGCAGGTATGGTTCAAACCCCGTATTGTATTGACCCATCTGGGGAAAATTATATGCTAAAATGGTGTGATTCACCTTGGAGTTCTTCCGGGTTTGTGCTGGGTTTGTACCGGGGGGGGTCCGGGTTTTTTATTTTTGTCTCCCCAGCACCCGCTATCACCCTTGGTCGTGGAGATTTCAGGCTTCGCGGTGGATTTTGCCACGTTTCATGATCGTCTAGTGCTTGTGGGGGTTTGTTCCGCTCTTTGCGGTCCCTCGCACTTCTGTCATGTTCAGCCTACGGGCTTCTGTATCGTGTATATTTTGTCGGTTTGAGGCCCCTTCCGTAGCTTGGAAAACGGAAAGAGAAGCAATCATCTCCATCGAATCAGAACGAGGGACAGAAGTTCCCATGCTCAACCCGCTCGGCTGTGTCATCGGAACAGAAGTCTGCAGCAAGCTTCGGACGCGGGGTTCCCCTCCCATCAAGTACAACCGGTTTACCCTCGCCTAGAAGGTTCTGTTGGATGGCTTAAGATGTGGCCTGAGCAGACTGCTACTTTTGGTTCCGCATCCTTTCAAGCTGTGGCTGACCAAGCTGCTGTTTGAGCTCTGCAAGGGTTTCGATGCACTCCAAAACGCGGGTCGGCAGCTGCGGAGGAATGGCTGCCGAGCATGGGTGCGTGGTGTTCGCGGACGCGCAACTGCGTGCAAATAAGCGTCACGCAATTAGCAGAGATCACCACTCGTTCTGGTCGTCATTAGCATCAGCTCAATGTGTCGGGAGCAGTAGTTGTCGACTGAAAAGTAAGCATCGCGGATGCAGAACATCGATCCAGACGATGATGTCGCAAATGCAGGCCGTTCTGCGAGCGTAGACAGGCAAGACGGCAGAAAGCAGGCGAGAGAGCGTGCCGTACCTCAGGCAGGTCGCTCGAAACGGCGACTCGAAATGGAAGATTTGAGGTGAGGCAGAAGACAGAAGAGCGGAGAACCGGGGCCGCGCCAGTGGCGGACCCGGACGTTGGGGATACACACAACTCGAAGAAGAAGTGACGAGCACGCAACCCGGTGAACGTAATCAAGAGTCGAAGATTAGCGTCGAAACTTCCTGGCTTTTCACGCCGTAGCAGAACGACCACACCCTACCCAATCCCAAGCACCCCCTAAACGCGTTAGGGGACTTCACAAGGTTTCACAACGGAGTGACACAACACCCCGAAACGAGCAGCACCCTCTCACGTTTCTCAACCCCCCTCCATACTCAGGCCTCTACGGTCAACCGGAGACTTTAAAATACCGACCTTCTAATCCGCAAATAACGCAAGAAGTCTAAAGACGAGGAAACACCGATGTCGGACATACCAGCCAGAACAGCCAATCATGGACCCAGGGTACAGGGGGGCTACGGCGCAGTGGTGAAGTAACGAAGATCGCTTGAATGTCATCCCTCTAGCTAGCATTCGGCAAGAGCCAGCATGACACAGCCGTATCAGAAAGAAGAAAGCTCAGTCAAAACCACATACGAGGAAATGAATTTGGAAAGGTCCAAACTTTCCAAATGATGCTTCAGGGTTAATCTGCTTGTAATAGGCTCCCCGGTTCCCGTAGTATCGGGGGAGTTTGAGGCAATTGCTGGCTGGTGGTCGGTTGTAGTCCGTTGTGTCAAGCACAACCGGGCTTGCACTCTGGAGGCTTTGGAAAATAGTGATTCCTGTCTGTCAGAGGTGTGCATTCAGCGCTGCAATGGCAAAAGCATTCCGGGTACCTTCTGCAGTGAACCTACAGTGCCGCCATACATATCTATTGGTGCTGATTTTTACTCGACAGGACCCTGGTGCAGTCGGTTTAGCTTGATTGCAGCGGTCACCTGCCGTAAGCTGAAGGGGTGGTGCAAAATAAAAAATCGGACCCCCCTTGAGTTTTTCCGGGTATGTGCCGGGTTTGTGCCGGGTTTGCCCATGTGCTGGCATCTGTGGTTCCTGTATTTGGCCTTGCTGCGAAAAGGGCCTCCACGCCAGCACCGATGGGGAGATTCTTTTTTCCTTTGTAAGAACGGGGGACCAAAAGAGAGACCGAAGAAAAACAGAAGACGAACGATTCACCACAAAAACATAAGCAGGACCATTTTAAACTATTTTATCGGGGCTGGTTGGTGGCGGAACACCTGCCCTTTTCGATCCGCGGTGGCAAGCCACTTCGCATCTTTGTTTACTATTCTTTTCTTTGTTGTGGCCTGTTTGTGTTTTTGCTGGTGGTGTGACAAAAGAGAAGTGCAAACCTTGGCCGGCGGCACGAACCTGCGCCTGTACCAACGATTGGCGGTGGTCCACACTATGCACGCCTGGCGTGCTAGCCAAGTAGGGGATCGCTTGACCACCACTATCAGTGTATTACACTGTACCTTAACCTTTACTTGTTGCATCCTTCGTATTTCACTGCATGCAAATGCGACTGACACAACAGTTTACATGCCACATGACAAACAGGCACCCGCCCGGAAGCTGTGAGCACACGGCGTACTGCATCAAACATTGTCCCTGGTCTGATCAAGCTTTTCCAGAGGCTGGCCTCGGATCCGAGCACTCAAGCTGTGTACGAAACACCAGATGAACTGAAGCCGCTGATGAAAAAGGTGGCGAAGTACCTGACTACAGGAACTGGCAAAGTCGCGAAGCCGACGAAAGAAGGTGCGGTTGTTATTGAGGACCACCACCGAACGCATCTTGAGTACCTGCTGACGCTGTTGTTCTTCGACTTTGTGATGGAAGGCGACGTCTTCGCCAACAGCCCCGAAATGACGGCAGGCATGGCAGAAGCTGTGGACGAAATTGGGCGGTGCCTCACGTCCGGTCAGTGTGTCCCGCGTGATCTCCTGGATGCCCTTCTCACCATCAACCTTCGCGGGCAGGAAGATCATGTTCTCCATCTCGGCGCAGTCATCAACAAGTATGCCAGTTTTCCATCTCCAGTGCTGATGGTCTCCCGCCCGAGTCCAGCAGTGGACGCTCTGCGCACCTAATACACGACCGATGTATCCAGCAACTGAGATTCTACCAGACGATAGCCGGTTTTATGGCCAATTCACCTCACAGGATATCGCTTACTGCGGTGGAGTTCATGCTCGCTGATCACTTGCGCGCTGAAGACGACATCAGTATTTTGTTAGCACCGCTTTCTGAAGAGCAGTTCGCAATCGCCGAAGACGGGGTGGACTTGACATACTCAGGCCTTGAAGGCAAGGATGGGGATGAAGAGGAAGCCGAAGAAGACGAAGAAGACGAAGAAGAAGAACAAAGCCCTGCCGGTGACAAAAAGGTCAAAGGCAAAAGTGCCGAGCAAAAAGATGGAGAACGAGCTGAAGAAGAAGCTCGCGACGTTCTGGAGAAGCAACTTTCTCATGTATGCCCCGCTGATGGAACCGCCAGGATTGTGACCTTGCCGAAATTCAGCGACTCGTAATTGATCACGTACTCGAAAGTCACGCGCTTGCCAAAGCATCAATGCACGATGCGGTACAAGGCTACTTTCCCAAAGTGTTCAGAAGCACCGCTATTTTTTCCCAAACACTGAGAGCGTCGTGTTATGCTATTTGTACCTCTTTGAAAAAAACCACCAACACAAAACAGGCGCGTATGCGTTGCTTGCAGTATCTGCAGGTCTACCTGACCAAAGTGAAGGGCCAGTCACAGTTCCTTGGGCTGATTGCAGTCCCCGTCATGCGACTTGCAGAGCTTTCCATGCCAAAGGTTCGTGCGTCGCAGCGTGAGAAGAACAAGCGGAAGGGTACAGCGGCTTGGGGTGAGCGCGACGTGTCAGCATTGCAAAATACGGCACCCGTCCTTTCCGGCTGCTGTGCGGTTCTCAGCCTGCTGGCGAAATGTCCGTTGACGGCGTCTACAGTGCAAAGCTGGCCGTCTGCCTACCCGGATGTGACTGCTAGTCTCATCAGCGCGCTGCAAATGCTATGCAGCACATATTGCAAAGACAAAGAAAAGATGCAAATGCGCGAGGGAAAGCATTTAAAGGCGGTGACACTCCGTGTCATTACCACCATCGTGGCGTTGCTGTACAACCTGGCGAGCGTGAAAGGCTCTTCGGACGACTCGCAGGCGCAGGTTGTCAAAGAAATCAGACACTTGGTCTCTTCGCGATCTCTGAATGCAGCGCTCAACGAAGCAGTCGTCAACTTGCTCGAACGGTGTCCGGCAGCAGTGGGTTGGGCAATCCTCCCGGCGGTGGCCGAAGAGTTGAACGCGAAGACCGGACGACCGTACCACCGTAAGGTCGTTTACGAGCTTGCTCTATCTGTCGCCTCGAAATGGACGCTCTTGCACAAACTGCAGTCCGAAAACGCTGAAGTCCACTCTTCTCTTCTTGAACAGCTCTTCAACTGCTGTTGCACTTTTGACGGAACCGACGTGTCTTGGCTCGGAAAGGATGCACAAGAGCAGGAAGCGGCTACTGACTCGCCGGCTTGGCGCAATCGCAAGCTGACACCGGCAGCTATCTCACTGCATGTGGCCCTTCTTCGGTACCTCGAAAAGATCGGCGACAAAAAGATGTTGCAGCTGCAGAGGGAGTTGTCGACACAGGTATCTTTCGCTAGTTGTCTGGCCAGTCGCCTTGTTCCCGAAGTGCTGCCCAGGGATGGAGACATGTTTATCATCAACGCTAGAAAAAGACGCGACGATGACCTCAGAGGGTCCGAACTTGTACTAGTCGAATTATGTTGGCCGAGTTCTGGTGGTGGCTGGTAGACGACCGTCAAACAAAACTCAAGTGTTTCAACCAAACAAAAACGTTCGATTTTACATATCCCCAGTTTGACTTGTTTCATTTCAATTGACAGACCGTTTCGAACATAGTGAAGGGTGCAAAACTGCTCGACCTTGAGACCAAAGCTGCGCTCAGAAAAGCATGGCCGCATGTGCAGACAGAATTGAATTACAAAGATGATGTGCAGGTGTGCCCATTTCCTTCAAGTACCAGTGACCCAAAAAGCACCTCAGAATAAAAGCAATGTGCGAAGCTTTGATCAATTTTTGCGCATCGCGCTACCTTGTCTTTTATCTTCTGTACTTTATTGGTGGCTTGCCGTGGCTACCCTTGAAGGAAAGCGGCTCCGGAAACACCTCGGGTGAAAAAAGAAGTGGTGGGATATCAGATCAGAAAAAGAGAGAACGAGTATAAGTATCAGCTAAGAGAAGCGTGAAGGCGGGGTCCATCCCCGCTCTCATTCGAGTATGGATGACGTCGACGCACTGATCGCCAGGGCATCCGCCTTGGCTGGGAAGTGCCATGACAAAAAGACGAGGCAGCAACTGCTGAAAATCTTAGACGTCATCCTGTCCTTGGTCGAGACAGGGATGGCCGGATCGTCGCCCGCACCGCTTGGCGCCCAGAAACCCGCGCCCCCTTCGACGCATGGCTCCGGGGCACAAGAGGTTCGACCTCCGGTATCCGAGAAGCGTTCGGTGTCCGATAAGCGACCGGTATCCGAGAAGCGACCGGACCCCTCCACCGAAGATTCATGGGCGGAAAGAATGCGCCGCTCTACATCGACGAAGCAACCGCAGGTGCCTAGCACATTGTCGGAGAGGACACGCCGCACCCGTCCGAAGGCCAGTATGGTCTTCAATGACTGGCAAGTGGCGAAGGTCAACCGACGAGTTGAGGAATGGAAAGGGCGGCCTACTCGTGGCTGCAAGTATCGAAGATGCGGAATCCGCATGGGGTGCGGCCCTCGGCACCGTCGGGGTTTACCCCGAAGCGAAAGTTGCCGTCGTCTGCAGCGTTCCGTGGGACGACTCAGTGAGGCACCTCGTCACGTTGTCTGACGGCGGTCATCAGGACGTATGGTCGCGGTTCCAAAACCTGGCCCTGCCCACGGTGCATTGCAAAGCAGTCAACACCCTCCAGCCGACGACACAGGTTTGCCTGTTCCAGGTTCTGGCCCGACGGAGTCCTGGACGCAATGGTCACCTTATTTCCTGAAGGAGAAGGGAGCGATCCACTGAAGCTGCGTCCAATCACCGTCTCGAGCGTGGTATATCGACTCTGGGCTAGCGTGCGCCTACAGGATGTCATGCTCTGGCAAGAGCTATGGATTCACGGGTCACAACATGGTTTCCGGCACGGCCACTCCTGCGACGACGTGGTCATGGATATTGCCCTATCGATAGAGGAATCACTGACAAACGGTACGCCCCTGTGCGGGGTCGCACTCGACTTTGCCAAGTGCTTTGACCGCGTCCCTCAGGCCCTGGTGCTCGACTTGATGGAGGCGCTTGGGCTTCACGAGCGTGTGCTGGCACCCTTACGCCACATATACAAGCACCTGAGGCGTCGCTTCCGGTACCCCTTGGGAGTCGGCGAGATGTTCACTGTCACCAACGGAATTCTCCAGGGCTGCCCAATATCAGTGGTTCTGATCAACGCGCTCCTCTCTGTTCTCTCGAAGGCCTTGGTCAGCCGAGCTCGGGTGAGTCCAAAGTCGTTCGCCGACGATCTGTACCTGCTGTCGCAACTTGCGAGGCTACTCCAAGAGGGAATTCGAACCACAGAGGTGTTCGACAGCCTGACAGGCTTTGCCCTCAACGAGGACAAGTCGGTCTCCTTCTCGACGTCCCCAGAGCCTCCTCGCCTCGTGATCGGTCGCAAAATAATTCGATCGAGCAAAATAGTGAAGGTTTTGGGTGTCCCCCTGGGCACAGAGGGACCCGTTGACAACCGCAGGGCCAACGCCACGGTCGAGGCCGCGGCCAGACTTGAGGCGGCGCCGCTCATGCATCGTACGAAGTTCCGCATAATGCAGACGATCGCAGCCTCCGCGTATTACGGGGCGGCCTACTGCACGAATACAACAGGTGGCTTCGTCAACAACTCAACGCTCCGAACGGCACTCTCCGCTTGCGTGATCCCTCGATCTAACCGGGCGAAGAGCCCTCTTGCGGTTCTCTCCCTGGTTGCAAAAGCACACCTGTGTGATCCGGCATGCGCCTCAGGTTTCAGCTTATTCCGCACGTTCGTGAAACAATACGGGAAAGAGAGGTTTCGGGTGAGGATGGACGCTCTCCTTGGCGTGGGAGCCGACTCGTCTATCAAGGGTCCCGTAGGTCTTATGGCTAATCTTCTGCGGGAGATAAGATTCCTACGGGCCACGCAGCACAGCTTCCAGTCCCTGTCTTTCGACGGGACTCCCGTGTCGCTACTCGGAAAAGAAGCCCCACACCTCTTTCGTGAGGGCCTGCGTCTGCGCGCGTGGCGTTACTTGACCACACAGAGACAAGGATTTGACGGAATCGAGGGGTGGACGTACGCGCCATGAATCGGCTTTGGCTGAACCGCGCGACGGACCACAAATTGAGTTCCGCGATCAGTCGATGTATTGGGGGAGCGGTGTACTCACGGGAATGGTGCCACAGGAAGTGGGGTTCGGGGAGCGGCGACTGCGAGTTCTGCGACAGCGGTGCGACGGGGACCCTGTGGCATTACTACTGGCAATGTCCGGGCCCAGGTTGCAGATGGAACGAGCTGCGATCCCGGTTTTGCATTGCTGAGGCGATGGTCCGGGACATGCCCGAGTGCTTGTGCATTAGAGGGATACCCCCCTACGGGACCCCTCCTGACCTCCTGGAGAAGATCCAGAGGCTGATCGGTACGATCTCAATCGAGATGGCGCAGGCGCAGCGAAGCCTTGCGGCAACACGCCCTTGGGAACTCGCCTCAGGTGCGTCGACGAAATACGACGTACACTTAGCAACGGACAGTCGTAAGTTGCTTACGACCAACATCGGAACCCGCTTCGCAGCGACGTTGGTCTTCTGGCTGCGGAGTCTATCGTGGGTCAGCACCAACCCTCTCCCGACGACAGGCGTGGAACTCGCGCTTGATTTTGAGGCATTTACGCGTTCGAAGCTCCCGGGGAGAACTTTCGCCGAGAAGGGGCTGCAAATTGGGTACCTTATGCGAGCCATCAACGACCTGTGCTGCGCCGACTCAGGAGTCGCCTCCTTCCCTGGGAAATGGCGGCAGGGGGTCTGTTCCCTCCGCTGTTTTGGTGCGCCGGCTATGCCGGGTTGTACCCACCGCCCACGCTTTGCGGCTGGACGGAAGACCGAGTGGATGTTGGGCAAGCTGGAAACAATTTGCGCCCGTAACAGCTGGAACGATGCCGTGCCTGCATATCCGCACGACGTACCCTTTGTTCAGTGGGTGTTGAGATTCTCCGTCAAGATGCTAGCCGCCGCCATAGGGCGGGCTATTGCCAAAAGGAGGAGAGCCCGCGAAACAACGTGTCAACACACGCCTGCCAGACGGTCTCGTCCGCCAGTCAGAACGCCCCCGGCTGCGCCACCATCGGTGCAACAATCATCTTTGACAGGGCCACGGCTCGCTCCGCGCCCACGGCGCAACGACTTGCGCCCGCCGTAGTAGTACGGGATAGTAGTGGGGCGACCGGATACTCCTCGGAGAGATGGTCCCTGCACTCTAACTCGTCTCTCTCGCTCTCTCTCTCTCTTCTTTTGGATCCCTGCCTCTGGCCGCGAAACCAGCTTGAGTGAGGCACTATGATTTTTGCTACCTTCCTCTCATCATTACATCGGATATGTGTCCGAATCACCAGCCTACCTACCCCCACACATCTCCCCAACCCAGGTTAGACGCAGACAACTGCAGTTCGTGGCAACATTTGTGTCGCGATCTACCCTTGTTCACCTTCAACGTCTTCACCTTACCTTGGCCTTCTCTTGTGTGATTGTGCGGAATGCGCGTGTTTCTTGTTGAAGAGTACACGAGTCAGTGTGTTAAACCTTTAGATAGGCGTTTCCGTGCTTTCTTCTAGATGTGAGCTCGGTTTGCTCTTGGCGATGGGCTGCAGTACACCTCATGCTCCCCCGAACTGTGAGCCCCTCCAGCTTTGGGAATCCATCAACGACAATCCTTCCCGCCTAGATCGGGGTTAGTCGCTTACGTGTTGCGTGGCATCTGCAGAAGCCGTGTGTGCCTTGGCCTTTATCGTCGATACCATGATGGGGGCCCGGACCACATGTCCGGTACACGTGTACACTACATCAGGGACAAAGTGGAGCCAGGCTGCCCCATCTGAAGCCCATCAACACATCACAACAACATACAGCCGATTTCCACCAAACCGCTAAAAGACGAGATCAACGAAGACGATGCACCGCAAGGAAAGTCGAAGAAACGCAAGAGAGATGCTGACGAGAAGGCACGAACAGCAGCCGAAGCAGCGGCGAGAGAACGTAAGCTCGCCGTCAAAAAAGCAGCGAAGCAGAGCGCAAAAGAGCTTGCAACTGGCGGCAGCCGCGAAAAGAAAGACGATGTCCAACACGAGAGGAAAGAGAAAAAGCAGAAGAAAAGCGATGCCAACACAAGCGACGTCAGCGAAAAGCCGACCAAGAAACGCCAACGCGAGGACCCTGCTCCAGAGGCACAGAGTAAGAAGAGGAAGAGCTGTGTCACCGTGGAGACAGACGTGACCAACGGAAAGAAGAAGAAAAAGCACAAGGATACCGAGCCCACCGAAGCAACAGAGAAGCCATCAAAACCGGCGAACAAGGACAAGAAAGGGGCAAAAGTGAAGCCTTCGGCTTGATTGTAAGTAGTTGCTGGGTGCATCTTGACACCTGCACGACCACCGCGGCGACATGCTCACCCAACCCAGCTCCGGAATCAACAAGACTCCAGGCCAGTTTCGAGACTGGACCCCATACGCCACACTACTCGCACACCTGCGCCCTCACAAAATACTGCTTTTAATACGTGTTTATGGTTTGCAGCCGGAATTCCGAATCGGCCCAGTCTCGGTACAGAATTACTTGTTTTAGTGGGGCAATCATTCTCCGCTCGAAAGGTGCTCTTTTCTTCAACAAAAACCACGCACTTCTTCTCTTTCTTTGTTTCCGTGTTCGAATTGTTGCGCTTCTTACTTTGAAGGAGTCATTATCACCATTTCCCGTTGCCTACAAAGGAGGAACATGCTCTAGCCATTTCCATTTATCATCTGAGTATCAGCGTTCTTCTTCAAAACGAGAGAAAGAATTTATCAGCAGGCGAAACAAGAGGAAAAAACAACAGCGAGAAGTAAATAAAAGAAAAGCAGCAGGGTGCCATCTTGCAGGCAAGAATGGCTCAACGGTTGACTTTTCTTTTACCTCTTTTATGCGAGCTTCGCGCAAGGCTATGCCAGCGGGTTTGCGAGTTTGTGCGCGTGCATCGACAGCGATTCGGCTGCAAAACAGTGTTGCAAACAGGCAGGAACGGTTGGGAGGGCTGTGGGTAATGGAAGCTGTATCGACGGGAATCGACCCGCTATTAAATCAGGATGCACCGCCTGCGCAAAGAATTCGGATTGAGCAGGTTGTGGCTCAAGTCGAAGACCTTGCCGCTGAGTTCTTTATGAAAGTGTCCGAAGACCCCGATCTGGACACAGTGGAGGATGTGAACGCCGCGTACCGAGAACAGATGAATCGCATCAAAACAGGCGTCTGGTCTACCATCATAGTGGACTGGCGTGACATCGAATTATTCGACGAGGGGCTGGCCAGGATTCTGCTTGTTGAGTGTCCGCGGTTTGAGCCAGCATTCAGACGCGGATTTGCGAAAATCATGAACAGCTATTCAGCTGCTGGTGAAGCACCGGCCTTTGCCAATACCGAAGCCATCGGTGAAGAAGAGCGCGACTATTTCGTTGCCTTCACGAATATATCGGCCTCGTACACTATTCGGAATCTTCGCTGCAATCTCATTGGGCACCTCGTAACCCTAAAGGGTACCATCACACGCACATCTCAAACGCGACCTGAACTCACCTCTGGCGTCTTCACTTGCCTTGACTGCGGTCAAGACTCAGAGCCCATCGAGCAGCATTACAAGTATACAACTCCACGCGAATGTCGCAATCAAGGGTGCATGAATGTGGCGAACTGGTCGCTAAAAATGGCAGGTATGCTCCAAAGTTGCGCCTAACATCTCCGAAACACCGGTTTGCAGTGACGATATGGATAACAATAGCAAATACTTATCTGAAATGAAGCAAGTTAGACACTTGGTGTTACCCACTAGGAGCCTACACAACTTCTATCAAACTTCTATATTCAGGGGGGGTGTGTCACTTTTTATTTTGATATGTCAAAAATGACCCCCTATGGCAGTGCACACAGTCACCAAAGGTTTCACTAAATCGACCAATTTTTGATGATATGAGCGCAGGTGTCCCCGGTCTCTCTGTTCCCGAGGGTTTAGAAAAAAAGATGACCCCCCCTTGGACGCGTTCAACCCGATATATTTATATTTAGATCATACCGGGAGCGCGTGTGATACGTGTGATATGTGCATGTACCCCCGAGAAGACACGGTAATGAAAAGATCGGTCACGAAGTCGTCAGAATACCACCTTGGATCCCAAAAATGTTGACCCCCATGGCCCCTCTTTTTGCTTCACCAGGCATATTGCCATCCCTATGAGCGCACTTCAGAACTGGGATGGCGGGTACTGAAGAACAGGGATGCTGCAAATCTGCGGTGCGAAAACCTGGAGAAAGGTTGCTTCGTTTCCAGCCCGTGGCGCGTGTGCTCGAAGTGAAGAAGAGACTGGTACAAGAGGAATTCATCTGTTTGAAGTGCCTCCAGGAGTGTGGTGCCACGCACACCTTCGGAGGAAGTGCACACGACTACGACTGCAGCAACAACTACGACTGCAAGGTGCAGGTTCCAAACAGCGACAGCAAAGAGGCACCTTCAGCTGCCCGAATTGCATGCTTGTTGTGAACGCTCCTGTCTACGCATTGAAATACGGTGACTACGTCAGCAACGCCGGTGACCCGTCGTTTTGGCGCGGCTGTGATGCAAAACGGAGCCAGTCTCCCTGCCAGTCGCCCAGCCAGCTGCCCAGCCAGCCGGTCAGGACAACACCTTTGTGAGCTGGTGGCAGGGAAGGCCGAGGCGAGCCATCCAGTGCATCAGCCCAAGAAACGCAAGGTCGCTTGCACATTGGTCTCTCATCAGAAAGTACCGGAGGTGTTGGCAAGGCCAGTGTCTATACCACGCCCGAAATGGGTCCAAAGGGCCCCGTGCAGCGGCGAACCACAACCGCAGTTGGCCTCAAGAAAACGTCAGCGTTGTGCGCCATCATTATAACAATAAAAAGTGACACCCCCACTCCATACAACTTCTATCAAACTTCTATATTCAGCAAAGTGGGTAACACCAACACTGTATATTATTTCCCATCGAGCCATTTGCACTCACCGCACATAGTTTGGCACTTTGCACATTCCGAAGCCGAAATTCTTATGATGCAGATACAGTGGCTTGTATATGGGTCTGGTGCTCGGACCAAGTCCGAGCACAGGGCATCAGCTTCCCATTCCAAATTCCGTCAGCTGACGGAATTTGGAAATCCGGGCGGCTCAAAAAATAAAAAAAAAGTGCAAAGAACGACCTTCGATGAAAAAGTCGTGGGGGTCCGGTGGAGGCGTGGGTTAGGCCAGCTGTGCCAAGGAAGCTGGCTGGCGGTCAGGGGCTGGCCATCGTGGGTCGCCGCTGGGCATGGTGGGCTGACTGGCAGAAGTTTGGGGCTGCCGCCGGTGCTGAGCCGAGTGAGAGAGTCGAGGCTCAGAAGCAGCCCAGAATTCTTGACAGATTCTCTCCGAGTTGACACAAGTGCCTTGTTCCGTGAGATCTCCGGTCTGCATCTACTCGTGCCAATGATTTACCAGCACACACTATCTGAGTGGTGGATGAATTTGAAATGGGCTATTGGCATCAGGAGTTCGCACCAGGGGGAGCGGGGCGAGGGTCACACAGATGGCAAACCAGTGCCACCAGTACGTTGGTCGTATGTCTTACGCGACAAACGGACTGAGAAGTGCAAACTATTTCTCTACCTGAATGTACGTACCGTTCGCCGGGGCGGTGCCCCGGACCCCCTTTTGGAAAGTTCGGGTGGCCTAAATAAACAAAGGCTTCGATTTCAGAGCGGGAAAAGCAAATTGGCTGTTGAGACGGAATTTGGAAAACTGAATAAAAATGAAGCTAATAGCCTGTCCGAGCCAGTGGCTTATATATGGGTCTGGTGCTCGGACCAAGTCCGAGCCATAGGATAATACAGGGGGTCTTTTGCGCACCTCAAGTCATGACTCCGAGCC